>JAVJIF010007194.1:0-212735 GCA_038442645.1 Agave tequilana
CCCTTGGCTCTGCCTCCAAATTTTCTTCGCTCCTCTCCCCCCTCTTTCTTCATGCCCATGGCTCTTGAGGCGAGGAAAACAAGACCCATTATTTTCTTTTAGATATTCTCTGCTTGATTCTTCTTTTAATTTAAATGGTGTTTTTCTTTCTGAGTGAAGATTTGTTGTTGAGATGGAGAAGGAATCTAAGAGCCAGAGGCCAGCAAGAGCAGCAGGAGCAGAGCTGGAGCATTTGCTGCAGTGGGGGAACAGGAAGCGCCTCCGCTGCGTCAAGATTCGGGACGACGCCGGAGCGTCGTCGCCCGGCGCCAGATCCGACGGCCAGAGGCGGGCCACCTCGCGCGTCAATCGGCGTGTCATCAGAGGAGTGCTGATAGGGGATAGCAACAAGGGGAACAACAGGAAGGAGTTCCCCTCTTCTCCCTTTCTCGCCTCCCCTCTTCTTCATAATAGGTAACTGATAATTTTCTTTAAGGATGAAAAAAAAAAAAAATGAGATTTTGATGAAGCTTTGGAAATACCAACTGTTGATTTTGATGCAAATACAACTGGAAGAAACAGATGGAACGCTAGATTGTGGTGCTGCTTTGTTTGAGACTACTACCCATATGTGGATGATTCCAATTTGATTCAAAAGAAAAAAAAAAAAAAAAGATTTTTCTTTATTTGAAAAAGAAAGGGAAGCATGATCTTGGTGCAAATTTAAGAATGTCGAGATGTGGTTTTGATCTGGAAAAGAGGAAAAGGAATATTTTTGAAGCGATTTAAGAATGGCCAGTGTTGATTCTGTTGGAATTTAACTATAAAAAGAGCCGAAAAAATTAATTTTGATGCAATTTAGGATTACACAAGGGTTGATTCTGATACAAGTTAGGCCAAAAATTGCAAAGGAGATTTTTCATGTAGTTTCAGAATACCCAACTGTTGATTATTTTTTTTTTTTTTAATGCAATTTAGCCCAGAAAAGCACAGAGTAAGCAAGCCTTTGGTTTATCCAACATTCATGTTAAAGAAGCAAGCAAAACAAGATCTTTTATGCGATTTAAGAATCCCCAACCTGTTGATTTTGATGCAAGTTAACCCAAAAATTACAGAGCAAATCAAGATCCCTTATGTAACACCTTTGATTTCTATGCAGTTTAATTTGAAGAACAGAACAAAACAAGATCTCAAACGTTTCTTAATAATACTCATCTGCTGATTGATCCACTAACCTATAGATTGCAAAGCGAAACAAGATCTCTTGTGCAATATAGAATACTCCCATTGTTAATTTTTGAGCAATTTAATGTAAAAGAACGGAGCAAAACATTTTGCTGGTGCAATTTGTGATTACTTTTTTTAGGATACTATTTTGTATTTAGAAATCAACTATTGTTTCTTTGTAGGAAATCGGAATCAGTTGGGAGCGAGAATAGAAGGTCCCAGTCGGTCTCCTCCTCACCAGAGAAGGAAGATCAGTTCTACACAACGAGAGGTTCATTGGTTGGTTGCGAAGAGAAGGAGAATGGAAATTTAAAGGGTTTGGTATTGAAATTGGAGGAGAAGATAAAGGCGGAGTCATGGTTCTTCCAAGATTCTTTGTTTATCTTTCGAATAAGAGAAGGAAGAGGATTTCATGTTCTTTCTTTATCTTTCGAATAAAGAGAAGAAGAGGATTTCATGGCCATGAAAGGGTGTAAGCTGCCCAAAGGCCTAAGAAGGGTCTAAGTACCAACAACAATGCTTGTTTGTATGTATCATATTTTTTCTTATTATCTTCATTTCTTCTTGTTTTGTTAATTGAAATTGAAAGGCTATAACTTTTTCTTTTCTAATTGTTTTTTTTTTTGGTTATTTTCTGGTGTAGTTGGTTAGTCCTGGGGCATGGCTAACAGATCTAACACAGAGAGATGTGAGGTCAGGGAGAAGAAGTGCTCAAGAAAGGTTGGTATTCATTTTCACATTTGGCTGTTATATACATTATTTTCTTGTTGTTAAAAGGTTATATATATATATATATATATATCTCAGCCTTCTATCTTATTTTCTCTATTTTAGTATATTTTTGTTTTATTATGTATCTATCATATGGTGTTGATCTCTATTTTTTCTTTTTTGTCTACAAGGACACGAATTTTTTCATTTAGGTGTTATTTATGAATTTTGTGCTTTAGAGGTTTTTACTTATAGTTTTTTTTTTTGGTTTGATCTATTATTTTCTTTTATGAGTTCTTGTTTTTGTAAAAGTTAGTTGCCCCTTCGTTATGGTGTCATGTCTGAGTGATATCATGCCCCCCCCCCCCCCCCCCCCCCCCCCCTGTTAATGTCAAAGCACATCTCTCTCTCTCTCTCTCTCTCTCTCTCTCTCTCTCTCTCCTCTCTCTCATGTGTTAATGTCAAAGCACATCTATTCTTTGTTGTATATAAGTGTGTTACAGTGTCTGTTTTATCTGTTGTTTAATATAATGTTTGGTATTCCTGTTCGATGCTGATTTGGATGCTATGCATGACATTGAGGTTGATGTTTTTAAAAAATTTCCCAATAGCTGCTCTCTTCTTCTTCTTTTTTATTTTATGCAGAGGTTGATTTTTTTCCTGCATGATTTGTGCAGAGAAAGAGAGGCTTGAAAGCTATGTCCATGGAGAGTGACTCAGAGTAACAAATTTAGAAAGAGGGAAGATAGAGGATACCAGGGCCTTGAATTAGGGTTTGTAAATTTTCCTTCCCCCCATCTCTTCTTGTGAGAAGAGAATGTGATGAGTAGATGATCATTTTTGACATGCTCACTCTGAAATTTCAATGATTCCAAGAGAGGATTTTTCTTCTTCTTCTTCAGTTATATTCCATGTAGCAAAGGTGTTTAGATTGTTATTTTCTTATTATTTGGTTTTTACATTTATATTCCAAGATTGTGTTAAAATTGGATAATTTAAAAAAATATGTTTAAAAAAAATCTAAAGATTTTTTTTTTTTAAAGAGATTGCCCATTAGAGTTGGCAAAGCTCTATATCACCTTTATCTCTATTTTAGAGGAGTTGGGGTCTCTAAAATAAAGCTAATGGTTAGAGATGCGTGCATGGTCTCCAGTTGGTCAGCTGGAGTCAAATTGTCATTGTTATTATTATTATTATTTTTGTAAGATTTGTTATCATGTATGTCCACTATTTCCAAAAAAATAGAAATAGAACAACAATTTGAGAAAGAAATTCTCAATCTCTGTTTAATTCTTTAAATCAGAATTCATCGAGATGCTAGACTTGGATGTTAAGAAACAGAAGAGATTTTCTTGATCCTTAATATTTTTAGTGGGTTCAATTTTCATGCTGATCTGACAAATTTATAACGGATCCCTAAGAGGTCAATTGATATAAAGAAGCAGTAGGTTTTCTAGAAAATGTTGATCTCAATATAAGCTGAGTAAGTCACAAGCTGACAAGATGTTGAGAATGATGAGTCTTGAGAAGTGATTGTCCTATGGTCTCTAGAGTGCTCGTGGCAACTTGCAAGCACAAAGCTGATTCAATCCTTTAATACTATCTCTATGTGAGATAGGCTTGAATAGTTCTGGAAAGATTGGGGCTCAATCTTTTCGACTCAAATATAACTATACATCATTCAATACAAGATCTATTATGTAAGAAGTTAATGCTTATTATTTCAAGTATTTATAAATTAAAAATTAAGTATTTTAATAGTTTTTGCTTATTCATCAAGTAGGAAAAAAACGGACGATCTAAATAATGAGTTGGTTAGTTTAACGATGTAGAATATTCGAAACCTAATAAAAATTGATTTGTAAGGGTTTTTAAATGTTTAGATTAAGATCAAATGGCCGGATTGAGAATTTGTATGTTTAAAGACATAGATTTAACCAACTCAGTACTTTCGGCCGTCCATTTTGGGTCGCTTGATGAATGAGCAAAAAATATTCAAATACTTGATTTTTTATTATTAGTTACTTGAATAATATACATCAATTTCAACGGAGTGAGTCTTGTATTTGAATGTCGGATATTAGTATTTGAGTGCAAGGATTCGGGCTCGAATCCTTTCGAAATTACACAAGTCTATCTCTTTATATACATAGGAGGGGAGAGAGAGACTCGTGTCATCACGGAAGAATTCGAGGCTAAATTTTTTTCACTCAAATATAACCTTACGACACTCGAATGTAAGATTCACTCCGTTGAAGTTGACCTATTTATTTCTAAAACTAAAAATAAAAAATCATGCTTTTTTGAATATTTTTTACCCATTAATCAAGTAGGCGCAAAATGGACGATCGAAATAGCGAGTTGGTTAGTTTAAGTGTGTAGAATTTTTAAACTAATAAAAATTATGTGTGATGGTTTTTAAGTGTTTAGATCATGATGAAATGGTCGGATCGAGAATTGTATGTTTAAAGACGTAGATCAACTAATATGTTATTTTAACCATCTATTTTGGGTCTACTTGATGGATAGACTAAAAGTATTCAAATACATGATTTTTGATTTTTAGTTACTTGAATAATAGAGATCAACTTTAACGAATGGATCTTGCATTCGGATGTCGTAGGCTGTATTTGAGTGAGAAGAATATATATAGAGACAAACATAGAGAGTTGTGTACGCCCCCCGATCCTGCGGGTACGGAGACGTTACTGCAACGTATATACGTAGGTCAGAATACCCTCCCGTATATACGCTAAGCATCAGTCAGGCAAGAATCAGAGTGCGGAAGCAAGTGTGTATTATACATTCCAACCCAAGAGTACAGTTACAAAGTTATCACCAGAGGTGATCCAATATTATATGAATATTACATCACTGACATGCGCAATTGCGAGAATACAAGAGATGTACAAATATAAACTGTACAAAAGGAGGCTCAGAGTCACAGCAGAGAATCTCAAGAGCCGAACAGGGGGCTAAAAGATGAGGCTCAGGACGGTCTGCTGGAGATCCACACTTCAGCTGCGCCACTCTGATCAGCAACAGGGAGAATCCACACGCTCCAAGCTCTGACATGCTCCAGCTCCATGACCTGGACATGAGGATCCAGAGGAGTCAGAACTCCCCGGCGAGTGGTGATGCAAAAGCCAGGTGGCGAGCCAGGATAAGCACATGTGTAACGGTAATTCTGGATCATAAACATGAAGCAGGCAGGAACAAGTAGATATACAGCAATTGATGGCAAGTAGAGAAGACTTATAGTACAATCAGGTAAGAGCGGGAGACAGGCAAGATAGAATACAAGTAGAAGGCAGGATATGAACAGTATAGCATAATAATCATGAAACAGGAAATCCGAAGTAAAATCCAGTACAAGCAAATATGGCAAGGCCTATCACAGATTCATAGCCGTCTAAGTTGCAGGCTTAAGTATGCGTCCCATTCCACATACTTCTACTTACAACTTAAAGAGCCAGTTATTATTATTATTATTATTACTCGTCTTACCCTGATATCTAGATATGTGAACTAGCGTCCCAGCACACATATATCCATATCAGAGTAAAGCAAGGTTGTTATTGGAAACCAGCGGGGGTATCACGAACTATGTTTACAGTGGGTCCCGTACATACCCGGGACCACGGCCCAGGATTGTTCCGTTGCTTGGTGGACGGAACCTGCCGCAAGGCTAACAGGAGGGTCTTATAGGATGCCCTTGTCAAGATGGTATCAAGGAGGGAGCCAGCACTCCCCTCGGTCGCCTGGAGGCCCACAGGTCAGACCGGAAGTTTTAGTTGCACAACATGCCTAGTACCACTGTAAACACGAACACATATTAATAGCCGCAAGTTTCCCCCGACCCGATGCAAGTTGTCTCATTTTATGATTTATTAGATAATTATCAGATTTCGGGAATGAGCAAGAACAAGTCAGGAATATCAGGGATGCAGGCATATCAGGAGTACTGGTTCGTACTATAATGCATCACATGTGTATCAGGAGTACAGTTTGTACTTATCAAGATGTCAGGTCATCATTCCCGTTATCGTGATAATCATAAGAGTCAAGTATATCATGCCGGGTGTCAAGTGATAGCATGATAGGAGGATGATATTTAGCAGGTAACCAGTCATGTCAAGAGATTGATATTAGTCCGGTGGCAAGTCATGTCATAATAAGGGGTCTTGCCAAGTAGTAGCATGTCTGATGGTAAGTATCAATCAAAAGCATGTCAAGCATTAATATATCAAGCATGTACTTTGGCAAGTGATAGAACAAGAGTTAAACACGATTAAAGCAAGTGTTAGTTCCGAACAACATAAATTATGAATAATACAAGTCGACCGATGAAATGGGAAAGCCAAGAAGAAAGCGAGAACACTCGCCTAATCTTTAGTAAATATAGTGAAATCCCTGAACTCCGGAATCCAGGAAATCAACGCGTAAACGCGATCAAATAAAAAGAGAACGAAGATGCGGGGGACGCTGACGCGGGAGTCGCATTGCGAGAATAGCAGATGCGGGAATCACAGACGCGGGGATCGCGTCGCGAAGGTGTCAAAACGCGAGGCTCGTGACCTGCGTTTAAATCAGGGCATGAGGAGAACGTGGACGCGGATGCGGGTTCCGCGTCGCGCTTAACACAAGAAGAACACGGACGCGGGTGTGGGGTCCGCGTTAGGAAACAAACAGGGAGGAGATGATATTCGTCAAGTGACAAGTCATGAAATAACATATATAATACATGACCCGAGGATAAGGTTCATATACAAAGAAGTGATTAACCACAGCAAACAGTCAAGATTAGTCGACTAGGGAGAACAAGTAGTCGACTTATGAAAGAGTTAGTCGACTATAAAGAGGGACAAGTCGACTAATAAGGTTGCGTTTTCAAAGAACCGCGTCTTCAGGAAGAAAGTTAGTCGACTAGGGGTAAACGATTAGTCGACTAATAAGGTGCGTTTCAGACAAGCTAGTCCACTAGGGTCAAGGGAGTAGTAGACTAGTAAAGTCGCGTCTTCAGTTATAAGGCCGCGTCTCAAATAGGTTAGTCGACTTGGGACAAGGGTGTAGTCGACTAATAAAGGGTTCAAGTCGACTAATACATGGATCAAGTCGACTAATAGAGGGCAAACAGAGAACAGAATCAACTTTGAGGGTTGTGGTTTGTTGTCATAAAATACACGAAGAAGAGCGCGGCCCCAATCCAAAAGGAGGGTACCGGCCCGGAGTCTTGCCGATGATGAAGAGCACGGCCCCCAATCCAACGGAGGTGGCCGGCCCTAAAGGAGAAGGAGAGAGGTTGATGGTGCAAGTCCAGTTCAATATCCAAAGTTGGAGTTTTGGAAACGAAGCTTCGGGGAGCGAAGCTATAGGTCATCGGAAAGAGCACGACGAGGAGATGAAGACGGCGCGGTCGTTGGTGGCTAAGATGGAGTATAAGATGGTGGAGATGGTGGAGAAATTATGGAGGTTAATGGGTTGTTTGGTGGAAAAGAAGAGGAAGAAGATGGTGATGGAAGTGGTGTTGTGGTTGTAGTTGTTGGTGAAATGAAGGAGGAGATGGAGGAGGAAGAGGTGGTGGAATTTGTGGTGAAAATGGAGGTGGAGAGAGTGGAGAAATGGCTAGCCAAATGGGTCACCATGGCTGCCAAGGTGCGTGGCCTGTTGGCTTCATGCTCTCTGTTGGAAGAAAGGAGGAGAAGAGAAATAATAATGAAGGAGAGAGAAAGGGGGAAGCATTTATATAAGGGATAAATGATTACAAGTTTGACTTGGAATCCCATTTTTGTGATGAAACCTGCGTTTCCTCTCCAAACGCAGCCCACATTCTTGCGTTTAGGCCAAAATGGGCTAAACGCGGGAATTAAAGCCGCGTCCAGGGAAAATGCAAAAAAGTTGCGTTTAACAAAAGGACAAAAGTCATAATGACTTGATGGGAGTTGATCTGAAGTGCATTAATTGCAGTATGGAGAGGATCTCTGCATTAAATGCAGAATCTAAGGTTGGTGAAACTCGCGTTTGGCGAGGAGAGAGAAAAGTGGGAAAAATATCTGGATACTATTCCGGTATCTGGGAAAACACCGAAAACTCCGGAAAAGTCCAAAAAATTAAGTAGTTTGGAAAGCCTCCCAAAAATTCTCAAAAATAATAAATATTATAAAATGATTTTTGGTGGAATCGGTTTTCAGGAATTCAATCTCGTTTTCGAAATAAAAATCATAAGGTCAACCGTCAATCTCGGTTTACACCGGATTGGCCGGATTTTGATAAATTCTGAAAATTCTCAGAAAAAGTATTTAGATAGAAAATATGATTTTAAGAAGTTATGGGAAAGCCGTTTCTTAAGATTCAGCTCCGTTTGTAAATTAAAAATCCGAGAATCGGTCAGCGGCACTGGTCGACACCGGTTTTGAAGATTTTCAACTTAATTCAGGAAATTCCAGAAAATCTTAGAAAATCTAAAATATTAGAAAACGATGTTTAAAACTGAAATCGGTCAAATCAGAATAACAAAAAGATCAAATCGAGAAATTTACTAGGATCGGGTTCCTGGTTCAGACTAGAGCTGACTCCAAGTTCACGAATCCAGATCCAAGGCAAAACGATCATATGAATAATACATAATACAAACAAATACAGGAAGTAAATCAAAATATGATCAGAAAATACGAATACACAACTAAGTACGTATTCCGGGAACGGGGTGTTACACTCCATCCACCTTACAAAAAATTGCGTCCTCGCAATTTCGATAAGGGGTGAAATGAACACATAAGATAGGAATGAGGATTATGCCAATCAAGATATGAATAACTATGAGCTGTTCTCCCAGATCGACTGAACGACTAACTCGAGACTGAGGCATCTCTGCACTTCTGCCGTATATATACATCCTCTGACGGGTGCCATAATAATACTGATCTGATGTCTGCTTATAAAGGAACGCTGTCAGAACTACAAAAGACTAACCCATTCTGAATGATATAAGGTGAGCTGACTTGGTAAGATAATCAATAATATTTTGATCAGACTGTGAGCCAAAGCTGATGAAATCCATAGTGCTGAAGTCCATGATGTAATATAAAACCCTGCATGGTACGATGTTATCCTTTTGCAGTAGAATCACTGACGGGCTGCATACTGGGCTTTGCTAACTCTGAGAGACGTAGCCAAGAATATAAAATAACTGTGAAGAATTCTGAATACTAACTTATGAATGATAACCCGACTGCAGACGAAACAGGAAGAAGATATCTGAGCCCTGCAAGATTGGTGAAATGGATCATTGACAAGGGTCATGGCGATAGTGATGAAACTTTGTTCAGCAGATCCATGGAAGCATACTGGGCAGAAGAAATCCGAGAATGGGCTAGTGCTAAGCACTGAAGGGACTAGCCACGGATGAAACCAAGCCTAGATGAGGTCATCGCGTAACACAGCTCAGGTGTTAAACATTAGGGTGCGGCGAAGCTAACGCTCTGCGAGGCTCGCATATAGCGGAGCTCACGCGGCGAAGCCAGCGCGTAACACAACGCTAAATGCTAAGCACCAGGGTGCAGCGAAACTCACACCTGGTTAGGTTCACGGATGACTAGAACACGACCCTCGCTTGGCGAGGCTAGCGGAGCCTTTGGTCCACCAAATCAATAAATACAGCCAGGAGTTATTGGCTCTGAGAACACGATCAAGAAATCACAAGAATCGAAACGAGTCTCGAATACTGTCTTCTAAATAATAACTTGACGGCAGATCAGCTCTGAGAATACCTGAGTCCCATAAACACAGTTGAAGAAACCATGATCGCTATTGGGGTAATAGAAAATACCATAACTCTGTCTGCCAGAAGTCCTGATTTTGAAATGTTGTTATATACTGACACTCCTCATGAAATGATGCAGTCTATCTGATTATATAAGTGACGACTACTCTGCTTGATATACTAGTCTCCCATGATGTGTCCATAAATATAAGAATATAACGCGGGGCCGAAGATCTGTCTAATATAAGACAGTGCGATATACCAAAGTCAAGGAATGCCAGAACATAATAAGAACGAACCACATCTGCCCTGCTGTTACCTCACTAGTCAACACATATCTTAAGTTGCATAAAGATCATAAAAATCAGAATAGCAAAAATAAAAAATAGAAGAGATAGGAATCATGAAATAGGGAGAGAGATAGGACGAACTAGGATTGATGGTGATAGTGCAATGAGGAGGATATGATATAGAGAATTTACCGACTCCTGGACATGCTAAAAATGGGGACAATGGTTACGGTCAACACCGGTTCCCCCTTCAGATATTGAGCATCCCTTCCTGTTCTCACCCATCATATTGAGCATCCTGACTTCCTCTTTCGTCAGATTATATGTTTGCCTCCCTTCACCATGTGCCACTAGTTCTTGGTCTCCTTTGTGTATGACTCTGTGTGTGACTGATTTGATGCTGGGATGAAGCGAGATTATTCTGCCAGTAGGTCCTGGATTCCTTCCCAATGGTAATACTGGATGAGTTGATCTGATTAGTGCGATGTTCTCTGTCTCCTTGAACAGACAGTCACTTTTCAACTAATCTCCGAACCCGTATATGACATAATTCATAATCTTTCTGGTGGTTGTGTTGTAGGTGCCCGGCCCCAGACAATATCCACCGGTCATATGTTGAGGGCAGGGTTGGAGGGATGGCTTAGCTAGTAGGGCATCCAGAGGCCTGTCTGAGCCTTCAACTTCCCATCGATTAAGAGGGTCTCTTCGCCAACCTCATCTGCAACTCACCCTAATCTTCCTTCTCTGTGTCCATTCCACTTCCCGATGATGACAAAAGAATTTGAGAATACTTCTTGGGCTGCTTGGGGATAAGAAACATCTTGCTCTTCATCTTCATTTCTCACTAAGATATTGCTTGCTCGGTTCTCCTTGTCGGCCACCATATAAAACACCGACCGACTATACCTTAGGAATTTTGCAGCTTCATTTCAATTCAATCTTCATAGAAATCCTTCGAGAACTGGTCCCGTGTGACGGGCTTTTACAGTCTCGCTACTTCTACCAATCACCACGCCCTGGCCATATCTTTCAACTGAATCCTGGTCATTTCCACTTAGTTCTCGTCATGGATTCGAGTTGCCTTCAGAAGGTCCGTCATGTTTACTAGCCACCGCTATACATCCAGGGCTCCTCCATGCTCGAAAAGATTGCCGGCTAACATTTCCTGAAATCCAACATGTTACCTGGCTTCTGTTTCCAGAGTGCAACCAATGATTCTTGGTGCGGGACCTTCATCTGTTCTTGTTAGTATTTCATCATATTTTGCGAAAATAGTCTCAAATCAAGATTTTTCTCCGTTAGGGCACCCTAAGAAGAACCAGAACCGTTATGGTTTCCCCATCTCTTCATGTCCGAATTGGTCTAAGAATGATAAGAAACTGAAGTATGAAAGGATAGGAAAACTTCAGAATTCAAGGGCAAGATAATCAAGAGAGAATGGATAACTTTGTACTTGTAGTTGGATTGTATAACCAAGACTCATGCATTCCAGTTGCAAATTTCTTTACCATTAATTGCCGACTGGTTGTACTGAGGATGTGAGAGCCTAGCTCTGATACCACCCTGTAACGCCCCCCGATCCTGCGGGTACGGAGACGTTACTGCAACGTATATACGTAGGTCAGAAATACCCTCCCGTATATATGCTAAGCATCAGTACAGGCAAGAATCAGAGTGCGGAAGCAAGTGGTGTATTATACATTCCAACCCAAGAGTACAGTTACAAAGTTATCACCAGAGGTGATCCAATATTATATGAATATTACATCACTGACATGCGCAATTGCGAGAATACAAGAGATGTACAAATATAACTGTACAAAAGGAGGCTCAGAGTCACAGCAGAGAATCTCAAGAGCCGAACAGGGGCCTAAAAGAATGAGGCTCAGGACGGTCTGCTGGAGATCCACACTTCAGCTGCGCCACTCTGATCAGCAACAGGGAAAATCCACACGCTCCAAGCTCTGACATGCTCCAAGCTCCATGACCTGGACATGAGGATCCAGAGGAGTCAGAACTCACCGGCGAGTGGTGATGCAAAGCCAGGTGGCGAGCCAGGATAAGCACATGTGTAACGGTAATTCTGGATCATAACATGAAGCAGGCAGGAACAAGTAGATATACAGCAATTGATGGCAAGTAGAGAAGACTTATAGTACAATCAGGTAAGAGCGGGAGACAGGCAAGATAGAATACAAGTAGAAGGCAGGATATGAAAAGGTATAGCATAATAATCATGAAATAGGAAATCCGAAGTAAAATCCAGTACAAGCAAATATGGCAAGGCCTATCACAGATTCATAGCGTCTAAGTTGCAGGCTTCAGTATGCGTCCCATTCCACATACTTCTACTTACAACTTAAAGAGCCAGTTATTATTATTATTATTATTATTATTACTCCTCGTCTTACCCTGATATCTAGATATGTGAACTAGCGTCCCAGCACACATATATCCATATCCGAGTAAAGCAAGGTTGTTATTGGAAACCAGCGGGGGTATCAACGAACTATGTTTACAGTGGGTCCCGTACATACCCGGGACCACGGCCCAGGATTGTTCCGTTGCTTGGTGGACGGAACCTGCCGCAAGGCTAACAGGAGGGTCTTATAGGATGCCCTTGTCAAGATGGTATCAAGGAGGGAGCCAGCACTCCCCTCGGTCGCCTGGAGCCCACAGGTCAGACCGGAAGTTTTAGTTGCACAACATGCCTAGTACCACTGTAAACACGAACACATATTGATAGCCGCAAGTTTCCCCCGACCCGATGCAAGTTGTCTCATTTATGATTTATTAGATAATATCAGATTTCGGGAATGAGCAAGAACAGGTCAGAATATCAGGGATGCGGCATATCAGGAGTACTGGTTCGTACTATAATGCATCACATGTGTATCAGGAGTACAGTTTGTACTTATCAAGATGTCAGGTCATCATTCCCGTTATCGTGATAATCATAAGAGTCAAGTATATCATGCCGGGTGTCAAGTGATAGCATGATAGGAGGATGATATTTAGCAGGTAACCAGTCATGTCAAGAGATTGATATTAGTCCGGTGGCAAGTCATGTCATAACAAGGGGTCTTGCCAAGTAGTAGCATGTCTGATGGTAAGTATCAATCAAAAGCATGTCAAGCATTAATATATCAAGCATGTACTTTGGCAAGTGATAGACAAGAGTTAAACACGATTAAAGCAAGTGTTAGTTCCGAACACATAAATTATGAATAATACAAGTCGACGATGAAATGGAAAGCCAAGAAGAAAGCGAGAACACTCGCCTAATCTTTAGTAAATATAGTGAAATCCCTGAACTCCGGAATCCAGGAAATCAACGCGTAAACGCGATCAAATAAAAAGGAAACGAAGATGCGGGGGACGCTGACGCGGGAGTCGCGTTGCGAGAATAGCAGATGCGGGAATTACAGACGCGGGGATCGCGTCGCGAAGGTGTCAAAACGCGAGGCTCGTGACCTGCGTTTAAATCAGGGCATGAGGAGAACGTGGACGCGGATGCGGGTTCCGCGTCGCGCTTAACACAAGAAGAACACGGACGCGGGTGTGGGGTCCGCGTTAGGAAACAAACAGGGAGGAGGTGATATTCGTCAAGTGACAAGTCATGAAATAACAATATATAATACATGACCCGAGGATAAGGTTCATATACAAAGAAGTGATTAACCACAGCAAACAGTCAAGATTAGTCGACTAGGGAGAACAAGTAGTCGACTTATGAAAGAGTTAGTCGACTATAGAAGAGGGACAAGTCGACTAATAAGGTTGCGTTTCAAAGAACCGGGTCTTCAGGAAGAAAGTTAGTCGACTAGGGGTAAACGATTAGTCGACTAATAAGGTGCGTTTCAGACAAGTTAGTCGACTAGGGTCAAGGGAGTAGTAGACTAGTAAAGTCGCGTCTTCAGTTATAAGGCCGCGTCTCAAATAGGTTAGTCGACTTGGGACAAGGGTGTAGTCGACTAATAAAGGGTTCAAGTCGACTAATACATGGATCAAGTCGACTAATAGAGGGCAAACAGAGAACAGAATCAACTTTGAGGGTTGTGGTTTGTTGTCATAAAATACACGAAGAAGAGCGCGGCCCCAATCCAAAAGGAGGGTACCGGCCCCGGAGTCTTGCCGATGATGAAGAGCATGGCCCCCAATCCAACGGAGGTGGCCGGCCCTAAAGGAGAAGGAGAGAGGTTGATGGTGCAAGTCCAGTTCAATATCCAAAGTTGGAGTTTTGGAAACGAAGCTTCGGGGAGCGAAGCTATAGGTCATCGGAAAGAGCACGACGAGGAGATGAAGACGGCGCGGTCGTTGGTGGTTAAGATGGAGTATAAGATGGTGGAGATGGTGGAGAAATTATGGAGGTTAATGGGTTGTTTGGTGGAAAAGAAGAGGAAGAAGATGGTGATGGAAGTGGTGTTGTGGTTGTAGCTGTTGGTGAAATGAAGGAGGAGATGGAGGAGGAAGAGGTGGTGGAATTTGTGGTGAAAATGGAGGTGGAGAGAGTGGAGAAATGGCTAGCAAATGGGTCACCATGGCTGCCAAGGTGCGTGGCCTGTTGGCTTCATGCTCTCTGTTGGAAGAAAGGAGGAGAAGAGAAATAATAATGAAGGAGAGAGAAAGGGGGAAGCATTTATATAAGGGGATAAATGATTACAAGTTTGACTTGGAATCCCATTTTTGTGATGAAACCTGCGTTTCCTCTCCAAACGCAGCCCACATTCTTGCGTTTAGGCCAAAATGGGCTAAACGCGGGAATTAAAGCCGCGTCCAGGGAAAATGCAAAAAAGTTGCGTTTAACAAAAGGACAAAAGTCATAATGACTTGATGGGAGTTGATCTGAAGTGCATTAATTGCAGTATGGAGAGGATCTCTGCATTAAATGCAGAATCCAAGGTTGGTGAAAATCGCGTTTGGCGAGGAGAGAGAAAAGTGGGAAAAATATCTGGATACTATTCCGGTATCTGGGAAAACACCGAAAACTCCGGAAAAGCCAAAAAATTAAGTAGTTTGGAAAGCCTCCCAAAAATTCTCAAAAATAATAAATATTATAAAATGATTTTTGGTGGAATCGGTTTTCAGGAATTCAATCTCGTTTTCGAAATAAAATCATAAGGTCAACCGTCAATCTCGGTCTACACCGGATTGGCCGGATTTTGATAAATTCTGAAAATTCTCAGAAAAAGTATTTAGATAGAAAATATGACTTTAAGAAGTTATGGGAAAGCCGTTTCTTAAGATTCAGCTCCGTTTGTAAATTAAAAATCCGAGAATCGGTCAGCGGCACTAGTCGACACCGGTTTTGAAGATTTTCAACTTAATTCAGGAAAATTTCAGAAAATCTTAAAAATCTAAAATATTAGAAAACGATGTTTAAAACTGAAATCGGTCAAATCGGAATAACAAAAAGATCAAATCGAGAAATTTACTAGGATCGGGTTCCTGGTTCAGACTAGAGCTGACTCCAAGTTCACGAATTCAGATCCAAGGCAAAACGATCATATGAATAATACATAATACAAAACAAATACAGGAAGTAAATCAAAAATATGATCAGAAAATACGAATACGCAACTAAGTACGTATTCCGGGAACGGGGTGTTACACTCCATCCACCTTACAAAAAATTGCGTCCTCGCAATTTCGATAAGGGGTGAAATGAACACATAAGATAGGAATGAGGATTATGCCAATCAAGATATGAATAACTATGAGCTGTTCTCCCAGATCGACTGAACGGCTAACTCGAGACTGAGGCATCTCTGCACTTCTGCCGTATATATACATCCTCTGACGGTGCCATAATAATACTGATCTGATGTCTGCTTATAAAGGAACGCTGTCAGAACTACAAAAGACTAACCCATTCTGAATGATATAAGGTGAGCTGACTTGGTAAGATAATCAATAATATTTTGATCAGACTGTGAGCCAAAGCTGATGAAATCCATAGTGCTGAAGTCCATGATGTAATATAAAACACTGCATGGTACGATGTTATCCTTTTGCAGTAGAATCACTGACGGGCTGCATACTGGGCTTTGCTAACTCTGAGAGACGTAGCCAAGAATATAAAATAATTGTGAAGAATTCTGAATACTGACTTATGAATGATAACCCGACTGCAGACGAAACAGGAAGAAGATATCTGAGCCCTGCAAGATTGGTGAAATGGATCATTGACAAGGGTCATGGCGATAGTGATGAAACTTTGTTCAGCAGATCCATGGAAGCATACTGGGCAGAAGAAATCCGAGGAATTGGCTAGAGTGCTAAGCACTGAAGGGACTAGCCACGGATGAAACCAAGCCTAGATGAGGTCATCGCGTAACACAGCTCAGGTGTTAAACATTAGGGTGCGGCGAAGCTAACGCTCTGCGAGGCTCGCATATGGCGGAGCTCACGCGGCGAAGCCAGCGCGTAACACAACGCTAAATGCTAAGCACCAGGGTGCAGCGAAACTCACACCTGGTTAGGTTCACGGATGACTAGAACACGACCCTCGCTTGGCGAGGCTAGCGGAGCCTTTGGTCCACCAAATCAATAAATACAGCCAGGAGTTATTGGCTCTGAGAACACGATCAAGAAATCACAAGAATCGAAACGAGTCTCGAATACTGTCTTCTAAATAATAACCTGACGGCAGATCAGCTCTGAGAATACCTGAGTCCCATAAACACAGTTGAAGAAACCATGATCGCTATTGGGGTAATAGAAAATACCATAACTCTGTCTGCCAGAAGTCCTGATTCTGAAATGTTGTTATATACTGACACTCCTCATGAAATGATGCAGTCTATCTGATTATATAAGTGACGACTACTCTGCTTGATATACTAGTCTCCCATGATGTGTCCATAAATATAAGAATATAATGCGGGGCCGAAGATCTGTCTAATATAAGACAGTGCGATATACAAAGTCAAGGAATGCCAGAACATAATAAGAACGAACCACATCTGCCCTGCTGTTACCTCACTAGTCAACACATATCTTAAGTTGGCATAAAGATCATAAAAATCAGAATAGCAAAATAAAAAATAGAAGAGATAGGAATCATGAAATAGGGAGAGAGATAGGACGGACTAGGATTGATGGTGATAGTGCAATGAGGAGGATATGATATAGAGAATTTACCGACTCCTGGACATGCTAAAAATGGGGACAATGGTTACGGTCAACACCGGGTTCCCCCCTTCAGATATTGAGCATCCCTTCCTGTTCTCACCCCATCATATTGAGCATCCTGACTTCCTCTTTCGTCAGATTATATGTTTGCCTCCCTTCACCATGTGCCCTAGTTCTTGGTCTCCTTTGTGTATGACTCCATGCTTGATGCTGGGGATGAAGCGAGATTATTCTGCCAGTAGGTCCTGGATTCCTTCCCAATGGTAATACTGGATGAGTTGATCTGATTAGTGCGATGTTCTCTGTCTCCTTGAACAAACAGTCACTTTCAACTAATCTCCGAACCCGTATATGACATAATTCATAATCTTTCTGGTGGTTGTGTTGTAGGTGCCCGACCCCAGACAATATCCACCGGTCATATGTTGAGGGCAGGGTTGGAGGGATGGCTTAGCTAGTAGGGCATCCAGAGGCCTGTCTGAGCCTTCAACTTCCATCGATTAAGAGGGTCTCTTCGCCAACCTCATCTGCAACTCACCCTAATCTTCCTTCTCTGTGTCCATTCCACTTCCCGGATGATGACAAAAGAATTTGAGAATACTTCTTGGGCTGCTTGGGGATAAGAAACATCTTGCTCTTCATCTTCATTTCTCACTAAGATATTGCTTGCTCGGTTCTCCTTGTCGGCCACCATGTAAAACCCGACCGACTATACCTTAGGAATTTTGCAGCTTCATTACAATTCAATCTTCATAGAAATCCTTCGAGAACTGGTCCCGTGTGACGGGCTTTTACAGTCTCGCTACTTCTACCAATCACCACGCCCTGGCCATATCTTTCAACTGAATCCTGGTCATTTCCACTTAGTTCTCGTCATGGATTCGAGTTGCCTTCAGAAGGTCCGTCATGTTTACTAGCTACCGCTATACATCCAGGGCTCCTCCATGCTCGAAAAGATTGCCGGCTAACATTTCCTGAAATCCAACATGTTACCTGGCTTCTGTTTCCAGAGTGCAACCAATGATTCTTGGTGCGGGACCTTCATCTGTTCTTGTTAGTATTTCATCATATTTTGCGGAAATAGTCTCAAATCAAGATTTTTCTCCGTTAGGGCACCCTAAGAAGAACCAGAACCGTTATGGTTTCCCCATCTCTTCATGTCCGAATAGTGTAATAGAAAGAAAAAGGAAAAGAAAAAAAAGTTTTCTCATTTCTCATTTCCGAATCAAAACAAGCAAAAAAGGTGGGAAATGAGTTCCCACTTCCCATTTTTTCCCACTTCCATGAATCCAAACAGAAGTTGTCATCACATATATTGTACATACGAAACAAAAACCAGTAAATTTAATGCTCAATTCTCATTCATCTTGTTCTATTACGTAGGGTTGCGATCAAAACGAGCAAAACCAGTGGAATGAAAAATACTTGTATTCTATAGTGAGTCAATGCACAAGAACATATTTGAAAATACGGAAGAAAAAGTGCAAGAACATAAAAAAAAGTGGTCTAGTCTAAATGAAAAGCTATCAAAAAAACCCTATATATGTATCAAACATTAGGTTGATCACTTAATTTATTTACATATACACATATTCCAATAAAAGTATTATCTAATATTAATATTAACAATAAAAGCACTTTTAAACTCTTATTTTAGCTTATTTTTCAGTTCATATGTATAAATTATAAACACATGCCCATTTACCTGTCTGTGGGCTGATTCCATCCTTCCCATCCTCACCGTCCGCTAATAGTTTACATTGCAACAAGGCCGTTGGATGGGCCAGGCATCATAAATCCCTGGGCCTTCATTTCCCCAATTCAGTTTAATCTGCACATCACAATATCACGTATGGCCTAATTAAATACAAAGAATAATGCATTTTGAGGCTTTTAAACCTATGAATCAAGTGGCTACAATTGAATGAAGATCCAATCCACTTATATGCATGCACATAAGTGGATGCATGTATCCATGCATACATGCACATCTTCATTTCTTGTTCATGAGAATCTTCAATATTTGGGGCATAATGTTATATTATCTATAGAGCAACTTTAAACTTTGGAGAAAAAAATTCGTGTTTATCGCATGAGCACGTTTCCTATTTTAAAGAGTATATATATACAAGTGTAGTTGTTCATATTTATCTTTGTAACAATCTTTTTTTTTTTTAAATTGAATGTCTTCAACTTGGAACCTCTATTAACTGAACTAGTCTCTTTACCAGTAATGAGTCAAGCGTCAATAACTCGTGACAATAAAGATAACTCACGAAATGGTTTTGCTTGAAGTGGTGGTATTCCTTTCAATTTAACGACAAACTCATTGTTCACTCCATGGCGTCGAGAGAATATTGTGTATATTTTAACCCCCTTTTACATCCTATTCACATATAAGTGAGAGATTCACCATCTTATAATATGCCTGGTCACACGTATGAACCGAAGTTTTCATATATAACATTGTTAATACTCTGAAGCAAAGTTGTTTGCGAGTCGAAGGAATTGGAAGAGTTATAATACTTTTGAAATGTCTGCAAGCAGGACAAAATGTAGTTCTTTCAGTTCGCATGGCGTGTCATCATAGCTATCAGTTTTGACAAGTTCAAGAAACTTTCTGCTGTTCGTCCAACAAGCTCCTCGTACGAGCAATTGCTTCATTAACATCTGCGTCAGGGTTCTCTCTCATGTATAAAGGGACTAGATTCAGCTTTCCACCATCTACTTCTCTCTGAGAAATTGTTGCATATCACATAATATAATATGGTCGCTAACTAATAAAAAACAAAAAACTTAAGTTAATTACAACATATATATGTTTGTACCAAACTGATAGTGTTGATGTCATTTAATAAGCGACACGAACCCATCAGCAGTGTGGTAATTGTGCTGTGGTGAGATCCTGTAACACCCCGCTCCCGGAATACGTACTTAGTTGCGTATTCGTATTTTTCGATCATATTTTTTTGATTTACTTGCTGCATTTGTTTTGTATTATGAATTATTTATATGATCGTTTTGCTGTGGATCTGGATTCGTGAACTCGGAGTCAGCCCTACTCTGAACCGGGAGCCTGATCCTAGTGAATTGCTTGATTTGGTCTTTTCGTTATTCCGATTTGACCGATTTCAGTTTTAAACATCGTTTTCCAATATTTTAGATTTTCTATGATTTTCTGGAATTTTCCTGAATTAAATTGAAAATCTTCAAAACCGGTTTCGGCCAGTCTCACTTGTTGATTCCAGGAATTTTAATTTATAATTGAAATCAAATCTTTGGATTCCGCTTTCATATTTCTTCTTAGAATTATATTTTCTACTTTTAGGCATTTTCTGAGATTTTTCAGGTTTATCAAAATCCGGCCAACCCGTTATAGACCGGTATTGACGGTTGACTTTATAATTTTTATTTTGATAATGGAATTGAATTTCTGAAAACCGATTTCATCAAAAATCTTTATATAATATTTATTATTTTTGAGAATTTTTAGGAAGCTTTCCAAGTTATTTTATTTTTAGACTTTTCCGGAGTTTTCGGTGTTTTCCTAGATACCGGAATAGTATCCAGATATTTTTCCACTTTTCTCTCTCCTCGCTAGACGCGAGTTTCACCAACCTGGATTCTGCATTTAATGCAGAGATCTTCTGCATACTGCATTTAATGCATTTCAGATCAACTCCAATCATGTCATTATGACTTTTGTCCTTTTGTTAAACGCAACATTCGCGTTTTTCCCAAACGCGAGTTTCATCCTCGCGTCTGGGCAATTGCCAGACGCGAATTTTCATTCCATTGGACGCGGGTCCCTTTTTACATGAGATGCAAGTCCCATTTGTGATAGCCTCTTTTGCTTTGATTGGATGGCCACATTATAATAATGTTATTCCCTTATATAAATACCTCCTTTCTCTCTCCTTCATTATTATTTTCCTCCTCCTTCTTTCTTCCAACAGAGAGCATGGCAGCCACGAAATGGCCCCTTGCCTTTCCCACCTTCTTCTTCCCCATTTCCCCACCATTTTCCCCTCCATTTTCACCACCAACACCACCACCTCATTCTCCTTCATCTCCTCCTCCATCCCAACAATAACAATAACCATAATATCATCTACATCACTTTCTTCTTCCTCTTCTTTTCCATCAAATAACCCATTTCCATCACCACCTTTTCCACCATCTCCACCACCATATACTCCATCTTGGCCACCACGATCACGCCGTCTTCCTCTCCTCGGCGTGCTCTTTCCAACGGACCTACTTTTCGCTCCCCGAAATCTTTTTTGCAAAACTTCAATCTTTCATTTTGTACTAGACTTGCACCCCCACAAATGGTTGGGATGTGGAGCTTTGGCCACCTTTTTCGGCCATCTCCGGCCACTTCCGGCCATCTCCAGCCGCCGCCGGTGACCGCCGGCCATCGCCGGCCATCCTCCCTTTCCCTTTTCATTTTTTCCTTTCCTTCTTTCTTTCTTTTACTTCTTTCTTTCTTTTCCTTCTTTTTCCTTTTCTTTCCTTTTTCATTTCCTTTCTTCTATGATTTCCCTCTCACTCTTTCCCTGCGTCTCTCTCACTTCTCCCTGTCTTTCTCTCTTTCTCTCTGTTAATTGCTCGACGCGGAGTTCACCTCTGCGTCCAAGCAATTCCTTAACGCAGCCTTCGCATTCTTATATCGACGCAACGCGGAGCCCATGCCCGCGTTTGTGTCCTTCTCGTGTCAACACGACGCGGAGTTCATGCCGCGTCTGTGTTCTTCTCGTACTAACGCGACGCGGAACCACGTCTGCGTCTGCGTTCTTCTCGTATTATAACTTGAACGCGGGTCTCGAACTTCGCGTTTGTGGCATCTATGCAACGCGACTCCCGCGTCTGCGACCCCCGCGTCTCACTCTCACACCCGCGTCTCCCTGTGCACCAATCTCTCTCCATGCACTCTCTCTCTCTCTCTCCATGGACTTCTCTCTCTAATTCTCTCTTTCTCTCTCTTGATTTCCCCTCTCTCTATCACTTTCTCTCTAACGCGCTGACGCTTTGATTTCTGGATTCCGGATCGGGGATTTCACTATATTTTCTGAAGGCTTAGGCGAGTGTTCTCGCCTTCCACTTGACTTTCCCATTTCATCTGGTCGACTTGTATTATTCACAATTTATGCTGTTTGGAACTAATGCTTTCTTTGATTGTGCTCAGCTATTATTCTATCATTTGACAAAGTACATGCTTCATATGTTAATACTTGACATGCTTTTGCTTGATACCTACCATCTACATGCTAATATCTAACACCTGTCTGTATCACCTAACAACTGTTGTGTCATCACCTGACACCCGACTTGCTACTTGACACTTGCTTCTTATTATAACATGACTTATTACCTGTCACCGGCCAGATCACTTGTCATTGTCATGATTAAAACCTGATACCTGTTATGATTAACTCTCTACCCATGATTATCACATTTACGGGAATACTTTACTTGTTATCCTGTATTACATACAGTGACTTGAATCTTGTACATGTTATCCTGTATTTACATATACAGTGACCTGAATTTGTAGTACTCATGTACTCCTGAACTCCTGACCATGTCTTGCACCTGCTATTCCCGTAAACTGATAATTACCTAATAAATCATAAAAAGGATCAACTTGCATCGGGTCGGGGGAAACTTGCGGCTATCAATATATGTTCGTGTTTACAGTGGTACTAGGCATGTTATGCAACTAAAACTTTCGGTCTGACCTGTGGGCCTCCAGGCGACCGAGGGGAGTGCTGGCTCCCTCCTTCTTGGTACCATCTTGATAAGGGCATCCTATAAGACCCTCCTGATCGCCTTGCGGCAGGTTCCGTCCACCAAGCAACGGAACAATCCTGGGCCGTGGTCCCGGGTATGTACGGGACCTACTGTAAACATTGTTCGTTGATACCCCCGTTGGTTTCCAATAACCAATCTCGACTTACTTATATATGGTTGTATGTGTGTTGAAATGTACACCTGGACACATACCTAGATATATGGGTCGGAGGAGTAATAATGATAAAGTGCCAAGATAATAACTTGTTATGTTGCTCTACAAGCTTGGTTATACCACTTGTCTCGCCACAATTGTTTTCATCGGGTTTTACATCAGATTTCTGATTTATGAGCATTACTATATTATACCTGCTTACATCCTGCTTTACCACTCGTGTTCTATTCCACCAGTCTCCTACTGTTATCATCTTATATCATACATGTTCCCTGCTTCATATCATTTACTGTATATCTACTTGCTCCTGCATGCTTGTGTCTACGGCACGGTTTTCATGTTTATGATCCAGATTTATCGATACACATGTGCTTACCTATACTCGCCATCTGGTTTTTGCATCACCACTCGCCGGGGAGTTCTGACTTCTCTGGATCCTCATGTCCAGGTCTTGGAGCTTGAAGCATGTAGATTCTCCCAGTTACTGATCAGAGTGGCGCAGCGGTAGCGTGGATCTCCAGCAGACCGTCCAGAGCTCCATCCTTCCAGGCCCCCTTGCTCGGCTCTAGAGTTTTCCTGTTATGGCTCTGAGCCTCCATTTGTACTATTCATATTTGTACATCTCTTTGTATTCTCGCATTTGCGCCTATCAGTGATGTAATATTCATGTAATATTGGGTCACATTTGGTGATAACTTTGTAATTGTACTCATGTGTTGGAATGTATAATGCACCACTTGCTTCCGTACTCTGATTCTTACTTGTACTGATGCTTAGCGTATATACGAGAGGGTATTTCTGACCTGCGTATATACGTCGCAGTAACGTCTCCGTACCCGCCGGATCGGGGCGTTACAGATCCTGTAAAATAGCGTGAAGAATTCCATGACATAAGGATGCATGCAAAGCTGTGGAGAGAGAGTGTAAAATCTTGTTAGTAGAACTTTTTAACTCATTATAGAGGATAGAGCAGAGATCAGAGTTAAACAGTGTAAGTTAAAAGACCAGATGCAGTTGAAGACAGTAGGCCGATCGACTGGCCATACACAGAACGTGCACTTGGAGATTTAAGGTGTAACGGTCGACTGCCCAGAGAAGCCGACTAAAGACTGCAGGAGCAGTCAACTATCAGGTCGATTGTCCATAAGACATGTGACTCTTCACAACTAGCGGTCGACTGCCCAGTCGACCGCATAAAGGCACAAGTTTGCACTGCACAGAGCCCAGTCGACCGCATGTCGGGTCTGGACAGTTTCTTTTAAGGATTCTGAATTCGTTTCCGATCCGTTTTCAGATCCATTTGTTTTCTTTCCTTTAAGGATTATCTTGCTATATAAAGAGAAGTATTGTTCTCGGTATTTATATCTGTAATTGATTGATTAATAAGATCTCTTTCCCCTTCTGCCCCGAAGACATAGGCAATTGTTTAACCTCGTTAAATTTGTATGTTCTCGTTTTACTTGTTCTTACAATTAGCGATTATTCTCTAGTGTGCTGCTGCTCTCTAACAGAAACATTGTTTCAACAAATAGGGAGACCATGCCAACTTCTAGGTATTCTTCAATTGATGGGAGCGTAACTGCTTTTGCTCCACACTGCTTCCTTTAGCCATGACACTTCATGGGCATTCAAAATGTAAATTAACCATAATATGAACCAAGAACGAAAACGACAGGGAGAGATAATATAAGAACCTTACAATATCTTGAAGTATTCTCTTGAAGTGGCGAGCATCTTGTTTGATGGGCTTTGGAGCAATTTCAGTGAGAAGGTCATCTAGGGCACTGAGGATAACCCTGCTGCTGCCTGATAATCTATCTCCTTGCCACTTAGAAATCAAGAAAATCAAGAAATAATATACATCGCTAACACACACACACACACACACACACACACACACACACACAGATGTACCTCAGACGCCAGCTGAGAGAGACTCTCTCAGCTGTCACTACAGTATGGTCACAAACTTAATGCAACATGGTCACAGTCTACTATAACATGATCGCAGTGTTTAAAAATTATATAGTTTCAGTGTAATTAGGAGTGCGATCATGGTAGCAGTCCTAAAAAAAAAATTGCGACCTTGATTGCAGTCTTCAGAAAAAGATTAGTACCATGGCAGCAATTCTCATAAATACACTGCGAGTTAATCATAGTCCTCATATAAAATCGCGACCATAATACTAGCACCTAAAATTGTGGTTGAAATTGAGTCACGTTGCGCCAGCTGAGAGAGTCTCTCTTAGTTGATGGCTGAAGTACAGATTCCTCGTACACACACTAGTGATTAATTTGCTAATACCTCATAACGGCATCCATTAGGGTGTGTAGCTCATCCATTGAAGCTTTCTCATCAAAGAAGTCATCTATATGGACGGTAATCCTGATTGCCCATTTTACAGTGACCTTTCACACAACAGAGAGAGAGGGGGAGGGATGAATTTACGACGATGCCAAAATAGCAACATGTAGTTTTCTCTTGTGCAAAACCCACCTTGGTCAGGCCTTGATCCTTAGACCATGTAGTATATAATCATTCATTATTGATTTTAATTAATGCCAGGAAATGAAAATGACTACGATATCTATTGAACATATACAATAATTAGTGTCATCAAGTTTTCTCAAAAAAAAAAAAAAAAAAAAAAAACGGTATCATCAAATATCCGAATGAGATTCACAATACTCGCGTCACTATGTACCTTTCAACCGCACTTGACTTGTTTGGGGGAGCTGTCATGAGTTCCACCATTCTCATTGTACCTCCCGTGCTCCAAATGATCCATACGACCCAGCCACATAACTCTTAGCTCGTGCTCGATCTAATCCAACATACGTTCAAATTTCAGGATTGTTCTTAATTTCAGAAGATGAAAAAATTCATCGACCAAAAAAAAAAAGAAAAAGAAATCGATGGAAAATAGTCTTAACAACAATAATTTAGATTTAAAGGTATTTTACCTCCTTTTGAAGCTCAGTAAGTTTAGTTGCGTCATTTTTTTACGTGTTCATGTGGCAACCCCTTGTGCAATATTTTATTAGAGAAAGCATTAGCCTTCTCAAGTTCAGGTTCATTCGGATAAAAAAATTTGAGGCTTTGTAGACACTGTAAGCAAGTTCCGTCTCTTGTGATGCGTCCTCAGTGAAATGCTCCCCACAACCGAGCCTTTACGAGGGATCAACCGGGCACAGGTTTATGAGCTCCTCATCAATCGAGTACATGGAATAAACTGAAGGCGACAATCGCAGTTAACATCACCATGCATCGATGCTATTTCTTCTTAATTAATCGACAAAATCTATGGCAATTCGTTGCCTCCATGTCCACATCTTTCTAGCATGTTCTCCAAGTAGGCCATGTACCGAATATTTCCGGTGGCCATAAAGGCGAACGCGGTCGCAGAGGGTGTGATTGGCACAAGGACGTCTCGGCTCTGGTAGCTTCTGAGTATGCCATCGTGCTGGTCAGCTTCCACATATGTTGTCGGCAAGACCTCAGGGTATGCCGACTTTTATTATTGTTGTCACTGATGGCACAATATATCCGTTATGAAAGATCAATAACTTAGAGTTGTTGGTCGGAGGTGGTACTGAGTATTTTGCGAGTTTCATTAATTTTTCGTCAACCGGGCTTGTTTGGTTGGCCGCAAGTCATAAGACGTAAAATGAAACTGAAAAAGTGACTGTAGTAGCGACAAAGTATATTGTGTTTTACAGTATTGGTCGGTAATGTGAAAGTGTAAGCGTGTTTTACTGTGTTTGACTAGTAATGTAAAAATGTAAGGGGAAAGTTGACCACAAAATTAACTGTAACAATGATTTAAAAATTATTTTACTTTTATTAAATTAAATCTACTATTAAAAATTAAAATATATAATATATATGTTATTCACATATAAATTATTAATAAAATTATTAATAAATAAATATTAAATACATTAAATACGTAAAACATTAAATATTAAAGATAATAAAAAACTAAAAACTAAAGCATAACAAAATATTAAATATAGTATATTAAAAAAAATAAAGAATACTACAATATTATATTTTTATTATACTATAAATTTGGTATAAAATATTATTATTAATAATAAAAAATTTATAATAATAAAATTAATAAAATATTAATATTATGAATACTAATCAAAGTGTTTCGAAACTAAAAATAGTAATAAATGTAATAAAATAAATTATTAATAAAATATTAAGAATATTAATAAATATTAATAAATTAATAATTTATTAAATTTGGTATAAAATAAAAGTACCAAAAAAAGAAATAATAGTTAATTAAAATTATTAAAATAATAATAAAATATTATTCAACTTATTAAAATAAAATATTAATAAAATATAATGAAACTAATAAAAATTAATAAAATAAATTAAAGTATTAATAAAATATTCATAAAATTAATAAAATTTGTGTAGAATATGAATAAAATAAATTATTATTCAAATATTATGAATACTGATACAATATTAATATAATATAACTTTACTACAATATTAATAAAATAAAATATTAATATTAATATAAGTGAAAAAGTGGACAACAAAATTATCTTTTTGAAAATTTATAAATATTAAACATTAGTAAATAAAATACTAATATAATATTAAGTAATAACTATTTTATGACTTTTCATAATTTTAAATTAATTTTAAATTAATTAAATAATCAAAATTTTGCAAATGCAAGTGAGTTTTGCCAGGCAATATGTGGGTATTGTAAAAAATTCGAATACTTATAACACAATTGCCAAAGGGCGAACAGGCTGTGTTTGCCATGTGGATCCAGCAATCACTCTATAAGTGAATCTCTTGTTCATTCAAAAGGACAGGAGATGTCGCACCAGCACGACCAGCACTTTCAGCACCGTCAATGAGAAGGAACTCAAGAGCTACTAGTTGAGAAGCTCCACTTCTACCGAGACAACATGTTTACAATCAGACACAGATGAAAACAAGATCAGAAACATATTGGAGAAGAGGCTAAGTTTACAATTTGACTGTAGAAGAGGCCAAGACATCAGATGAAATAGTGGCTGTAAGTACACCTAGAGGGGGGTGAATAGGTGTATCGCTAATCTAATGAACTAAATGCAGAAATTAAAACTAATTTGCAACAACACTTAATACAACCAACGAGTGTAGCCGAATTCCCCGTGAAGGGCTCTGGACTAACTCCTCTTGATCCTCTGAATAAGAGTTGAGGCGCTATATGAAGCTCTCGTGGTTAAGCACAAGTGAGACACACAAGCAAACACAACCAAGCATATAGGGATAAACAATATGAATCAATGTAAGACACAACACAAGCATATAAGATATGACAATATGAATGATGCAATGCACAAATAAAAGGAGAGAGAGTTGAGAGTCAATTGATCAAACGCAAACAAGAAGATGTGTTTCGAGGTTCGAGCACCGAGCTCTACATCCCCGCCTTCACCGAGAAGGATTTCCAATCCACTAGGAGTACCGAACTCCTCTCTCAACCAATACAACCTCCACCGAGACAATACAAACACAACCTCACACAAGAGGGGTAAGCCCTTAGCCAAACAACCACAATTCACCTCTACTGAAGAGGGATACAAACCACAATCTCAACCTCTATCAAAGAGGGAGCCAAACACCAACCTCAACCTCTACCAAAGAGGGAGCAAACCACAACCCAAATCAACCTCTACCAAAGAGGGATACAACAAAGTAAAGGGTTTACAACTTGGTGGTATATCTCAACCACAAACCAATTCCTTTTCCCACAAATAAATGATCCTAATAGAATAGGATAGGAGATATAGCTCAAGTGTGGAAAACTAAGTGTTTTGATCAAAGAAAATCTCTTGGGAAAATACAAAATAGATATAGAAATTTAGATCAAGAAACAAATTCCCAAAAACCTATTTTCTTTGAAATAAACAAAACACTTTAAAACAAATAAGATGGATATTTTTGGCACTAAAGCACTTTTGAAAACTTGTTTAAAACACAAGAGAAGCTATGAAAATTTTGCTCTAAAAAACTTAGCCAAAATCCCAAAGAAATGGGGCTTAAATAGCCTCCAACAAAAAATTAGCCGTTGGCTGAAAAAGTCAGCCAGCGCGGCTGGCGGTCGACCGCCAACGGTCAAAAAAATGACCGTTGGAAGCCAGCGGTCGACCGGCCGGTCGACCGCACGGTCGACCGCCCCAGTGCCTGGCCAACGTGCACAGGCTTGTGCACGTCGGTCGATCGACCCGGTCGACCGACTCTGGGTCCGGTCGACCGCCAGAGCCTGGCAGGCAGGGTTCTGCGTCAGAAAAACTTGTTAAAAATATTTCTAAAAATTCCCATAAAATATTTAAAAATTCACAAAAATAGTTTTATCATTTTACATTGATATACAAACATGTGATAAAAATTTCAACACAAATATCAATCATTTTGGACTATTTTTATGTCTTATAAATTTTGCCGAAAACCAAAACCTGTATTTTTTTCCAAACTTAGGTTTTTCAATGGGAAATTCGATTTTTTCAAAACTCATTAAAATATAAAAACATGATACTTAACACTTTGAAGCATGTTGCATATGGACACAAGTCCAATATACATTGAAACATATACATATCATAGTTTTTGTCTTTAATTCCACAAATATGTTTTGTTAAAAAACAAAACCTAAACCACATGAATAGGAAAGTCAAAATAAGTTTGTCTAGGAAGTTAAGCATGCATGTATATAGAATACTTCTAATATACATTTAAACCATTTAAACTTGTTTTGATCTAACTATTCATTAAAACCAATATCCGTTAAACCAAAACCGAAAACCAATATTCAAAACATAAAACGTGTGTGTATTGTGAAACTTGAGCATATCAACTATCTAATCTTTACACATGGATCTAAAACACAAACTAAGCTAAACTAGGTACCGAGGTCTTCTTGACGAACTCCGTTTTCAAGCCGACTCGATCCAAACCGTGATCCACCGAGTTTGACTCCAACGAGTACTATGTATGATCTTGATACTCGGGCTCTGGAATCACCATGTGAAAGCTTTCAAACTCTTTTGTTGAAACTAATCACCAACTAATATCTTGGCTAATGATCTGAAACTAAACATCACAAGATTATTAGTAAACATAACTACATGAGTTAATCATCATCAAAACTAGAGTGAAAGGCCTCTGGGCCAACAATCTCCCCTTTTTGATGATGACAAAACTCATGGAGTTATATATGCATGGATTAAAGTTAAGCTTTAAAGAAGCTCCCCCTTAACTCATGCATAGAAGAAAACATAAAATATATGCAATTAATATAAAACATGAAAATGCATAGATATGCATAAAACTATGAAATGCATATAAACAGGCTCTTGATACCAATAGATATGCATAAAACTATGAATTGCATATAAACAGGCTCTTGATACCAAATGAAAGGTAAAACAAATTATTTCTTCTTTTTCTTAATTTCATAAACATGTTCTCTTTAAAGAATGCTTTTGATACCAATAAACCAAACTTACATAATGCTCTTGATACCAAACATTACATAATGCTCTTAATATCAATAATAAAGTATGTTCTTGATATCAAACATGAAACAAGCATACAGATTCTTTTCTTTCAAAAAAAAACATAAAACATGCATATAAACTCAAATTCTTCTTCCCCTTTTGTTAATCATCAACAAAGGGGTAAAAGACAAACCAATAAAAATTATTCTACTCCCCCTTTTTGTTCGAAACAAAGAATCAAGAAGGGGTGAAAGAAAAACAAAATAAGATGTTCTCCCCCTTTTTGTCTAAAATAAAAAAATGATATCAATAAGGGGTCAAATCAAATATGATACCAATTGAAACATAAAAATCTTGATACCAATAGATAAGTAAACAAATAACATATCAATTGAAAGTAAACAATCTTGATATAAATTGAAAGTATTAATCTTTATAAACAAATGATACAAAATTAAAAATCAATATTTAATTTTCTTAATCATTTTTCATCATAAAGTATGGAGTGGAAATCAAAGGTAAACTAAATATCAATTGAAAGATAAAACACGAATTTTCTCTCCCTTTATGAAAAACCAACTAAAACTATGCATAAGCTTGAATAAGAAAACCAATTGAAAATTAATCAATTGAAACATGATGGTCATTAAAAGTCAAGCTTAACAAAACTCAAAATTTGTGCTAAAAAATATAGGGACATAGTAAGCACAAATAAATAAATAAATAAATAAATAAATATATATATATATATATATATATATATATATATATATATATATGTATGTATGAAAAAAATTTGATACCAATCAAAATTGATACCATTTGATGTGAAGCATACATACATAAAAATATATGAGTATACAAAAATGTCAATATTTATACCAATTGAAACAACAATAATATCAAGTGTATATCTCATATAACCTACCACCCATCTCATGCTCATGTTTAAAATGATTTTCAATATAAAGCATACATAGGCATGGTCGCCCATCCAACCACCCTTCGGAAGGTAGGGTTTTTAAAAATAGGTTTGAAAATATTGTATGTTTGAAAAATTCTACCATAACGAAGAATACCGTAACTAGTTAAATGGAAAAACTTGTTAACTAGTATGAAATCCTTCAAGTAAGGAATAAAACAAAAATGTTTTTCATGAAAAACATGTAAATCACATGTTCACTAAACACTCAAAGTCCATAAAGCCCATACATACTCATGAAAAACACAATAATGAGAAACAATTAAATGAAGTGAGTGCACAAGTATTATGTGAAACATATAATCATGAAAATAGACATTCAAGCTCAAAATTCCTCAAAACATGAAAAATCATCAAAATTAGAATTCTTCACGGTATATATATGTTCTGACAAAACAATAAGCATACATACATATCCCTAAACACAATTGAGTCCATAATAAAGATTTGCATGAAAAGCAAATGACTCAAAGGAGTATACATGTATATCTTAAGGTTTGACAAAATAAAGATATGCATGAAGTGAAAACACATAATCATAAAACATGTCCAAAATAGGGAATACAAGTTTAAAATGCATGAATCATCAAAACTAGACTATACTAGCACATCTAATGGGTACAATAAGCATTCAAGCACAAACATACAAAGATTTATTTGTGGCCCTCTATATGTACAAGTATATATCCTAGTTTTAATGAAAACTAACACCCAAACATGTAATCAAATTATGAAACTTAAAACAGGACATAAATCAACATGATAAACATAAAAACGATCATTATGTAAATCCACATGCTATTAGAACCATGATATACATAATAGCTAAACAATGGTGAGAACACAACATATGGGTCCATATAAACATGGGTGATCTCAAAAGCTATACATGCATGTCAATAATCTAATAATCATGGTATTTATCATAATAATCAAAACATGAACTATCAAAACAAAACATCATAAACATCCATATGATCATTATGTATATGCATTAGATCTAGAGCATACATATTAGTTAAAAACAAGGTGAGAATACATAGATATAGATCCGTATAAAACATGAGTGTCTGTAACGCCCCGATCCGGCGGGTACGGAGACGTTACTGCAACGCATATACGTAGGTCAGAAATACCCTCACGTATATACGCTAAGCATCAGTACTGGCAAGAATCAGAGTACGGAAGCAAGTGGTGCATTATACATTCCAACACATGAGTACAATTACAATTTATCACCAGAGGTGATCCAATATTACATGAATATTACATCACTGATATGCGCAATTGCGAGATTATAAAGGGATATACAAGTATGAAGAGTACAATTAGAGGCTCTGAGTCATAACAGGAAAACTCTAGAGCCGAACAAGGGGGCCTGGAAGGATGGAGCTTCAAATGGTCTGCTGGGGATCCACGCTACCGCTGCGCTACTCTGATCAGCAACTGGGAGAATCCACACGCTCCAAGCTCCATGACCTGGACATGAGGATCCAGGGGAGTCAGATGAAACTCCCCAGGCGAGTGGTGATACGAATGCCAAGTGGCGAACATAGGATGAGCACAAGAAGATATATATAACAAGTGATATCAAACAGGAAGTACTCATGATATAATCAGATAAGAACAGGAGACAGGCTGGTTAGAATACAAGTATAAAGCAGGATATGAACAGGTATAGCATAATAATCATAAAACAGGAAATCCGAATAAAACCGAGTATGAGTAATTCTGATTGTACAGGCTTTGGTTACGGCTCCGTGAGACTAGTACCTCGAAGGAATAATCCAAACAAGGAAACCCTCATCTATATACTTTTATCTCATGTCACCGTAATCCCAGCGCATACAACCTGAGTTACAAGGTGGTCATAACAGGAACACATAACAGGCATAACATGAGTACATAACGGGAGTCATAACAGGAGTCCATAACAGGCATCAAAGGCATCATAACGGGTATGACTGTATCATGGCACATCATGCTATCATTTAGCGGCACAGGCAGGAGAAAGGTAGCCCTTCAGATTCAAGAGGTGGCCCCCACAGATTCAAGAGGTGGCCCCCACAGATTCAAGAGGTGGCCCCACCAGGTGTATGGTGTGGCACTTTGTTCCGTGTGGCACTTTGTTCCGTGTGGCACTTTGTTCTGAGGGAATTGGATTCTAGAGATGGCCCCCACAGATTCAAGAGGTGGCCCCCACCAGGTGCAATGTGTGGCACTTTGCTCTGTGTGGCACTTAGTTCCATTCAAGATCAGGATCCGCTACATGTTAGCACGATATAAGAGATACAGGAGTCAGGTGATAAGTTAAGCCATAACTGGAGACAGGTAGTATAACATGAATCAGGGTCAAGTAGTAGCAAGTCGGGTGCCAGGTATACAACCAGGTGTTAGATAGTAGCATGTACATGACAGGCATGGCAAGTGTTATCATATCAGGTAAATATATATGGAGTAAAATACATGACGATCTGACAAGCAGGGAAACCCAAATGGAGGCGAGAGCGAGGACACTCGCACAACCAATGAAATACGCATAACCAATGAAATAGGAAGTCAAGAGGAAAGCGAAAATACTCGCCTAAAATAGGAAAGTCAAGAAGAAAGCGAGAACACTCGCCTAAATCACCAGAAATGCCGAAATGTCCGAAATCCACGGAACTCGGGACGCGCCATAAAATATGATATAAATATGTAGAGAGAGAAAGTGAAGAGGAGAGAGAAAGAGAGAGAATATGTTCAGGGGGACGCGGGTTTTGAAAGTGAGACGCGGGGGTTCACAGACGCGGGAGTTAGCGTCGCGAGAATAGCAGACACGGGAATCACAGACGCGGGAATAGCAGACGCGGGGTTCGCGTCGCAAGAATGGCAGACGCGGGAATAGCAGACGCGGGATAGCAGACGCGGGGTTCGTGTCGCAAGAATGGCGCGAAACGCAAGGTCTGCGTTCAAGCGCGGACGCGAGGAGAACGCGGACGTGGACGTGATTTCTGCGTCGCGTTAACACAAGAATACAGATGCGGGCATGGGCTCCGCGTCGTATCAATACAGGAACGCGCGGATTGCGTTAAAGAATTGCCTAGACGCGGGAGATAAAATCTGCGTCTAACAATCAACAGATAGAAATGAGAGGCAGGTAATATAATCGGAAACAGGATGAGTTAGTCGACTATAAGGTTGGCCAAGTCGACTAATTAAGGGATCAAGTCGACTAACAGAGTGAAAACAGAGAGCAGAACTCTGTCATGGAAGATGGTGGTGGTGATATTTGTGTTGTCTTTGCAATTGTCACCGAAATGATTACCGAAATAATCGTGAACGATTACCGGAATAATCACCGGAGCCGGAATGATCACCGGAATAATCGTAAACGATTACCGGAATAACCATCGGAGACGTTGCCGACGGAGAAGAGCTCGGCCCCAATCCAAAGGAGTGGCCGGCCCTTGATGGGGTGGTGGTTTTGTGGAGAGGTTTTGATGGTGGTGGTAGTTTTTGGAGAAGGTAAAGGTGAAGGTGGAAGCTTTGATGGAGTTGTTGGAGTTGTGGTGGTTTTAATGGAGATGGAGGAGGAAGAAGATGAAGGTAGAGAATTGGAGAAGTTGGAGTGGTTGTTGTTGTGGTGGAGATGAAGGAGGAGTTGGTGGAGGTTGGAGTTTTGATGGAGGAATGGAGAAAAATGAAGTGAAATGAAGAAGGAAAAGTTTATATAGGATTTGGATTTGTAAAGGAGATGTAAAAATATTTAGAGAGGGGGGTTTTTGTAAAATGGGGGGGTGAGATGTCTCTTTGGCCGGTCATGGTGATGGGAGAGGTGTTTGAGTGGTTGGAGATATTTTGGAGAAGATATTTGTGGAGGTGGAGATATTTTGGTGGAAGAAAATGGAAGAATGGAGAAGGTTGGAGAATTGGTGGAAAGAAAAAGGAAGGAAAGAAAAAGAAAAAAGTAAAAGAAAATGAAAAGAGAAGATATTCTCTTGGAAGAGAAAAGAAAATAATGAAAGTGGCGGATTCCCGGGATTCAGTTGCGGATGCGGAAAACATTCGGAAAAATACCGGAATCGTCCGAAAATCAAGTATCTCGGAACGACCCGCAATAATTCTCAAAAATCAAGAATATTATTCTAAGAAGCACGGTGAAATCCGTTTTAAGAAAAATTGTATTTTGAAATTAAAATTCTGGAATCGGCCGTCAATATCGGTCGACACCAAATCTGGCAGAAATCTGATAAATTCTGAAAATACCTAAAAAATGAATTAAGATAGTAAATAATATTCTAAGAAAATATGTGAAAGCGGTTTCTCAAAATTTGACTCCATTTGTAAATTAAAAATTCAGAAGTCGGTCAGCGGTGCTGGTCGACACCGGTTTTGAAGATTTTCCATTTAATTTAGGAAAATTTCAGAAAATCATAGAAAATCTAAAATATTGGAAAATGATATTTGAAACTGAAATCGGTCAAATCTGATTACCGAAAAGACCAAATTGAGTAATATACTAGGATCGGGTCCCCGGTTCAGAGAAGGGCAGACTGAGTCCACGAATCCGGATCCAAGACAAAACGATCATATAAATAATTCAGAATACAAAAATAAATACAGGAAGTAAATTGAAAAATACTATCGAAAAATCTGAATACGCAACTAAGTACGTATTCCGGGAGCGGGGTGTTACAATCCATCCACCTTACAAAAAATTGCGTCCTCGCAATTTCGATAAGGGGTAAATTGAACACAAAGGGGACATGGGTGGAATTTATACCAATTAAGATATGAAGCACTATAGGTAGGGCTCTCAAGTCGACTGAACAGTAATCAGAATATAAGTATCTTCTGCACCTCTGGCTGTATAAGTTTTGAACGGTACCAAATAATACTGATCTGATGTCGTTGCTTTGCAATAGAATTCTGGTTGTACTCATACTTGATGGCCCTCCGAGAATAAGCCAGAATACTGAAGATAAAAGAAACCTTGATAGTCCTGAGCATAATAAAGAAGACCGATAATTAAGAATTCCGAATACCAGGCATCAATCATTCTGAAAGATATGTCCAAGAATAGTAAATAACTTGTAGAAAATCCCGGTACCTCCTTTTGAAAGATAACCCGATCATGGACCAATCCTGAGAATACCCGAACACTTAGAACCAGCCGCTACCTCTCTAGTTTATCATATCTTAATGTTGGTATAAGGGCTTCATAAAACCAAAACAGGAGATATATGGAAAGGATTAGGAATCAAAGGAAAGATGATCAAGAAAATAGATAACCCTGCACTTGTAGTTGGAATGTATAACTAGGACTCAAGCATTCCAGTTGCAAATTTCTTTACCATTAATTTGCCCTCTGGACGTACTGAGGATGCGAGAGCCTAAGCTCTGATACCATCCTGTAACGCCCCGATCCGGCGGGTACGGAGACGTTACTGCAACGCATATACGTAGGTCAGAAATACCCTCACGTATATACGCTAAGCATCAGTACTGGCAAGAATCAGAGTACGGAAGCAAGTGGTGCATTATACATTCCAACACATGAGTACAATTACAAAGTTATCACCAGAGGTGATCCAATATTACATGAATATTACATCACTGATATGCGCAATTGCGAGATTACAAAGGGATATACAAGTATGAAGAGTACAATTAGAGGCTCTGAGTCATAACAGGAAAACTCTAGAGCCGAACAAGGGGGCCTGGAAGGATGGAGCTTCAAATGGTCTGCTGGGGATCCACGCTACCGCTGCGCTACTCTGATCAGCAACTGGGAGAATCCACACGCTCCAAGCTCCATGACCTGGACATGAGGATCCAGGGGAGTCAGATGAAACTCCCCAGGCGAGTGGTGATACGAATGCCAAGTGGCGAACATAGGATGAGCACAAGAAGATATATATAACAAGTGATATCAAACAGGAAGTACTCATGATATAATCAGATAAGAACAGGAGACAGGCTGGTTAGAATACAGGTATAAAGCAGGATATGAACAGGTATAGCATAATAATCATAAAACAGGAAATCCGAATAAAACCGAGTATGAGTAATTCTGATTGTACAGGCTTTGGTTACGGCTCCGTGAGACTAGTACCTCGAAGGAATAATCCAAATAAGGAAACCCTCATCTATATACTTTTATCTCATGTCACCGTAATCCCAGCGCATACAACCTGAGTTACAAGGTGGTCATAACAGGAACACATAACAGGCATAACATGAGTACATAACGGGAGTCATAACAGGAGTCCATAACAGGCATCACAGGCATCATAACGGGTATGACTGTATCACGGCACATCATGCTATCATTTAGCGGCACAGGCAGGAGAAAGGTAGCCCTTCAGATTCAAGAGGTGGCCCCCACAGATTCAAGAGGTGGCCCCACAGATTCAAGAGGTGACCCCCACCAGGTGTATGGTGTGGCACTTTGTTCCGTGTGGCACTTTGTTCCGTGTGGCACTTTGTTCTGAGGGAATTGGATTCTAGAGGTGGCCCCCACAGATTCAAGAGGTGGCCCCCACCAGGTGCAATGTGTGGCACTTTGCTCTGTGTGGCACTTAGTTCCATTCAAGATCAGGATCCGCTACATGTTAGCACGATATAAGAGATACAGGAGTCAGGTGATAAGTTAAGCCATAACTGGAGACAGGTAGTATAACATGAATCAGGGTCAAGTAGTAGCAAGTCGGGTGCCAGGTATACAACCAGGTGTTAGATAGTAGCATGTACATGACAGGCATGGCAAGTGTTATCATATCAGGTAAATATATATGGAGTAAAATACATGACGATCCGACAAGCAGGGAAACCCAAATGGAGGCGAGAGCGAGGACACTCGCACAACCAATGAAATACGCATAACCAATGAAATAGGAAGTCAAGAGGAAAGCGAGAATACTCGCCTAAAATAGGAAAGTCAAGAAGAAAGCGAGAACACTCGCCTAAATCACCAAAAATGCCGAAAGGTCCGAAATCCACGGAACTCGGGACGCGCCATAAAATATGATATAAATATGTAGAGAGAGAAAGTGAAGAGGAGAGAGAAAGAGAGAGAATATGTTCAGGGGGACGCGGGTTTTGAAAGTGAGACGCGGGGGTTCGCAGACGCGGGAGTTAGCGTCGCGAGAATAGCAGACACGGGAATCACAGACGCGGGAATAGCAGACGCGGGGTTCGCGTCGCAAGAATGGCAGACGCGGGAATAGCAGACGCGGGATAGCAGACGCGGGGTTCGCGTCGCAAGAATGGCGCGAAACGCGAGGTCTGCGTTCAAGCGCGGACGCGAGGAGAACGCGGACGTGGACGTGGTTTCTGCGTCGCGTTAACACAAGAATACAGATGCGGGCATGGGCTCCGCGTCGTATCAATACAGGAACGCGCGGATTGCGTTAAGGAATTGCCTAGACGCAGGAGATAAAATCTGCGTCTAACAATCAACAGATAGAAATGAGAGGCAGGTAATATAATCGGAAACAGGATGAGTTAGTCGACTATAAGGTTGGCCAAGTCGACTAATCAAGGGATCAAGTCGACTAACAGAGTGAAAACAGAGAGCAGAACACTGTCATGGAAGATGGTGGTGGTGATATTTGGTGTTGTCTTTGCAATTGTCACCGAAATGATTACCGAAATAATCGTGAACGATTACCGGAATAATCACCGGAGCCGGAATGATCACCGGAATAATCGTAAACGATTACCGGAATAACCATCGGAGACGTTGCCGACGAAGAAGAGCTCGGCCCCAATCCAAAGGAGTGGCCGGCCCTTGATGGGGTGGTGGTTTTGTGGAGAGGTTTTGATGGTGGTGGTAGTTTTTGGAGAAGGTAAAGGTGAAGGTGGAAGCTTTGATGGAGTTGTTGGAGTTGTGGTGGTTTTAATGGAGATGGAGGAGGAAGAAGATGAAGGTAGAGAATTGGAGAAGTTGGAGTGGTTGTTGTTGTGATGGAGATGAAGGAGGAGTTGGTGGAGGTTGGAGTTTTGATGGAGGAATGGAGAAAAATGAAGTGAAATGAAGAAGGAAAAGTTTATATAGGATTTGGATTTGTAAAGGAGATGTAAAAATATTTAGAGAGGGGGGTTTTTGTAAAATGGGGAGGTGAGATGTCTCTTTGGCCGGTCATGGTGATGGGAGAGGTGTTTGAGTGGTTGGAGATATTTTGGAGAAGATATTTGTGGAGGTGGAGATATTTTGGTGGAAGAAAATGGAAGAATGGAGAAGGTTGGAGAATTTGGTGGAAAGAAAAAGGAAGGAAAGAAAAAGGAAAAAGGAAAAGAAAATGAAAAGAGAAGATATTCTCTTGGAAGAGAAAAGAAAATAATGAAAGTGGCGGATTCCCAGGATTCAGTTGCGGATGCGGAAAACATTCGGAAAAATACCGGAATCGTCCGAAAATCAAGTATCTCGGAACGACCCGCAATAATTCTCAAAAATCAAGAATATTATTCTAAGAAGCACGGTGAAATCCGTTTTAAGAAAAACTGTATAGTTTTGAAATTAAAAATCCTGGAATCGGCCGTCAATATCGCTCGACACCAAATCTGGCAGAAATCTGATAAATTCTGAAAATACCTAAAAAATGAATTAAGATAGTAAATAATATTCTAAGAAAATATGTGAAAGCGGTTTCTCAAAATTTGACTCCATTTGTAAATTAAAAATTCAGAAGTCGGTCAGCGGTGCTGGTCGACACCGGTTTTGAAGATTTTTCATTTTATTCAGAAAAATTCTAGAAAATCATAGAAAATCTAAAATATTGAAAAATGATATTTGAAACTGAAATCGGTCAAATCTGATTACCAGAAAGACCAAATTGAGTAATATACTAGGATCGGGTCCCCGGTTCAGAGAAGGGCAGACTCTGAGTCCACGAATCCGGATCCAAGACAAAACGATCATATAAATAATTCAGAATACAAAAATAAATACAGGAAGTAAATTGAAAAATACGATCGAAAAATCTGAATACGCAAGTAAGTACGTATTCCGGGAGCGGGGTGTTACAGTGTCTCAAGTAACTAAACATGTATATCACTAATCTAATGAACAAGCATGATCATAATAATCAATAAACATCAAAACTATGCTATAAACAATGATATGAAAGCATGTAAATAAACGGGAGTTAGAGATCGATACCGAAATCGATGAAGGCACCTCTCTAGTTCTCCAAACCAAAGTGGTCCTCCCACCAAACAAACCTTGAAAGTGATGCATCCATATAGTAATCTTTCGGCTCGGAACACATCCACCTCAAGGTACCGCCACTCTCACGTCATGCGAGAGCCCACACCAACATCAAATACAATAGGGGTGGTCTTTGGTACCCATATCCTTTTGAGTCCAAGGGGGTTAGTACCTTTCTGTAACGCCCCAATCCTGCAGGTATGTGGACGTTATGACGACGTACATACGCGAGGTGAAAACACCCTCACGGGTACGTTAAGCATCAGTACAGGATATAGCCTCCATATACACAAGAGTTCCAGTAGGAAATAAGTACAAGTATACCTGCAGAAAGGGGTTAGGGATCATAACAGATATAAAAACAGGAATAAATAAGATAACAGAAATAAATCACCAAGATACCTATGCATAGTCTCGATGAGGAATCTCCTATGTGACTTCATGACACTATCTGATTATACGGTAACTCAGATCTCCAACCTAGGCACGCAAACCCAGGGTCATCAGAAAGCGACCTAGTGAGTGATAAATTGAGGGAGTCAGTAATATATACAATAGTAATACAAGCACGATAATAATAGATAATACATGAGATGTTGTAATAGTTATACCATATAATAGAACTGTAATAATCTGTAGCACTATAACAATGTCATATTTTAATACCATCACCACCTAGTCTGTTATCATCGGGTCATGTCTACAGTAGTCTCTCGTTTCCTACAATATAGACTGTTGTATAGTGGTGACGTGATAGAAGTGAACATGAAGATGGGCATATGCAATATAACCATAAGACGGTGTTGTGCATAGAAAGTAATGATGTCTGCAAGGTATACAGAAAATAGAATATACGCAATGCAGAGTATACATGTACAGGAGTCGTATGCCACCACAGAAAGTGTGGCATGTAACAGGTAAGTAACAACGTATACATGTAACATGATAGCGGATAAATGATCAGGAACAATAACAAGTACATCTAAACAATAGTATACATGTATCAGACAAGTCATGTTATTTATAAAATAGTAGCAATCAGTACCACTTGGTATTTTAATCAATCTCTTCCAGTATTCTATACCACTGGTAGTTCATACTGGAGCCCGCACTCCAGTCGAACCCATCCGGACATGGCATATGGGCACCATTATCCAAACGAGAGAGTGACCAAATAACACGTGTTTCCAACATCACTATTGTGTATCCTGTTTTATTATGTGACTTGAAAAACAATGGTCGAAGAGCTCTTATCGGGTAGGTGTATCCCGTGCATACCCAGGATCACGGCCTTAAACAAACCCCTGGCTGCTGAGATCAGGGCCCTCCGCTAAGAGGGGAGCACGAATCAAGTAACAGGAGCTCATGGAGCTATTGGTAGGCAGCACTACCGTCCCCTGCAGTGGGACTAACAATATGGATCCAGTACATCCACCCGATATGATCTAGTCAACCATCAAGTCTCCCCCATCCCCAAGTTATCTTTATTATATGTCATTGAAAGTACACAACGTAATAAGAACAAGTACAGTGCATGGTACATGTCACATGATAATAGGACCTGAGCTCTGTTGATAGCATAACACAAGATAACGGGAAACGAAAAACAATAGATGTGGGATTCTAGATGTAATACCCCGTTCCCGGAATACGTACTTAGTTGCGTATTCAGATTTTCGATCGTATTTTTTGATTTGTTTTCCTGTATTTATTCTGTATTATGAATTCCTTGTATGATTGTTTTGTCTTGGAATTGGATTCGTGGATTCGGAGTCAGCCCTAGTCTGAACCGAAGACCCGATTATAGTATATTATTCGATTTGGCCTTTCCGGTGATTAGATTTGACCGATTTCAGTTTCGAATATTATTTTCCAATATATTAGATTTTCTGTGATTTTCTGGATTTTTCTTGGATTAAATTGAATTTCTTCAAAACCGGTGTCGGCCAGTGCCGCTGACCGATTCCCGGATTTTTAATTCTCAAACTGTTTGGAATTTCATGATGGTCCTTTAGACTTTATCTTTTAGAATTACATTTCCTACTTAAATACTTTTTCTGAGAATTTTATGATTTTATGAAAATTCCGTCGGAGTCGGTAGGCAACTGATTCCGGGATTTTTAGTTTTAAAACTATAAAGTATTTCTTAAAAAGGATTTCACTATGAGTCTTCATATATTATTATTGATTTTTGGGTAAATTTGCGAGTCGTTCCGAGATACTTGAATTTCGGGCGATTCCGGTATTTTCCGAATTGTTTTCCGTATTCTTGACTTGAACCCGAGTCTCTGTATTTTCAACAGTTTCATTCTGAGTCCAAGAGAAAATATCTTCTCCTTTATATTTCTTTTCTTTTTCCTTTTCCTTTATTTCTTTTCTCCACAACCACAAGTTTTTCCATTTTTCAAAAAAACTAATCTTTTCCAAAAATTCCAACTCCACACACTTCCTCACCTACTTCCTCATTAAATGCCCATCTTTTTCTCTCTCTCCCATGGCCGGCCAAGTGTGGCCAAAGGAGACACCTCACCTCCCCTTTTTGCAATAAAGCCCATCTCTTCTATCTAAATTACACCTCCTTCACAAAATCAAATCCCTATTTAAACTTCCCTTTACATTTCTACTTCCTTTTTTCACTCTCTTCACCATCTAACCTTCACCAAGAACCCTAATCCCCACCATCTTCTTCAACTCCACCACCACCAACTTCATGGGCATCACCTAGGTCTTCACCTCCACCTCAACGACCACTCTTGGATTGGGATCGTCTCCTTCTTCGTCGATTTCATCGCGGTGGATCAATTTGACGACCACAAACTTCCCGGACTCGTAGAGCTTCAATCAAGCCCTTCCAAGTGAGTATTTTTACTCACCAAGACTTGTTCCATTCCTAGTATACTTGTATCTCCATATCTTGTGTTCACATGTCATAAAAATCACATTTTTAGTCATCAAGAACAATCACCAAATTCTGTTCTGTAATCTGCTTCCCGACCAGGATTAGTCGACTTGACCTAGGACCTAGTCGACTAGAAACCCTTAGCTGAAACGTAGCCTTTTCTGATTACACAGTTTTAGTCGACTAGTCCCTATTACCAGTCGACTAGAGATGCCTAGTCGACTACTATTTTTACCCTAGTCGACTTATCTCTTCCTGAATCAAACCCTAACTCTCTGTATCACAGACTTAGTCGACTTAAGTGTCTGTTAGTCGACTTGACCCTTCTATTAGTCGACTACCCCTCCTAACCTAGTCGACTAACTTTTCCTGAATCAGAAACCCAACTCTCTGGTGCACAGTTTTAGTCGACTACACCAGACTGTTAGTCGACTAACCCTTCTATTAGTCGACTACTCTTCCAACCTAGTCGACTAACTTAGGCTGTTTGTTACAGTTATTTACTTTCTTAACTTTGGATCTTATACCTGGTTCATGTACTTCATGACTTGTACTTCATGACCTATTACTTGATGTGTATCACCTCTTGTCGCTTCACATTTCTATGTTTATGTATTGCCAAACATTTGCTTGTTTCATTATGATGCTTGTACCATGCATGTGATGTTCTTGCTTCTTTATTGAATACCATGCGTGGCGGACCCTTCGAGGTCGTCGAACTCTGCATTGTCCCTATGTTTCCACTTGTCTTGCCATAATTCAGAACTATCAGTTTCATGTTTCCTTTTAACACATGTATATCACCTGACCTCCAATGTGTTATCACTTGACCACCTGGCATGCCACTACTTGGCAAAACCCTATTGTTATAACATGACTGACCCGGACTATATCGATCTCTCACTATGTTTGATTGTTTGCAATATCACCACTTGTCATGCTATCACTTCACACCCAGCATGACATACTTGACTTTATGATTATTATGTTTACGGGAACCCTGTCCTATTGTTGTTATTGTTATGGAACTAAGTGCCACACCATACTCGGTGGGGGCCACCTCTAGAATCCATTCCCACAGAGCAAAGTGCCACATTGAACAAAGTGCCACACCACACGGTGGGGGCCACCTCTTGAATCTGTGGGGGCCACCTCTTGAATCTGTTGGGCTATTCCTATTATGACTGTTTATTCCCGTAACCTGATAATCTTAATAAGCTACAACTTGTATGGGTATGGGAGGAAGTGATGGATGCCGGAATGATATCTTGCTTATAGTGATGGGATATAAAAGTATATATATATATATGTATATATACTGGCGGTAAGTGTTATGATATTACTGTTAGGGGGACTTTGGGCCTCCAAAGCCGGTTCCAGGTGTATGGAAACCACTATAAGAAGTTCTATCAGTTCTCCATCTACTTCCGTTAACAAACCTCGGATAGCTTATATATGGATGTATGTGTGATGGGATGTACACCCGGGCACATACCTAGATATATGGGTCAGACGAGTAATAATAATAATAGAGACCTGTTATGTTATGACTCCTAGTCTACTCATTATGTCATGATTCCAGTGATGATTCCTGTTTTGATGTTTGTTACGATTCTCATCATTCTTGTTATATATTCCCGTTTTGACTGTCATATGATTTGCAACTCTGATTCTATATGCTTGGGATTTCTGTGGCATGAGACAAAGGTATATATATGAGGGTTTCCTTGTTTGGATTATCCCCTCGATGTATTAGTCTCATGGGACCGTGACTTAAGCATATACAATCACTTTTGCCTGTAATCAGCCTTACTTTGCATTTCCTGTTTCATGATTATGCTATACCTGTTCTTGTATATCACTCTTGTGTTCTAACCCCTATTCTTGTCTCTTAGCCACTTGGCACATAGCCGGTTCATTGTTGGGAGGTCCTGACTCCCTTGGATTTGTATGTTCAGGTCTTGAAGCTTGGATTGCAGTGGAGCTGTCCACAGTAGATCAAGCTTTTCCACAGTAGATCAAGCTTTTCCTTGTAGGCTGGCAGCCTAGTTCCAGTTCCTTCGTGCCGGACTTTCCTTTTGACTCACGGGATCTTCATCCTACTCGTGAGCATTTTGTGTTTTTATTGTATATTCTACTTTTGGGACTTGGTTGTGATAAAGGACATATATAATATGTATAGTTTATCATATCCTGAGATGACTTTGTATGTGTACCTTTTATGTTGGCATGTGTATGTATACCACGCTTTGTGTTGTACTCTGATCCCTTGCTTGTACTTTTATGCTTAGCGTATATACGTGGGGCACTTTCTGACCTACGTATATACGTTGCAGTGACGTCCCCGTATCCGTGGAATCGGGGCGTTACAGGATGGTATCAGAGCTTAGGCTCTCCCACCTATAGTACAATCAAGCGGCAAATTCTAGTAATTTCCTAATGCCAACTACAATGTACAAAGTCATCTAGTCCTTCTTGATTATCTAGTTCTTCTTGGTTCCTTCCTTCATATCCTGAAATCCTTCCATTTTTTCCATCACTTTCCAGTCATTCTTCATCAACTAGGCATGGATAGAAGATCGGGTCGTAGCAACTCTGGACCAGCATCGAATGGAGCAGCGGGAGAGAATGTGGATATACTGAGGGTTGTCCAGATGATGATGGAGAACCAGCAGCAGCAGACAGAACTTCTCCGGCAAGAGTTAGCAGCACCTAAAGGACAAAGGCCGGGGAATATATCGGATTTCAGAAGACTGCAGCTAGCCATATTCACGGGTGGGGGGAAACCCTTGGATGCTGAGCAATGGCTGACAGACACATCAGACTTGTTGAATGCAGCCCGTGTCCCAGAGGAAAACCAAGTGGAGGTTGCCAAGATTCAATTGAAGGATATAGCTAGAACTTGGTGGCTAGCTGAGGAGGCAAGATTGGAGAAGCCTGTCACTTGGGACACATTCTCCAAGAGTTTCTACAGCAGATTCTTCCCTGTCACAGCTCAGAAAGACATGGAAGAGCAGTTTATCAGACTTCAGCAAAGGGAGAAGTCCGTGGACGAGTATGCCGCGGAATTTCTCCGACTTAGCCGCTTTGCTCCGTATATGGTGACGGATGAGGAGAAGCGGGCAAGCAGATTTCAGCAGGGCCTACAGATGGACATACAAGTATTCTTGATGCCCCAACAGCTGAAGACTTATTCAGAAGTCCTTACCATAGCTCGAGAAGTAGAACGTGGGCTGGAGAAGAAGAAAGTGAACCAGATGGGGAACCAGGCCAAGAAGAGGCCTTTTGAGTTGATGGATGAGGAGGATGCAGATAGGGCAACCCATGGCCCGATGATGAAGAGACCATTCCAACCTCCTCTGTCTCAGATTGTATGCAACTTCTGCCACAGGCCCGGACATTATAAGAGAGATTGTCGAGTGGCCAAGGGATTATGTTTAGTGTGCGGGTCAGGGAGTCATATGCTAAGGGATTGCCCACACAGGAAGTTTGGACAAGTGGCACCAGTCAGACCAGCACTTCCAGCCCCAGCACTTCCAGCACCGCCATTGAGGAGGAATCCAGGACCCGTTGACCCGAGAGCCCCATTTCCACCTCAACAATATAATCATCAGCAGAGGGGAATGAGGACTAGATCAGATCAGAGTAGAGGCCAAGGTTACATCATGGCAGCAGAGGCGCCAGACGATACAGCAGAGTGTGAAGACCAGTATCCAGATCAGGAGCCTTAGGGATATCATGGTAACCCCTACCCCATATCTTGCATTTGAGTTGATTATCATTCTAAATGTTTTTCTCTTGTCATTCTTTCATTTTCCATCCTGATCCTTCCTGTATTCATCTTATTCCCTGTTTTGATTTTATGAGCCCTTTATACCTGCCTTTGTCCCCTTTGTGTTCATTTCACCCCTTAATGAAATTGCGAGGACGCAATTTTTTGTAAGGTGGGTGGATTGTAATACCCCGTTCCCGGAATACGTACTTAGTTGCGTATTCAGATTTTCGATCGTATTTTTTAATTTGTTTTCCTGTATTTATTCTGTATTATGAATTCCTTGTATGATTGTTTTGTCTTGGAATTGGATTCGTGGATTCGGAGTCAGCCCTAATCTGAACCGAAGACCCGATTATAGTATATTATTCGATTTGGCCTTTCCGGTGATTAGATTTGACCGATTTCAGTTTCGAATATTATTTTCCAATATATTAGATTTTCTGTGATTTTCTGGATTTTTCTTGGATTAAATTGAATTTCTTCAAAACCGGTGTCGGCCAGTGCCGCTGACCGATTCCCGGATTTTTAATTCTCAAACTGTTTGGAATTTCATGATGGTCCTTTAGACTTTATCTTTTAGAATTACATTTCCTACTTAAATACTTTTTCTGAGAATTTTATGATTTTATGAAAATTCCGTCGGAGTCGGTAGGTAACTGATTCCGGGATTTTTAGTTTTAAAACTATAAAGTATTTCTTAAAAAGGATTTCACTATGAGTCTTCATATATTATTATTGATTTTTGGGTAAATTTGCGAGTCGTTCCGAGATACTTGAATTTCAGGCGATTCCGGTATTTTCCGAATTGTTTTCCGTATTCTTGACTTGAACCCGAGTCTCTGTATTTTCAACAGTTTCATTCTGAGCCCAAGAGAAAATATCTTCTCCCTTATATTCTTTTCTTTTTCCTTTTCCTTTATTTCTTTTCTCCACAACCACAAGTTTTTCCATTTTTCAAAAAAACTAATCTTTTCCAAAAATTCCAACTCCACACACTTCCTCACCTACTTCCTCATTAAATGCCCATCTTTTCTCTCTCTCCCATGGCCGGCCAAGTGTGGCCAAAGGAGACACCTCACCTCCCCTTTTTGCAATAAAGCCCATCTCTTCTATCTAAATTACACCTCCTTCACAAAATCAAATCCCTATTTAAACTTCCCTTTACATTTCTACTTCCTTTTTTCACTCTCTTCACCATCTAACCTTCACCAAGAACCCTAATCCCCACCATCTTCTTCAACTCCACCACCACCAACTTCATGGGCATCACCTAGGTCTTCACCTCCACCTCAACGACCACTCTTGGATTGGGATCGTCTCCTTCTTCGTCGATTTCATCGCGGTGGATCAATTTGACGACCACAAACTTCCCGGACTCGTAGAGCTTCAATCAAGCCCTTCCAAGTGAGTATTTTTACTCACCAAGACTTGTTCCATTCCTAGTATACTTGTATCTCCATATCTTGTGTTCACATGTCATAAAAATCACATTTTTAGTCATCAAGAACAATCACCAAATTCTGTTCTGTAATCTGCTTCCCGACCAGGATTAGTCGACTTGACCTAGGACCTAGTCGACTAGAAACCCTTAGCTGAAACGTAGCCTTTTCTGATTACACAGTTTTAGTCGACTAGTCCCTATTACCAGTCGACTAGAGATGCCTAGTCGACTACTATTTTTACCCTAGTCGACTTATCTCTTCCTGAATCAAACCCTAACTCTCTGTATCACAGACTTAGTCGACTTAAGTGTCTGTTAGTCGACTTGACCCTTCTATTAGTCGACTACCCCTCCTAACCTAGTCGACTAACTTTTCCTGAATCAGAAACCCAACTCTCTGGTGCACAGTTTTAGTCGACTACACCAGACTGTTAGTCGACTAACCCTTCTATTAGTCGACTACTCTTCCAACCTAGTCGACTAACTTAGGCTGTTTGTTACAGTTATTTACTTTCTTAACTTTGGATCTTATACCTGGTTCATGTACTTCATGACTTGTACTTCATGACCTATTACTTGATGTGTATCACCTCTTGTCGCTTCACATTTCTATGTTTATGTATTGCCAAACATTTGCTTGTTTCATTATGATGCTTGTACCATGCATGTGATGTTCTTGCTTCTTTATTGAATACCATGCGTGGCGGACCCTTCGAGGTCGTCGAACTCTGCATTGTCCCTATGTTTCCACTTGTCTTGCCATAATTCAGAACTATCAGTTTCATGTTTCCTTTTAACACATGTATATCACCTGACCTCCAATGTGTTATCACTTGACCACCTGGCATGCCACTACTTGGCAAAACCCTATTGTTATAACATGACTGACCCGGACTATATCGATCTCTCACTATGTTTGATTGTTTGCAATATCACCACTTGTCATGCTATCACTTCACACCCAGCATGACATACTTGACTTTATGATTATTATGTTTACGGGAACCCTGTCCTATTGTTGTTATTGTTATGGAACTAAGTGCCACACCATACTCGGTGGGGGCCACCTCTAGAATCCATTCCCACAGAGCAAAGTGCCACATTGAACAAAGTGCCACACCACACGGTGGGGGCCACCTCTTGAATCTGTGGGGGCCACCTCTTGAATCTGTTGGGCTATTCCTATTATGACTGTTTATTCCCGTAACCTGATAATCTTAATAAGCTACAACTTGTATGGGTATGGGAGGAAGTGATGGATGCCGGAATGATATCTTGCTTATAGTGATGGGATATAAAAGTATATATATATGTATATATACTGGCGGTAAGTGTTATGATATTACTGTTAGGGGGACTTTGGGCCTCCAAAGCCGGTTCCAGGTGTATGGAAACCACTATAAGAAGTTCTATCAGTTCTCCATCTACTTCCGTTAACAAACCTCGGATAGCTTATATATGGATGTATGTGTGATGGGATGTACACCCGGGCACATACCTAGATATATGGGTCAGACGAGTAATAATAATAATAGAGACCTGTTATGTTATGACTCCTAGTCTACTCATTATGTCATGATTCCAGTGATGATTCCTGTTTTGATGTTTGTTACGATTCTCATCATTCTTGTTATATATTCCCGTTTTGACTGTCATATGATTTGCAACTCTGATTCTATATGCTTGGGATTTCTGTGGCATGAGACAAAGGTATATATATGAGGGTTTCCTTGTTTGGATTATCCCCTCGATGTATTAGTCTCATGGGACCGTGACTTAAGCATATACAATCACTTTTGCCTGTAATCAGCCTTACTTTGCATTTCCTGTTTCATGATTATGCTATACCTGTTCTTGTATATCACTCTTGTGTTCTAACCCCTATTCTTGTCTCTTAGCCACTTGGCACATAGCCGGTTCATTGTTGGGAGGTCCTGACTCCCTTGGATTTGTATGTTCAGGTCTTGAAGCTTGAATTGCAGTGGAGCTGTCCACAGTAGATCAAGCTTTTCCTTGTAGGCTGGCAGCCTAGTTCCAGTTCCTTCGTGCCGGACTTTCCTTTTGACTCACGGGATCTTCATCCTACTCGTGAGCATTTTGTTTTTTATTGTATATTCTACTTTTGGGACTTGGTTGTGATAAAGGACATATATAATATGTATAGTTTATCATATCCTGAGATGACTTTGTATGTGTACCTTTTATGTTGGCATGTGTATGTATACCACGCTTTGTGTTGTACTCTGATCCCTTGCTTGTACTTTTATGCTTAGCGTATATACGTGGGGGCACTTTCTGACCTACGTATATACGTTGCAGTGACGTCCCCGTATCCGTGGAATCGGGGCGTTACACTAGAGGTGGCCCCCGTGGCTTGGATCCACGTGGCACTTAGTTCCACACATCGCATGTCAACAGCACTCAAGTCCAGTAACGGGAATATCAATATCAGTAACAGATAACATGAATACAGGGATAACATGGAACAATAATACATGTAATGTGGACGGTGATCCATATGACAAGAAGATAGAAACAATATATGCATGTACACACGTGCGATGAACATATGTAACAATAATGTGTGAACATGAGATAACTGTGTACCGAGCATCCATGTAACGATAATAACAATAATATGAAATGTGATATTCCGTGAATTGGTATATCCGTGTACCAGTGGAAGATATATGTGTAGCAATAATCCGTGTTATATATCTGTGATAGTACATGTACTAACAGTAGTAATAACAGTGGTCCATGTCCAGTAAACTACAGTATCCGTGTCAGGATGATACCAGTGCATGAACTAACGGTGTCTAGCAGTCATGTCTAGTGACAGTGTCGTGTCATAGAGTATCTGTGGATCAGTAGTTATCTAACTATGATACAATATATAATAATAATGTCTACGAATATGGTAAAATAGTGGCCCGGACGTCAGTGGTACATGAACATGATCTATTAGACATCCAATGTAACAATCAACGTCTTTTAGTTCTTCAAGAATAAATCAAGAAAAAGAATGATTCACGTGTTTGGAGAGCAGTCATGCATATTCTAAGTACAGTACGCATTGCAGTGTTTTAATAATGTTTAATCTATTAAATATTAATTATTTACATAAAGCAACTAAGTTTAATCAATAGGATAAAAAGATAATTTATAAAATAGAAACACTCACAAAATGACCATGGGAAGGTAGCTCTCTTTTTCACGATCGCAACGGATCCAGAATCGTCCGAATCGGAGTCCGGATGCTCTAGATATCGCCCGAATACTAAAAGTAACAGAAATGGGTTAAATATGTAAATAAAAATAATTCAAATGCAATTAATAAAATGAATCAGGGGGTTTTCTGCACTCTTATCTTTAATGGGTTTGGATGCGGGTTTGGGCTCATAACGGGTCGGGTTTAGATCCACAACCCATACCCAATTAACTTACGTTAATGGGTAATGGGTTAACGGGTCGGGTTTAGGGATTATTGGGTTTCCCACTTAACCCAATAGGGGTTAGTGGGTTTGGGTTCTACCCAAACCCATAAAGGAAGCAACAGCAGCAGCCTTTGCTGCTGCTGCGTGCTCGCGCCCAGGCCGGCCAGCACCCGCTGGCCGGCGGCGAGGAGGCCCGCCGACGGCGGTCCCGGCCGCTGGCGGTGCGACGGCGGTTCAGGCCGCGAAAAGAGTGAGAGAGAGAGAGGGTGAGAGAGAGAGAGTTAACAGTAGAAGGAGGAGAAAAAGAAAAGAAAAGAAGGAGAAGAAGAAGAAGAGAAAGAGGAGGAGGTGGCGCCCTGGCTGGCGGCGCCCGGCAGGTGGCGCCCGGCCGGCGGCGCGGTGGCGCGCGGCCACCGAACGTTTGACCGCGGGCGCGGGTCAAGCCCCGCCCCTGGCCTGTAACAGTGAGGGGTAAGAGAGAGAGAGAGAGAGAGATAGGCTTGAGAGAGAGAGAGGAAGGGAGTGAGGAGAGAGAGAGCGGGGGGCTTTTAAATTAGTGGAGAGAGAGAAAAGGCGGTGGAAGAGGCGGTGGAGGAGTCTTCGAAAAGAAGGAAGAAGAAAGAAAAGAAAAAGAAAGATTAAAACTATATTTTATTATTATTATATTGGCCTAATGTTCGACCAGCTCCGAACGGTGCCCAAAAATTACAGAAAATAGAGAATATTAGCCTGAGACGTAATATGAAAACGGTTTGAAGAAATTCTGTCTGGTTTGCAAGTTAAAAATCCCGGAGTGTCTCGCTGATACCGGGCGACACCGGTTTGGCCGGATTTTCGATAAATTCAGAAAAAATTCCAAAAATATCCTAACGTTGATCATATGATTCTAAGACACAACGTGGAAGCGAATTCTCAAAATTCTACTCCGTTTGTGAATTAAAAATCGTAGAGCCGGTTATCGGTATCGGTCGACACAAACTACGAAGATTTTGCCAAAATAATCCAGAACAATTCCAGAAAATCCTGAAAAATATAAAATATTAGAAAATGATTTTTGAAACGAAAATCGGCTCAATCTGACTACCAGAAAGGTCAAATCAAGTTTGTACGTCGTATCGAGTATGATATTGTGCTACGTACACCAGGGATCAGGGGTTACACTTTCCTAACCCAAACAAATTTAGTTGCTAAATTTTCATCATGTATACGATCATAACAAAATCTAACAAGGTGGCCCTTACGTCCACAATGTGTACAAGTGTACACACGAGCATACATGTGATGGGTGTGACCGTGAGGAGCAAGTGTATGCCGTGGAGGGTGTGCATGCAAAGATGGAACTTGTTTCTTTCGAACCAAGGATTCCAAACGTGTATGGCTCAAAACACAATGACTCAAAGTGGAGCCCAAACAATCAATATTCTTCTTTAGCATAGATATGTCATTTTCAATTAAAGAAGAAATGGAGCATGCAATAGGTGATCTAGATGAAACTACACTAGCATGACAAACATGTGCATCTATATCATTTTTCAAAGATTTATTTTTCTTTAAACAGACATCTAAATCCTTTGAAATTGAAGCAAATTTTATTTTCAAAGAATCATTTTCTTTTACAACAAAATCAAGTTTTGAAGTTAAAACTTTATTTTCTTCAAAACATCATTATAATCATTTCTATTTTTTAAAATCTCATTTTCCTTAAGGGTAAGGTCTAGTTGAGATTTAAGTGAGTCACGTTCACTAGAAATCTCTTCCTTCTCTTGCAAAACCAAATCAAGTTTAGAAGACATAGTTTCATTTTCTTTATTTAATGCAAAAGTCTTCTTTTTCAAAAGGTTATATTTTCTATCAATTTTTCACAAACTATGGAAAGTTCTTCATTTAAAGTGTTGGGATCAACATGCTCATTACTAGAAGAACTAGCATCATCACAATCTAATTGAGATTCTGAATATACCTCAAGGGAGTTATTCCCTTGGACCATGAAGCATTGAGACTCGGATTCTCCACTAGATTCATCCTCCGTTTGGATTGGCAATTGAAGCTTGGAGGTGGTCAACTTGTTCCACACTGCAAAGGCGGAATCATAGTTAGAAACAAGCATAAGATAATCTTTATTAAGCGTGCTTCCAATAGCCTCAAGGGCTTGTGCATTGGCCCCTATATGATTGCGGTTACCAAGATAGCATTTCTTGGTAGCGGTAAGAAAAACATGCAAGCCTAGGGTTTTTAAATACATGGACATCCTAAATTTTCATGTGTCAATGTTGAAGACATCGAACATGGGAGGTGACAAGCAATCCATGAGTGTGTGCAAACAAATATTCGTGCAAATGCAAATGATAGATTAGCAAACCAAGATCACACTCCTAGGTGGTTAAACCAAATATCAGGAGCGTAGGCTCTGATACCAATTGATAATTACACCTGGAGGGGGGGTGAATAGGTGTACCACTAATCTAATGAACTAAATGCGGAAATTAAAACTAATTTGCAACAATACTTAATACAACCAACGAGTGTAGCCGAATTCCCCGTGAAGGGCTCTGGATTAACTCCTCTTGATTCCTCTGAATAAGAGTTGAGGCGCTATATGAAGCTCTCGTGGTTAAGCACAAGTGAGGCACACAAGCAAACACAACCAAGCATATAAGTGTAACGGTCCCAGTTAAAATTTTCCATTTAACCACAATTATCTTGTACAATCCAAGCGTGGGACCCATCAGGGTATAATACTTCCAATACAGTCATCAGAAACTTTCTACTTATACATCAAAAGTTCCACTAAAGATAACATACATGATCCAATCGAACTTATCATACTGACACATATAGTCCAAAAATCCATAAGGACACAGTCTACATTTATCATATCACAATATATATACATACAAGCAAGAGTCCAACGACAGGTCCTTTAATATTTACAAATCACGGGTGATACACAACTACACATACGCATGTTTATACAAAACCATATAACAAAAGTAACTTCTACTACTGAGGTTCCGGTGGTAATTGTCCCGCACAATTGCTCTCAAGCGGGTCCCTTGCCTTTGTCCAAACCTGTAGGTGGAGTTAGAATAGAATGAGCTTGACGGCTCAGTGAGTAAAACAATATTTAAATATGCCCATCAAGTAGGTATACATGGCTAAATTATCCGGTTGACATGCGTGTCGCTATATTATTTTTATAGGATCTTATGATTGTCCAGGAACCAAAACCAAACACAGTAACAAGGCCTTACTAGTCGACTAGGCCACCCTATAGTCGACTAAGGCTAACTGTAAGTCGACTAATTTGAAGCTATAGTCGACTAACTCCACTTCACACGTATCTGCTTCTTAACTAACAGCCAGGAATTATGTAGTCGACTACCCTTCCTGGTATAGTCGACTAACCCAAGTACTAGTCGACTTGAATTCCCCTATAGTCGACTAAAACTGTCAAAAAGTTGTGTTACTCTCTGGATGTCACCTATAGTCGACTACCCTCCTGGTGTAGTCGACTAACCCAATATATTAGTCGACTAGTAAGTAGACTATAGTCGACTAAAACTGTGAAAAACAGATTGTTAACTTTCTGTTTGCTCTCTGTATCTGGGATTAGTCGACTACAGTCTATATGTAGTCGACTAATCCTGCTATCCAGCAGTGTATCTGCCTAAATATCACACGTTTAGTCGACTATCCCAGGGACTTAGTCGACTACTCTACATAGAAATTGCCTGACAAGAGGCTATTCCAGATTAAATGTTAAGGGTTTATGCATGAATATAACATAGGACTTATATCATAGTGATGTCCATATACATACACATAATCTCCCCTTCTACGCCTCCGGTTCAACCCGGTCCCTTCCTCCGATACATTCATGCCATCATATAATATCAATATGCAAGACATGTAATAAAATCATGGATTCATAAACAACATGAGTAATACTTGCGGAATTGAAACACATGAACCCAAAACATACATAAGGTCAAATACTTGTATATCTCTTACACTTATTTCAATTCCTACTTATTTCTACTCATCATGTTGTTAAGATTAGCATGTTCTACTCACTCTTGAAGTAGTATGGCCTGATTTTTGGCTGTTTTTGACTGTTGTTGCTGCTGCCCTCTTTTGCTGCTGCAGTGGCTGTTGCTTTGCTGCTGCAGCTGCTCCTTTGTTGTTGTTGCTGTTGTTGTAGGAAAAGGGAAGAGAGAGGGAGCGAGTTTGTGAAGAAGGAGAGAGCTTTTGATCAAAAATGTTTAATCCTCTTCATCTCCCTTTATTTATAGTCTCTAATCCCCCATCAAAATGTGCCATGTGTCCCCTAACATCCCATCAAGTCTAATCAACTCCCTAATCAACTCCATGCCTCTCCCCTCTCCATGAAGTACAAGTATGGTGGGGATGGTGGTGATGTTGACTTTGGGGCATTATTCTTATACGTATAAATACTTACGTATACACTTGCATATACATACCCGTATAATACCCGTATAATACACATGGCTTACTAAGACATCATGCATGCATACTAATTCCATTACCCCTTATGATTATTTAGGACAAAGAAATGCTTTAATTAAGGCAAGTGTTACATATAAGTATAAGCAATATGAATCAATGTAAGACACAACACAAGCATATAAGATATGACAATATGAATGATGCAATGCACAAATAAAAGGAGAGAGTGTTGAGAGTCAATTGATCAAACGCAAACAAGAAGATGTGTTTCGAGGTTCGAGCACCGAGCTCTACATCCCCGCCTTCACCGAGAAGGATTTCCAATCCACTAGGAGTACCGAACTCCCTCTCAACCAATACAACCTCCACCGAGGCAATACAAACACAACCTCACACAAGAGGGGTAAGCCCTTAGCCAAACAACCACAATTCACCTCTACTGAAGAGGGATACAAACCACAATCTCAACCTCTACCAAAGAGGGAGCCAAACACCAACCTCAACCTCTACCAAAGAGGGAGCAAACCACAACCCAAATCAACCTCTACCAAAGAGGGATACAACAAAGTAAAGGGTTTACAACTTTGTGGTATATCTCAACCACAAACCAATTCCTTTTTCTACAAATAAATGATCCTAATAGAATAGGGTAGGAGATATAGCTCATGTGTGGAAAACTAAGTGTTTTGATCAAAGAAAATCTCTTGGGAAAATACAAAATAGATATAGAAATTTAGATCAAGAAACTAATTCTCAAAAACCTATTTTCTTTGAAATAAACAAAACACTTTAAAATAAATAAGATGGATATTTTTGGCACTAAAGCACTTTTGAAAACTTGTTTAAAACACAAGAGAAGCTATGAAAATTTGCTCTAAAAAACTTAGCCAAAATCCCAAAGAAATGGGGCTTAAATAGCCTCCAACAAAAAATTAGCCGTTGGCTGAAAAAGTCAGCCAGCGCGGCTGGCGGTCGACCGCCCGGTCGACCGCCAACGGTCAAAAAAATGACCGTTGGAAGCCAGCGGTCGACCGGCCCGTCGACCGAAAAAATACAGAGAGCAAAGCTCTCTGGCCGGTCGACCGCACGGTCGACCGCCCCAGTGCCTGGCCAACGTGCACAGGCTTGTGCACGTCGGTCGACCGACCCGGTCGACCTGTCGGTCGACCGCCAGAGCCTGGCAGGCAGGGTTCTGGGTCAGAAAAACTTGTTAAAAATATTTCTAAAAATTCCATAAAATATTTAAAAATTCACAAAATAGTTTTATCATTTTACATTGATATACAAACATGTGATAAAAATTTCAACACAAATATCAATCATTTTGGACTATTTTTATGTCTTATAAATTTTGCCGAAAACTAAAACCTGTATTTTTCAAACTTAGGTTTTTCAATAGGAAATTCGATTTTTTCAAAACTCATTAAAATATAAAAACATGATACTTAAACACTTTGAAGCATGTTGCATATGGACAAAAGTCCAATATACATTGAAACATATACATATCATAGTTTTTGTCTTTAATTCCACAAATATGTTTTGTTAAAACACAAAACCTAAACCACATGAATAGGAAAGTCAAAATAAGTTTGTCTAGGAAGTTAAGCATGCATGTATATAGAATACTTCTAATATACATTTAAACCATTTAAACTTGTTTTGATCTAACTATTCATTAAAACCAATATCGGTTAAACCAAAAACTGAAAACCAATATTCAAAACATAAAACGTGTGTGTATTGTGAAACTTGAGCATATCAACTATCTAATCTTTACACATGGATCTAAAACACAAACTAAGCTAAACTAGGTACCGAGGTCTTCTTGACGAACTCCGTCTTCAAGCCGACTAGATCCAAACCGTGATCCACCGAGCTTGACTCCAATGAGTGCTATGTATGATCTTGATGCTCGGGCTCTGGAATCACCATGTGAAAGCTTTCAAACTCTTTTGTTGAAACTAATCACCAACTAATATCTTGGCTAATGATTTGAAACTAAACATCACAAGATTATTAGTAAACATAACTACATGAGTTAATCATCATCAAAACTAGAGTGAAAGGCCTCTGGGCCAACAATCTCCCCCTTTTTGATGATGACAAAACTCATGGAGTTATATATGCATGGATTAAAGTTAAGCTTTAAAGAAGCTCCCCCTTAACTCATGCATAGAAGAAAACATAAAATATATGCAATTAATATAAAACATGAAAATGCATAGATATGCATAAAACTATGAAATGCATATAAACAGGCTCTTGATACCAATAGATATGCATAAAACTATGAATTGCATATAAACAGGCTCTTGATACCAAATGAAAAGTAAAACAAATTATTTCTTCTTTTTCTTAATTTCATAAACATGTTCTCTTTAAAGAATGCTTTTGATACCAATAAACCAAACTTACATAATGTTCTTGATACCAAACATTACATAATGCTCTTAATATCAATAATAAAGTATGTTCTTGATATCAAACATGAAACAAGCATACAGATTCTTTTCTTTCAAAAAAAAACATAAAAACATGCATATAAACTCAAATTCTTCTTCCCCTTTTTGTTAATCATCAACAAAGGGGTAAAAGACAAACCAATAAAAATTATTCTACTCCCCCTTTTTGTTCGAAACAAAGAATCAAGAAGGGGTGAAAGAAAAACAAAATAAGATGTTCTCCCCCTTTTTGTCTAAAACAAAAAAATGATATCAATAAGGGGTCAAATCAAATATGATACCAATGAAACATAAAAATCTTGATACCAATAGATAAGTAAACAAATAACATATCAATTGAAAGTAAACAATCTTGATATAAATTGAAAGTATTAATCTTTATAAACAAATGATACCAAATTAAAAATCAATATTTAATTTTCTTAATCATTTTTCATCATAAAGTATGGGAGTGGAAATCAAAGGTAAACTAAATATCAATTGAAAGATAAAACACGAATTTTCTCTCCTTTATGAAAAACCAACTAAAACTATGCATAAGCTTGAATAAGAAAACCAATTGAAAATTAATCAATTGAAACATGATGGTCATTAAAAGTCAAGCTTAACAAAACTTAAAATTTGTGCTAAAAAATATAGGGACATAGTAAGCACAAATAAATATATATATATATATATATATATATATATATATATATATATATATATATATATATATATATATGTATGTATGAAAAAAATTTGATACCAATCAAAATTGATACTATTTGAAGTGAAGCATACATACATAAAAATATATGAGTATACAAAAATGTCAATATTGATACCAATTGAAACAACAATAATATCAAGTGTATATCTCATATAACCTACCACCCATCTCACGCTCATGTTTAAAATGATTTTCAATATAAAGCATACATAGGCATGGTCGCCCATCCAACCACCCTTCGGAAGGTAGGGTTTTTAAAATAGGTTTGAAAATATTGTATGTTTTAAAAATTCTACCATAACGAAGAATGCCGCAACTAGTTAAATGGAAAAACTTGTTAACTAGTATGAAATCCTTCAAGTAAGGAATAAAACAAAATGTTTTTCATGAAAAACATGTAAATCACATGTTCACTAAACACTCAAAGTCCATAAAGCCCATACATACTCATGAAAAACACAATAATGAGAAACAATTAAATGAAGTGAGTGCACAAGTATTATGTGAAACATATAATCATGAAAATAGACATTCAAGCTCAAAATTCCTCAAAACATGAAAAATCATCAAAATTAGAATTCTTCACGGTATATATATGTTCTGACAAAACAATAAGCATACATACATATCCCTAAACACAATTGAGTCCATAATAAAGATTTGCATGAAAAGCAAATGACTCAAAGGAGTATACATGTATATCTTAAGGTTTGACAAAATAAAGATATACATGAAGTGAAAACACATGATCATAAAATATGTCCAAAATAGGGAATACAAGTTTAAAATACATGAATCATCAAAACTAGACTATACTAGCACATCTAATGGGTACAATAAGCATTCAAGCACAAACATACAAAGATTTATTTGTGGCCCTCTATATGTACAAGTATATATCCTAGTTTTAATGAAAACTAACACCCAAACATGTAATCAAATTATGAAACTTAAAACAGGAAATAAATCAACATGATAAACATAAAAACGATCATTATGTAAATTTACATGCTATTAGAACCATGATATACATAATAGCTAAACAATGGTGAGAACACAACATATGGGTCCATATAAACATGGGTGATCTCAAAAGCTATACATGCATGTCAATAATCTAATAATCATGGTATTTATCATAATAATCAAAACATGAACTATCAAAACAAAATATCATAAACATCCATATGATCATTATGTATATGCATTAGATCTAGAGCATACATATTAGTTAAAAACAAGGTGAGAATACATAGATATAGATCCGTATAAAACATGGGTGTCTCAAGTAACTAAACATGTATATCACTAATCTAATGAACATAGCATGATCATAATAATCAATAAACATCAAAACTATGATATAAACAATGATATGAAAGCATGTAAATAAACGGGAGTTAGAGATCGATACCGAAACCGATGAAGGCACCTCTCTAGTTCTCCAAACCAAGGTGGTCCTCCCACCAAACAAACCTTGAAAGTGATGCATCCATATAGTAATCTTTAGGCTCGGAACACATTCACCTCAAGGTACCGCCACTCTCACGTCATGCGAGAGCCCACACCTACATCAAATACAATAGGGGTGGTCTTTGGTACCCATATCCTTTTGAGTCCAAGGGGGTTAGTACCTTTCTGTAACGCCCCGATCCTGCAGGTATGTGGACGTTATGACGACGTACATACGCGAGGTGAAAACACCCTCACGGGTACGTTAAGCATCAGTACAGGATATAGCCTCCATATATACAAGAGTTCCAGCAGGAAATAAGTACAAGTATACCTGCAGAAAGGGGTTAGGGATCATAACAGATATAAAAACAGGAATAAATAAGATAACAGAAATAAATCACCAAGATACCTATGCATAGTCTCGATGAGGAATCTCCTATGTGACTCCAAGGCACTATCTGATTATACGGTAACTCAGATCTCCAACCTGGGCACGCAAACCCAGGGTCGTCAGAAAGCGACCTAGTGAGTGGTAAAATGAAGGAGTCAGTAATATATACAATAGTAATACAAGCACGATAATAATAGATAATACATGAGATGTTGTAATAGTTATACCATATAATAGAACTGTAATAATCTGTAGCACTATAACAATGTCATATTTTAATACCATCACCACCTAGTCTGTTATCATCGGGTCATGTCTACAGTAGTCTCTCGTTTCCTACAATATAGACTGTTGTATAGTGGTGACGTGATAGAAGTGAACATGCAGATGGGCATATGCAATATAACCATAAGACGGTGTTGTGCATAGACAGTAATGATGTCTGCAAGGTATACAGAAAACAGAATATACGCAATGCAGAGTATAATTGTACAGGAGTCGTATGCCACCACAGAAAGTGTAGCATGTAACAGGTAAGTAACAACGTATACATGTAACATGATAGCGGATAAATGATCAGGAACAGTAACAAGTACATCTAAACAATAGTATACATGTATCAGACAAGTCATGTTATTTATACAATAGTAGCAATCAGTACCACTTGGTATTTTAATCAATCTCTTCCAGTATTCTATACCACTGGTAGTTCATACTGGAGCCCGCACTCCAGTCGAACCCATCCGGACATGGCATACGGGCACCATTATCCAAACGAGAGAGTGACCAAATAACACGTGTTCCCGACATCACTATTGTGTATCCTGTTTTATTATGTGACTTGGAAAACAATGGTCGAAGAGCTCTTATCGGGTAGGTGTATCCCGTGCATACCCAGGATCACGGCCTTAAATAAACCCCTGGCAGGTGAGATCAGGGCCCTCCTCTAAGAGGGGAGCACGAATCAAGTAACAGGAGCTCATGGAGCTATTGGTAGGCAGCACTACCGTCCCCTACAGTGGGACTAACAATATGGATCCAGTACATCCACCCGATATGATCTAGTCAACCATCAAGTCTCCCCCATCCCCAAGTTATCTTTATTATATGTCATTGAAAGTACACAACGTAATAAGAACAAGTACAGTGCATGGTACATGTCACATGATAATAGGACCTGAGCTCTGTTGATAGCATAACACAAGATAACGGGAAACGAAAAACAATAAATGTGGGATTTTAGAGGTGGCCCCCCGTGGCTTGGATCCACGTGGCACTTAGTTCCACACATCGCATGTCAACAGCACTCAAGTCCAGTAACGGGAATATCAATATCAGTAACAGATAACAAGAATACAGGGATAACATGGAACAATAATACATGTAATGTGGACGGTGATCCATATGACAAGAAGATAGAAATAATATATGCATGTACACGCGTGCGATGAACATATGTAACAATAATGTGTGAACATGCGATAACTGTGTACCGAGCATCCATGTAACGATAATAACAATAATATGAAATGTGATATTCCGTGAATTGGTATATCCGTGTACCAGTGGAAGATATATGTGTAGCAATAATCCGTGTTATATATCTGTGATAGTACATGTACTAACAGTAGTAATAACAGTGGTCCATGTCCAGTAAACTACAGTATCCGTGTCAGGATGATACCAGTGCATGAACTAACGGTGTCTAGCAGTTATGTCTAGTGACAGTGTCGTGTCATAGAGTATCTGTGGATCAGTAGTTATCTAACTGTGATACAATATATATAATAATAATGTCTACGAATATGGTAAAATAGTGGCCCGGACGTCAGTGGTACATGAACATGACCTATTAGACATCCAATGTAACAATCAACGTCTTTTAGTTCTTCAAGAATAAATCAAAAAAAAGAATGATTCACGTGTTTGGAGAGCAGTCATGCATATTCTAAGTACAGTACGTATTACTGTATTTTAATAATGTTTAATCTATTAAATATTAATTATTTACATAAAGCAACTAAGTTTAATCAATAGGATAAAAAGATAATTTATAAAATAGAAACACTCACAAACTGGCCATGAGAAGGTAGCTCTCTTTTTCACGATCGCAACGGATCCAGAATCGTCCGAATCGGAGTCCGGATGCTCCAGATATCGCCCGAATACTAAAAGTAACAGAAATGAGTTAAATATGTAAATAAAAATAATTCAAATGCAATTAATAAAATGAATCAGGGGGTTTTCTGCACTTTTATCTTTAATGGGTTTGGATGCGGGTTTGGGCTCATAACGGGTCGGGTTTAGATCCACAACTCATACCCAATTAACTTACGTTAATGGGTAATGGGTTAACGGGTCGGGTTTAGGGATTATTGGGTTTCCCACTTAACCCAATAGGGGTTAGTGGGTTTGGGTTCTACCCAAACCCATAAAGGAAGCAACAGCAGCAGCCTTTGCTGCTGCTGCGTGCTCGCGCCCAGGCCGGCCAGCACCCGCTGGCCGCCGGCGGTTCGGCGGCGGTTCAGGCCGCGAAAAGAGTGAGAAAGAGAGCGGGTGAGAGAGAGAAAGAGAGTTAACAGTAGAAGGAGGAGAAAAAGAAAAGAGAAAGAAAACGAAGGAGAAGAAGAAGAAGAGAAAGAGGAGGAGGTGACGCCCTGGCCGGCGGCGCCCGGCAGGCGGCGCGGTGGCGCGCGGCCACCGAACGTTTGACCGCGGGCGCGGGTCAAGCCCCGCCCCTGGCCTGTAACAGTGAGGGGTAAGAGAGAGAGAGAGAGAGAGAGAGAGAGAGTGAGGAGAGAGAGGGGGGCTTTTAAAATAGAGGAGAGAGAGAAAAGGCGGTGGAAGAGGCGGTGGAGGAGTCTTCGGAAAGAAGGAAGAAGAAAGAAAAGAAAAAGAAAGATTAAAACTAATATTTTATTATTATTATATTGGCCTAATAATCGACCAGCTCCGAACGGTGCCCAAAAATTACAGAAAATATAGAATATTAGCCTGAGACGTAATATGAAAACGGTTTGAAGAAATTCTATCTGGTTTGCAAGTTAAAAATCCCCGAGTGTCTCGCTAATACCGGGCGACACCGGTTTGGCCGGATTTTCGATAAATTCAGAAAAATCCCCAAAAATACCCTAACGTTGATCATATGATTCTAAGACACAACGTGGAAGCAAATTCTCAAAATTCTACTCCGTTTGTGAATTAAAAATCGTAGAGCCGGTTATCGTTATCGGTCGACACAAACTACGAAGATTTTGCCAAAATAATCCAGAAAAATTGCAGAAAATCCTGAAAAATCTAAAATATTAGAAAATGATTTTTGAAACGAAAATCGGCTCAATCTGACTACCAGAAAGGTCAAATCAAGTTTGTACGTCGTATCGAGTATGGATATTGTGCTACGTACACCAGGGATCAGGGGTTACACTTTCCTAACCCAAACAAATTTAGTTGCTAAATTTTCATCATGTATACGATCATAACAAAATCTAACAAGGTGGCCCTTACGTTCACAATATGTACAAGTGTACACATGAGCATACATGTGATGGGTGTGACCGTGAGGAGCAAGTGTATGCCGTGGAGGGTGTGCATGCAAAGATGGAACGTTTTTCTTCGAACCAAGGATTCCAAACGTGTATGGCTCAAAACACAATGACTCAAAGTGGAGCCCAAACAATCAATATTCTTCTTTAGCATAGATATGTCATTTTCAATTAAAGAAGAAGTGGAGCATGCAATAGGTGATCTAGATGAAACTACACTAGCATGACAAACATGTGCATCTATATCATTTTTCAAAGATTTATTTTTCTTTAAACAAACATCTAAATCCTTTGAAATTGAAGCAATTTTTATTTTCAAAGAATCATTTTCTTTTACAACAAAATCAAGTTTTGAAGTTAAAACTTTATTTTTCTTCAAAACATCATTATAATCATTTCTATTTTTTAAAATCTCATTTTCCTTAAGGGCAAGGTCTAGTTGAGATTTAAGTGAGTCACGTTCACTAGAAATCTCTTCCTTCTCTTGCAAAACCAAATCAAGTTTAGAAGACATAGTTTCATTTTCTTTATTTAATGCAAAAGTCTTCTTTTTCAAAAGGTTATATTTTTCTATCAATTTTTCACAAACTATGGAAAGTTCTTCATTTAAAGTGTTGGGATCAACATGCTCATTACTAGAAGAACTAGCATCATCACAATCTAATTGAGATTCTGAATATACCTCAAGGGAGTTATTCACTTGGACCATGAAGCATTGAGACTCGGATTCTCCACTAGATTCATCCTCCGTTTGGATTGGCAATTGAAGCTTGGAGGTGGTCAACTTGTTCCACACTGCAAAGGCGAAATCATAGTTAGAAACAAGCATAAGATAATCTTTATTAAGCGTGCTTCTAATAGCCTCAAGGGCTTGTGCATTGGCCCCTATATGATTGCGGTTACCAAGATAGCATTTCTTGGTAGCGGTAAGAAAAACATGCAAGCCTAGGGTTTTTAAATACATGGACATCCTAAATTTTCATGTGTCAATGTTGGAGACATCGAACATGGGAGGTGACAAGCAATCCATGAGTGTGTGCAAACAAATATTCGTGCAAATGCAAATGATAGATTAGCAAACCAAGATCACACTCCTAGGTAGTTAAACCAAATATCAGGAGCGTAGGCTCTGATACCAATTGATAATTACACCTGGAGGGGGGGTGAATAGGTGTACCGCTAATCTAATGAACTAAATGCGAAAATTAAAACTAATTTGCAACAACACTTAATACAACCAACGAGTGTAGCTGAATTCCCCGTGTAGGGCTCTGGATTAACTCCTCTTGATTCCTCTGAATAAGAGTTGAGGCGCTATATGAAGCTCTCGTTGTTAAGCACAAGTGAGGCACAAAAGCAAACACAACCAAGCATATAAGTATAAGCAATATGAATCAATGTAAGACACAACACAAGCATATAAGATATGACAATATGAATGATGCAATGCACAAATAAAAGGAGAGAGAGTTGAGAGTCAATTGATCAAACGCAAACAAGAAGATGTGTTTCGAAATTCGAGCACCGAGCTCTACATCCCCGCCTTCACCGAGAAGGATTTCCAATCCATTAGGAGTACCGAACTCCTCTCTCAACCAATACAACCTCCACCGAGACAATACAAACACAACCTCACACAAGAGGGGTAAGTCCTTAGCCAAACAACCACAATTCACCTCTGCTGAAGAGGGATCCAAACCACAATCTCAACCTCTACCAAAGAGGGAGCCAAACACCAACCTCAACCTCTACCAAAGAGGGAGCAAATCACAACCCAAATCAACCTCTACAAAAGAGGGATACAACAAAGCAAAGGGTTTACAACTTGGTGGTATATCTCAACCACAAACCAATTCCTTTTCCCACAAATAAATGATCCTAATAGGATAGGATAGGAGATATAGCTCAACTGTGAAAAACTAAGTGTTTTGATCAAAGAAAATCTCTTGGAAAAATACCAAATAGATATAGAAATTTAGATCAAGAAACTAATTCTCAAAAACCTATTTTCTTTGAAATAAACAAAACACTTTAAAACAAATAAGATGGATATTTTTGACACTAAAGCACTTTTGAAAACTTGTTTAAAACACAAGAGAAGCTATGAAAATTTTGCTCTAAAAAACTTAGGCAAAATCTCAAAAAAATGAGGCTTAAATAGCCTCCAACAAAAAACTAGCCGTTGGCTGAAAAAGTCAGCTAGCGCGGCTGGCGGTCGACCGCCAACGGTCAAAAAAATGACCGTTGGAAGCCAGCGGTCGACCGGCCGGTCGACCGCCCCAGTGCCTGGCCAACGTGCACAGGCTTGTGCACGTCGGTCGACCGGTCGGTCGACCGCCAGAGCTTGACAGGCAGGGTTCTGGGTCAGAAAAACTTGTTAAAAATATTTCTAAAAATTCTCATAAAATATTTAAAAATTCACAAAAATAGTTTTATCATTTTACATTGATATACAAACATGTGATAAAAATTTCAACACAAATATCAATCATTTTGAACTATTTTTGTGTCTTATAAATTTTGCCGAAAACCAAAACCTGTATTTTTCCAAACTTAGGTTTTTCAATAGGAAATTTGATTTTTTCTAAAACTCATTAAAATATAAAAACATGATACTTAAACACTTTGAAGCATGTTGCATATGGACAAAAGTCTAATATACATTGAAACATATACATATCATAGTTTTTGTCTTTAATTCCACAAATATGTTTTGTTAAAACACAAAACCTAAACCACATGAATAAGAAAGTCAAAATAAGTTTGTCTAGGAAGTTAAGCATGCATGTATATAGAATACATCTAATATACATTTAAACCATTTAAACTTGTTTTTGATCTAACTATTCATGAAAGTCAATATCGGTTAAACCAAAAACCGTAAACCAATATTCAAAACATAAAACGTGTGTGTATTGTGAAACTTGAGCATATCAACTATCTAATCTTTACACATGGATCTAAAACACAAACTAAGCTAAACTAGGTACCGAGGTCTTCTTGACGAACTCCGTCTTCAAGCCGACTCGATCCAAACCGTGATCCACCGAGCTTGACTCCAACGAGTGCTATGTATGATCTTGATGCTCGGGCTCTGGAATCACCATGTGAAAGCTTCCAAACTCCTTTGTTGAAACTAATCACCAACTAATATCTTGGCTAATGATCTGAAACTAAACATCACAAGATTATTAGTAAACATAACTACATGAGTTAATCATCATCAAAACTAGAGTGGAAGGCCTCTGGGCCAACAGTGGCGAGATGTGATGCCCGGTGTCCTGAGCAGGAACCCTAAGAAAGCCATCCACGAACGCTACCCTACCCTTTCGTATTTTAAGTTGGTAACTTTCTCATCATCCTCACTTTTATCTTGTTATCACTCACCCTAATTTTTTCCGCATTCAACTCCCCCTTTCTCTGCCAAAGGAAAATGGGTTAGATCTACAGTGCTATAACCTCTCTATGGATCAAGACAAAAAGCTGACACAGCTCCTTACCGAGCTATGGATATACAGGAATCTGACTGCTATAATGGGGTAAAATACAAACAAAAAAGGTACTGCAAGGCATGAGAATGATCCAGATTCCTTGTGGGGTCCTGTGACCAAATGAGGTGCACCCAAAGAATTGGGGCCTCTGGAATTTTAAAGGCAAAAGGCAATAATAAATCTAACAAAGACTTTGAACAATTAAAGTGAGGCCTGGCCATTAAGAGGAGGCCTGTCAATATGTCGGGTTTGGGACGGTACATGTAGCGTCCCGATCCCGGCGGGTACGGAGACGCCACTGCGACGTACATACGCAGAGCGATGGTACCATCACGTATGTATGCTAAGCATCAATACAACACAACACATACATCAGAGTGCGAAAATACGTGGTATTATACATTCCAACCCAAAATAATACAAGTACTTAGTTATCACAAATAGTGACATAATATTACATCAATATTACATCACTAAATAGTACAAGAGTAGACTGAACAGGATACAAAAGATAAAACTCACGAGCTGGAAAGGGAATCTCGCGAGTGGGGGGAAAGACTGGACGGAACTACTGCTGATCCGCCTGCTCCTCGAAGTAGGCCTGATCCTCAGCTGATGGTCCACCTCGGTCCAAACTGCTAAATCTGGACATGCAAATCCAGGGTTGTTAGGGGGAAACCCAGCGAGTACAAGAACAACCCAACGGTGAGTACAATAATAGCAAGTGCATCATGTCAAGTATAATGTACCCTAATCAATAAGCATGAAATAACCACAATAAATAGTGAATATGGGAATGACACTAGCATTTATAAGGCATGAAATAAAGGCATGTATAGCAGGTCAAATGTCAGGTAATCAAACTAGGAAGCATGGAGTAACTACAATAAATGACAAGTATGGAAATGACACAAAAATTCATGTAGCATGAAGTAAATTTTCTAGTTATTATTATTAACTCGTTCAATTGTATGTTTGGTATATAACCGGTGCCATATACTTTCGCATACAAATCTAGCGAGGTTGGTTATTGGAAATTGATGGGGAACGACGAACCATGTTTAGAATGGGTCCCGTGCATGTCCGGGACAACGGTCCAGGAGTATCCGGTACTGAGCCGGAACGTACTGCTAGGCACCGGGACTTACTATATGCCCGAAGGTTTTAGTATACGCCCGAACAGGAATAGAGTGTCACCGTTCCCCACAGGATATACCTAGGGGATTATAGCACACCCGGACAGGCAGGCAAGGGGGTAGGGGTGCCAGTACACCCCTCGGAAACGCCTGGTGGCCTCCAGGTCGAATCCTACAGGAAGTTGTACAACATATGCATGGCCACCATAAACACAGAACCTATATTGATACCCATCAATTTCTCCCATCCCGGTGTAAGTTGTTTAGATATGACAGAGTCTCAAATAATAATGTCCACGGGGTGTTCTCAAATGTACAATATCCATGGTTATCCTATTACGGGGTCAACAGGAGTATAATATCCGAAATAATGTCAGGAGCCTCCCTATTTCAGGGGTTCAAGTATACAGGAGTACAGGAGCTCAGGAGTACCAAATATCTAGTAATAATAATATAATAATCATGTCATGTCCCCGTAACAGTGATAGTCATGAATATGTCATATAATCAGGTATCAGGGGTGGTAATGTCCGGTCAAGAGTTATGATGTCAGGTTCAGGTATTTGTACCACATGAAAGTATAGCATATACCGTGTGTCAAGAACAGGCGTCAAGTATGACATATCAAGTATCGGTGTCCAATGTCAAGTGATAAGTGTAGCAAGACAAGTATCGGGGTCGGGTATCACATGTCAAATATAGTATGGCAAGTATCAATACCAGGTGTCACATATCACATATAGCATGACAAACATCAGTATCAAATATAGCATGAAAGATATCGGTGTCAAATATTGTGTACCAGTGTAAATACCAAGTGCCGGTGACATAAGTCATATATCAGGTGTAACATGCCAAATGTCGGTATAATTACTGTATATCAAGCATAACATGTCTAGGGTCGGGTAAATACCGAGTGCAACATCATATATTAATTTGCATAGCATGTGTAACACCCCATCCTCAGTATACGTACACAGTTACGTGTCCCGATTTTTGGAGCATATTTTTTATTATTTTTATTATTATATTTTATTTTTATTTTCTTACTCATATAGCAGTACTGCATGGTTTGACCTTTTGTCATTCAGATTTGACCAGTTTCAGTTTCAAATATTATTTTTCAATATTCTAGATTTTTCATGATTTACTGGAATTTTTCAGAATTTAATTGAAAATCTTCAAAACCGGTGTCGACCAGTGTCGCAGACCGACTTTCAGATTTTTAATTTACAAACGGAGTTTAAAATCTAGAAATGGCTTTCACAGTATTTCTTAGAATCATATTTTCTCCTTTCAGGCATTTTCTGAGATTTTTTAGAATTTATCAAAAATCCGGCCGACCCGGCATAGACCGGTGTCAACGGTTGACTTCAGGATTTTTACCTTGAAAATGAGATTGAATTTCAGAAAACCGATTTCACTAAAAATCTTAAAATAATATTTGTTATTTTTGAGAATTTTTGGGAGACTTTTCGAGATACTTCATTTTTCGGGCTTTTTCTGAGTTTTCGGTGTTTTCCCTGATACCGGAATTCTGTCAGTATATTTTATTATTTTCTCTCTCCTCGCTAGACGCGAGTTCCACCAACCAGGATTCTGCATTTAATGCGGAGATCCTCCCCTTGCTGCATTAAATGCTTATGTGCAAATTCAACCCAGATCAAATCACCATGCCTTTTTGTCTTTTCTGTTAAACGCAGCTTTGCATTCTCCCTGGACGCGAGCCCCATCCCTGCGTCTGGGCAAGTGCCAGACGCAGGTTTTCATTCTTATATGAGACGCAGGTTTTCATTCTTAAATGAAACGCATGTTCCATTTTGGTGGGAGGGTGTAATTGTAATATCTCCAAAACTTCCCATTATATAAACTCCTCCTTTCTTTCTCTCTCTTTGATTATTTTTCTTTCTTCTTCCTTGCTCCAACAGCCAACGAGCACAGCAGCAAAAACAGCCCTTTGGCTGGCCATTCTCACCATTCCACCCTCCGTATACACCATCATCTCCTCCACCAATTCCTCCACCATTCTTCCCTCCATCTCCTCCTCCATTTCCAACAACTACACCATCTTCTTCAACCTCTTTTCACCAAGAAACATCAAGGGAACCCATCTTCTCCATCAACTTCACCACCTTCCCCACCACCATCTACACCACTTTAGCCACCACCAAGCATACCATCTTCTCCTCCTCGTCATCCTCTTTCCGACGAACTATAGATTCGTCCTCCGAAACATCGTTTGCAAAATCCCATTTTGTCAAATGAAACTATACTTGCACCATCAACCTCTCTCCTTCTCTTTTAGGGCCGGCCACCTCCTTTGGATTGGGGCCGAGCTCTTCTTCGTCAGCAACATCTCCGTTGATTATTCCGGTAAACGTTTACGATTATTCCGGTAATCATTTCGGGTGACAATTGTAACGACAACACCAACGTGACCACCACCATCTTCACTTCCACCATCACTTATACCATCACAATACCACCTCCATCTCTTTTGCTTCAACCACCAACAAAACCACCTTTCCCTTCCTCTCTGTTTGATTGCTAACGCGGATCTCACCCCGCGTTTAGGCAATCCTTAACGCGGCCTTCGCGTTATTGTATCGACGCTACGCGGAGTCCGTGCCCGCGTCTGTGTTTTCCTTGTGATTAACGCGACGCAGAACCAAAGACCGCGTCCGCTTTCTCCTCGCGTCCTCGAACCTCGCGTTTGAGCCATCCTTGCGACGCGAACCCCGCGTCTGCTATTCTTGCGTCTGAGACTCCCGCGTCTGCGATTTTTCGCGTCTTCATTTTCTCTCCTCCATAAATATTTAAACGCATTGATTCCCCGGGATTTCAGAGCTTGGGATTTTCACGTATTTCTTGAAGTTTTAGGCGAGTGTTCTCGCCTTCCTTCAGATTTTCCTGCTTTGACATGATTGACTAATATTATATTATTTTCCTGACACACTTGCATGCATCATGCTACTACTTGATACTTGCCCCGCAATAACATATTGATACCTGACTTTAGATTGTCATATTTACGGGAATCTTGTACATGCCACCCTGTATTATATACAGTGATTGGAAATGGCAATACTCATGTATTCTTGGACTCCTGATCTTGTCATGCGTTTGCTTACCCGTAAATTGATAATGACATAATAAATCATAAAAAAAGAAACCACTTGAACCGGGTCAGGGGGAAACTTACGGCTATCAATATATGTTCATGTTTACAGTGGCACTAGGTATGTTGTGCAACTAAATTTCCGGTCTGACCTGTGGGCCTCCAGGCGACCGAGGGGAGTACTGGCTCCCTCATTCCTGGTACCATCTTGATAAGGGCAATCTATAAGACCCTCCTGTACGCCTTGCGGCTGGTTCCGAGCACCAGTAACGGAACGTCCTGGACCGTGGTCCCGGGCATGCATAGGACCCACTGTAAACATTGTTCGTTGATACCCCCGTTGGTTTCCAATAACAGCCTCGATTTACTCCTATGTGGATGTATGTGTGTTGGGACGCTATTACACATACCTAGACATATAGGTAGAACGAGTAATAAGTATAAATATTAAAAATGGCCGAAATAGTTTTATCCAGGCCTTATCACTTTTATTTTTATGCCTCCATTTCATATTTACTGTACATGCTATCTCTCAACACAGTTTTTGATGCTTAATACTGTTTGATCATATTAACCCATGCATATACTTATCTCTACATGACACTTGGCTTTCACCTGCATATTTGTTAGGGAGTTTCTGACTCCCCTGAACTTGCATGTTCAGGTTCTGAAGCGTGGACTGAAGCGGAGCCCTCCACCGAAGATCAAGCCTATTTCTCGGAGCAAGCTGATTTGTCCTAGCTCCTTTTGTTCCTGGTTCTTCCAGCAGGCTCGAGGATTTCCTTCTCAGCCGTGAGCACCTTTTTGTTGTACAAATTATAAATTTCACTTTTGTACCTGGCTGTGATATAATGTACATGTACCAGTATATCACGCTCTGTGATAACTTTGTAATTCTTATGTTGGAATGTATATTGCCACGTGCTTCCGTACTCTGACTCTTGTCTGTACTGATGCTTAGCGTATATACGTGAGGGTATTTCCGACCTGCGTATATATGTCGCAGTAACGTCTCCGTACCCGCTGGATCGGGGCGTTACAGGTTGGTATCAGAGCCTAGACTCTCACACCTACAGTACAACCAAATTGCAAATTAATGGGATCTTAATTTGCAGTTGGGATACATGAGTTTCGGTTATACATTTCAACTATAATATACAAAGTTATCCCTTCCTTGGTATTCCTTCCCTTGATTCCTAAAGTCCATCTATCTTTTGCTTTCACTCCTCTTTTCAGACATCTTTTACCAACATAGATATGGATAGAAGGTCAGGACGTAACAACTCCGGGCAGTCACAGGACGGGCCCGCAGGGAAAAATGCTGATATTCTAAGAGTTATCCAAAATATGATGGAGAATCAACAAAGGCAGACAGAACTCCTTCGGCAAGGCTTAATAACAGCTCCTCAGGAACGGAGGCCGGGCAACGTGTCAGACTTCAGGCGGTTGCAGCCGGCAATATTTACGGGGGGAGAGAGACCGCTAGATGCCGAGCAATGGCTAATTGACACCACAGATCTCTTGAAGGCAGCACGGGTTCCAGAGGAAGATCAGGTGGAGGTCGCCAAGATCCAACTAAAGGATGTGGCTAGAAACTGGTGGCTAGCTGAGGAAGCGAGACTGGATAAACCCATCACTTGGGACCAGTTCTCTAAGAGCTTTTATGATAGATTCTTCCCTACCACAGCTCAGAAGGAGATGGAAGAACAATTCATCCGACTTTAACAATGGAACCGATCTGTTGATGAATATGCTGCTGAGTTCTTAAGGCTGAGTCGTTTTGCTCCGTATATGATAGCCGATGAGGAGAAACGGGCAAGCAGATTTCAGCAGGGCTTACAAATGGATATTCAAGTCCTTTTGATTCCTCAACAGCTGAAAACATATTCCCAGGTCCTCACTGTAGCTCGAGAGGTGGAGCGAGGATTGGAGAGAAAGAATCTTGATCAGAGGAGGAGTCAGGCCATGAAGAGGCCATTTCAGCAACTGGGCAGAGGAGGTCCAGTCAGGGCTGCAAAAGCACCAATGGTTAGAAGACCATTTCGATCAGCCCCTCTTCAGATAACTCGACCACTTCCTATATGTGATTATTGCCAGAGGACAGGCCACACGCATCAGGAGTGCCGTAGGGCCAATGAATTATGCCTGGTGTGTGGGTCTGGTGATCACAAAATAGAAGGCTGTCCCCATAAGAGAACAGGGGTGATGAACCGAACCCTACCAGCACTTCCTGCTCCTATTGGTCAGAGGAACCCAGGGCCGATGGTCGGAAGGGCCCCTCTCCCTCCGCAACAACGGGCTTTTCGCCCAGCTCCAAGAGGAGGAAGAACAACAGCAGGTCGTGGAAGAGGACGAGCCTACAACTTGACGGCGGAAGAGGCCCAAACTTCTGGAGAAGTGGTAACAGGTAAGATTATGGTGCACTCTAAACCTGTCTTAGCCCTCTTTGATTCTGGCGCTTCTCATTGTTACATATCAGATAGTTTCACTACTTTGAACTCTATACCTGTTGAATATCTGGACCACCAGTGGGAGATTAGTACCGGTAATGGGGTAGTCATCTCTAACAGAATTTGTGTAGATTGTCCGGTGGAACTATGTAACAGGACATTAGCAGTGGATATGCTCGTACTAGACACTAAAGGGTACGACGTAATCTTAGGCATGACTTGGCTCAGCAAATACCATGCGGTTATTGATTGTCGAAACAAGAAAGTCATTTTCAGAATACCGCTTCAGCCTGAGTTTCAATTTGAAGGAGAACATAAACCTGCCAAGGGAAAAACACAGATGACCGCTGCTGAGATCCAGAAAAAGGGAGTACCAGTTTAGAATGAGTTTCCAGAAGTATTTAAGGAGATCTCAGGACTTCCACCCGATAGAGTAATTGAGTTCTCCATTGACATCATTCTGGGCACAGTCCCAATATCTAAAGCTCCATACAGAATGGCGCCCATTGAATTAGAAGTTCTAAAGAAGCAGTTACAAGAATATTCTGACAAGGGATTGATTAGACCAAGTACTTCACCGTGGGGAGCTCCAGTGCTATTGGCCAACAAGAAAGATGGTGGTAAGCGGTTGTGTATAGACTACAGAGAGTTAAACAAGGTTACCATCAAGAATAAGTATCCCTTACCAAGAATTGATGATCTTTTTGATCAACTTCATGGGGCCCGAGTGTTTTCAAAATTGGATTTACAATCAGGTTATCACCAACTGAAAGTGAAGAAAGAAGATATTTCGAAGACAGCATTTAGAACTCGTTATGGTCATTACGAATTTCTAGTCATGCCCTTCGGAGTAACCAATGCCCCAGCTGTCTTTATGGATTTGATGAACCGAGTTTTTTCGCCATATTTGGACCAGTTTGTTGTGGTGTTCATCGATGATATCTTAATATATTCTAAGAACGACAGAGAGCATGCAGAACACTTGAGGATAGTGCTACAGACTCTCCGGCAGGAACAACTTTATGCTAAGCAAAGCAAGTGTGAGTTCTGGTTAGACTGTATAGCTTTCTTGGGCCATATAGTTTCAGAAGAAGGAATTTTAGTTGACCCTAACAAAATTCAGGCAGTCAAAGATTGGCCAATCCCAAGGACAGTAACAGAAATTAAAAGTTTTATTGGATTAGCCGGGTATTACAGGAGATTTGTCCAAGACTTTTCCAAAATCGCAGCCCCATTAACGAAGCTCACCAGAAAAGGGGAAAGGTATCAATGGTCAGAGGAATGTACTGCAGCCTTTGAACAATTAAAGGAAAGACTATTTCAGCTCCGATCTTGAAGACTCCCTCAGGAACAGGAGGGATGGTTATATATAGTGATGCATCCGGAAAAAGCCTAGGATGTGTATTAATGCAGCATGGTCATGTCATAGCTTATGCATCTAGGCAATTGAAACCACATGAGAGAAATTACCCGACCCATGACTTAGAACTGGCGGCGGTAATATTTGCATTGAAGATCTGGAGACACTACCTTCTGGGGGACAAAGTATTGATCTATACTGATCATAAGAGCCTTAAGTATATCTTCACTCAGAAAGAATTAAACATGAGGCAAAGGCGGTGGCTTGAATTGATGGCCGACTATGACATAGACTTACAGTACCATCCTGGTAAGGACAATACAGTCCTAGATGCGTTAAGCAGGAGACCAGAGAATAAAGTATTATTACAACTTACTCAACAGAAGGAATTGATTCAGGAAATCATGAAGTTGGACTTAATGCTAATACAAGGAGCTGATGAGTCAGGTCAACTAATGACCTTCCAGATTCAACCAACCCTGATAAGTGAAATTAAGGAAGCCCAAAAGGGGGACCCCAGATTGCAGAAATTCAGGGCTCAAGTAGAAGCTGGATTAAGGACAGATATCTGTATTCATTCGGATGATGCACTTTATTTTGGTGACAGAATTTGTGTACCACAAGGGGAAGTTCGGCAGAAAGTTTTGGCAGAGGCACACAGTTCGGCGTATCCATACACCCAGGAGGAAATAAAATGTATCAAGACTTGAAGCAGAAGTTCTGGTGGAATGCCATGAAGAGGGAGATAGCCCAGTACGTGGCAAGATGCTTGGTTTGTCAACAAATAAAGGTAGAACATCAGAGAACAGCTGGACTTCTACAACCGTTACCAATACCCGAATGGAAGTGGGAACATATTACCATGGATTTTGTTACAGCTCTACCCCGCAGTCCTAAGGGTAACAATGCAGTATGGGTGATCGTTGACCGCCTCACAAAGGCAGCTCACTTCCTACCTTTCAGAATAGGTCAGTCAACAGAAGTCCTTGCAGATAAATATATGAAAGAAATTGTTCGTCTACATGGAGTTCCAGTTAGCATCGTGTCAGATAGAGACACGAGATTTCGATCACATTTCTGGGAGAGTCTCCAAGAAAATTTAGGAACTCGTCTGAAATTCAGTACCTCATATCATCCCCAGACAGATGGACAATCTGAACGAACTATCCAAATCCTTGAAGACATGTTACGAGCCTGCATGATAGAATTTAAAGGGTCATGGGAAGACTATATTCATTTGGTAGAATTCTCTTATAATAACAGCTATCAGGCTAGTATCAAAATGGCACCATTTGAGGCATTATATGGCAGAAAATGCAGGTCGCCAATATGTTGGGATGAAGTCGGCGAAAGGAGACTTATGGGACCAGATATTCTAGTTCAGACAACAGATAAAGTCCGAATAATCAGAGATCATCTCCGGGCAGCACAGAGCCGACAGAAGAGTTGGGCAGACACTAATAGAAGACCACTGGAATTCAGAACAGGTGATCATGTATTTTTGAAGATATCACCCCCCAAAGGGGTAATCCGATTCGGTACTCGCGGAAAACTTAGTCCGAGATACATCGGCCCATTCGAAATTTTGGATCGTGTGGGAGATGTTGCTTACCGATTGGCATTACCGCCATCTTTAAAAGGAGTACATAATGTATTCCATATATCACAGTTGAGGAAGTATGTCAAGGATGAGAGTCACATTCTCGATCACTCAGAATTAGAACTACAACCCGATTTGTCCTACAAGGAGCAGCCGATGGCCATTCTGGACAGGAGTGTCAAAACGTTGAAAAATCGGGCAATACCATTGGTACTGATTTCTTGGAATAGGCATGCCCCAGGAGAAGCTACATGGGAACGAGAGGACATTATTCGTGAACGTTACCCCAAACTCTTTCCATCTTAGTTGGTAAAATTCCTTGCCCCTATTCTTTCACATCCCTATTATCGAAATTTCGAGGACGAAATTTTTGATAAGGTGGATGGATTGTAACACCCCATCCTCAGTATACGTACACAGTTACGTGTCCCGATTTTTGGAGCATATTTTTTTATTATTTTTATTATTATATTTTATTTTTATTTTCTTACTCATATAGCAGTACTGCATGGTTTGACCTTTTTGGCATTCAGATTTGACCAGTTTCAGTTTCAAATATTATTTTTCAATATTCTAGATTTTTCATGATTTACTGGAATTTTTCAGAATTTAATTGAAAATCTTCAAAACTGGTGTCGACCAGTGTCGCAGACCGACTTTCAGATTTTTAATTTACAAACGGAGTTTAAAATCTAGAAACGGCTTTCACAGTATTTCTTAGAATCATATTTTCTCCTTTCAGGCATTTTCTGAGATTTTTTAGAATTTATCAAAAATCCGGCCGACCCGGCATAGACCGGTGTCAACGGTTGACTTCAGGATTTTTACCTTGAAAATGAGATTGAATTTCAGAAAACCGATTTCACTAAAAATCTTAAAATAATATTTGTTATTTTTGAGAATTTTTGGGAGACTTTTCGAGATACTTCATTTTTCGGGCTTTTTCTGAGTTTTCGGTGTTTTCCCTGATACCGGAATTCTGTCAGTATATTTTATTATTTTCTCTCTCCTTGCTAGACGCGAGTTCCACCAACTAGGATTCTGCATTTAATGCGGAGATCCTCCCCTTACTGCATTAAATGCTTATGTGCAAATTCAACCCAGATCAAATCACCATGCCTTTTTGTCTTTTCTGTTAAACGCAGCTTTGCATTCTCCCTGGACGCGAGCCCCATCCCTGCGTCTGGGCAAGTGCCAGACGCAGGTTTTCATTCTTATATGAGACGCAGGTTTTCATTCTTAAATGAAACACATGTTCCATTTTGGTGGGAGGGTGTAATTGTAATATCTCCAAAACTTCCCATTATATAAACTCCTCCTTTCTTTCTCTCTCTTTGATTATTTTTCTTTCTTCTTCCTTGCTCCAACAGCCAACGAGCACAGCAGCAAAAACAGCCCTTTGGCTGGCCATTCTCACCATTCCACCCTCCGTATACACCATCATCTCCTCCACCAATTCCTCCACCATTCTTCTCTCCATCTCCTCCTCCATTTCCAACAACTACACCATCTTCTTTAACCTCTTTTCACCAAGAAACATCAAGGGAACCCATCTTCTCCATCAACTTCACCACCTTCCCCACCACCATCTACACCACTTTAGCCACCACCAAGCATACCATCTTCTCCTCCTCGTCATCCTCTTTCCGACGAACTATAGATTCGTCCTCCGAAACATCGTTTGCAAAATCCCATTTTGTCAAATGAAACTATACTTGCACCATCAACCTCTCTCCTTCTCTTTTAGGGCCGGCCACCTCCTTTGGATTGGGGCCGAGCTCTTCTTCGTCAGCAACATCTCCGTTGATTATTCCGGTAATCGTTTACGATTATTCCGGTAATCATTTCGGGTGACAATTGCAACGACAACACCAACGTGACCACCACCATCTTCACTTCCACCATCACTTATACCATCACAATACCACCTCCATCTCTTTTGCTTCAACCACCAACAAAACCACCTTTCCCTTCCTCTCTGTTTGATTGCTAACGCGGATCTCACCCCGCGTTTAGGCAATCCCTTAACGCGGCCTTCGCGTTATTGTATCGACGCTACGCGGAGTCCGAGCCGGCGTCTGTGTTTTCCTTGTGATTAACGCGACGCAGAACCCAAAGACCGCGTCCGCGTTCTCCTCGCGTCCTCGAACCTCGCGTTTGAGCCATCCTTGCGACGCGAACCCCGCGTCTGCTATTCTTGCGTCTGAGACTCCCGCGTCTGCGATTTTTCGCGTCTTCATTTTCTCTCCTCCATAAATATTTAAACGCATTGATTCCCCGGGATTTCAGAGCTTGGGATTTTCACGTATTTCTTGAAGTTTTAGGCGAGTGTTCTCGCCTTCCTTCAGATTTTCCTGCTTTGACATGATTGACTAATATTATATTATTTTCCTGACACACTTGCATGCATCATGCTACTACTTGATACTTGCCCCGCAATAACATATTGATACCTGACTTTAGATTGTCATATTTACGGGAATCTTGTACATGCCACCCTGTATTATATACAGTGACTGGAAATGGCAATACTCATGTATTCTTGGACTCCTGATCTTGTCATGTATTTGCTTACCCGTAAATTGATAATGACATAATAAATCATAAAAAAAGAAACCACTTGAACCGGGTCAGGGGGAAACTTACGGCTATCAATATATGTTCATGTTTACAGTGGCACTAGGTATGTTGTGCAACTAAATTTCCGGTCTGACCTGTGGGCCTCCAGGCGACCGAGGGGAGTACTGCCTCCCTCATTCCTGGTACCATCTTGATAAGGGCAATCTATAAGACCCTCCTGTACGCCTTGCGGCTGGTTCCGAGCACCAGTAACGGAACGTCCTGGACCGTGGTCCCGGGCATGCACGGGACCCACTGTAAACATTGTTCGTTGATACCCCCGTTGGTTTCCAATAACAGCCTCGATTTACTCCTATGTGGATGTATGTGTGTTGGGACGCTATTACACATACCTAGACATATGGGTAGAACGAGTAATAAGTATAAATATTAAAAATGGCCGAAATAGTTTTATCCAGGCCTTATCACTTTTATTTTTATGCCTCCATTTCATATTTACTGTACATGCTATCTCTCAACACAGTTTTTGATGCTTAATACTGTTTGATCATATTAACCCATGCATATACTTATCTCTACATGACACTTGGCTTTCACCTGCATATTTGTTAGGGAGTTTCTGACTCCCCTGAACTTGCATGTTCAGGTTCTGAAGCGTGGACTGAAGCGGAGCCCTCCACCGAAGATCAAGCCTATTTCTCGGAGCAAGCTGATTTGTCCTAGCTCCTTTTGTTCCTGGTTCTTCCAGCAGGCTCGAGGATTTCCTTCTCAGCCGTGAGCACCTTTTTGTTGTACAAATTATAAATTTCACTTTTGTACCTGGCTGTGATATAATGTACATGTACCAGTATATCACGCTCTGTGATAACTTTGTAATCCTTATGTTGGAATGTATATTGCCACGTGCTTCCGTACTCTGACTCTTGTCTGTACTGATGCTTAGCGTATATACGTGAGGGTATTTCCGACCTGCGTATATATGTCGCAGTAACGTCTCCGTACCCGCCGGATCGGGGCGTTACAGCATGATATTATGTATTAAATTTACGGTAATAAGTACTAAGCATGCTAACATATCCATATCACAATTTCAAGCTTAAAATACAAGAGGGTTTATTTTTCGGTGTATTAAAAATACTCGCATAATGATAAAATAGAGGTATGTTAAAAATGAAATTGTACTCGCCTGAAACCGGGTAAAATATCGGTTAAAATCCGGGGAATCAGCGAACCGTTCGAGTAAACCTTTAGCCCACAATATATATTAAAATATATATTTATAAATATTTACATAAATATTAGAGAGGGAATGAGAGAGGAGAGAGAAAGTTGTAGGAAAAAGAGAGGGAAAATGAGGTGTTTTTGAAATAAAATTGGGATTTAAAGGAGAGGGGTATTGATGTAAATAGAGTGAAGTAGTTTGAGGAAAGAGGTGGGGGTATTTTAGAAAAGTAGGATTTCTTTGTTTTTATTTAGGGTTTTTCTTATATTTACCCCTCAAATTTTCTATATTTTTAAATTTACCCCCCAAATCTTCATATTTCTAAATTACCCCTCAAAATCATCCCATATTTTTAAAATTACCCCTAATGCTGGTTTCAGTTTGTCATTTAATAGTTTTTAAAGATGATTACCTAATTAACCCACTAATACTTCTTAAATTTGACAGGATTTTGTTTCCAAGTTAGAAACATGGTTCAGTTTAGTTGTTCATAATAGGTGAAGCATGCACACAAATAAAAATTGAGAAACTGAAATAAGCACATTACAGTACCTGAAATTTGAATAAAAACTATTTAAAATTTGAATACAAACATAATACAAAATCTGTTTTTTTTTTTGGGTTTTTTGAGGGAGACAAAGCGACAGTTTAAAAGAGAGAGAGAGAAAGGTTAGGGAAGTATTAGTTGAGTTAATTTGGTAATCATCTTTAAAAACTGTTAAAAGATAAACTGAAACCAGCATTAGGGGTAATTTTAAAAATATGGGATGATTTGAAGGGTAATTTTAGAAATATAAAGATTTGAGGGGTAAATTTAAAAATATAAAAGATTTAAGGGGTAAATATAAGAAAAACCCTTTTATTTATTAGGGAATGAAGAGAAGGAGTTGAAAGAAAGAAAGAAAGAAAAGAAAAAGGAAGGTGGAGGGAGGGGGGTGGCCGGCCGGCCACTGGCGCCGGCGCCGGCGCCGGCGAGGGCGGCGCGCGCGCGGGTGGAGGAGGAGGGTGGAGGTGTTGGTTTTGTTGTTGTTGTTGTTGTTGTTGTTTTGATGGTGGAAGTGGGTGGTGGTGGTGGTGTTTGTGGTGGTGGTGGTGATGTTTGGTGGTGTGGGGGAGTTAGAGGAGGTGGAGGAGGTGGTGATGAGTTAGTTGGAGTGGGGAATTTGGTGGTGGTGAGGGGGAATTTTGGAGGAGATGAAGATGGATGGTGATGGATTTTGAGTTAAATTGAAGATGATGAGGTTGAATTTGGGGTTGATGGAAGTGGAGGATGGTTGTGGGGTGATGGGGGATGCGGTGGCAGCGGCTAGGGCGGCGTCGGAGGTGGCGGTGGTGATGGTGGAGCGGCGTGCGTGAGTTGGGTGCGTGAGTTGTTGAGAGGTTGAAGATGAAGTGTGGTTTTTGGGTTTTTTTTTTTTTTTTTTTGTTTGTTTGAAAGTAATTATGAAAGTATGAAGTGAGATGGTTTAATAGAGATGGAGATGAGTAAATGGGGATGGTGGAGGGAGTGGTTGCTCACTGCTCAGCCATGCCCTGCTCCCCCCTTGCTGCGTTGGTGTGAGGAGATGGGAGTTGGTGTGAAGGAAGAGAAAGGAAAAGAAGAAAAGAAAGAAAGTCAAAGGAAAAAAAAGGAAAAATTTTAATAAAATCAAATAAAAATAAAATAAAATAGTTTAAAATTTTTTATTATTAAGTAATTTATTTATTATAATTTCTGAAAGTATAATTAGTGGGGTAGAGAAGGAAAAAGTACGGAAAGTTAAGACCGGTAATAAATATTATTATTTTAATAAGGCGAAAATTTGACTATTTCAGAATCCTTTCGAAAAATTCTCAAAAATAAGAAATATTATTTTAAGATGTTTGGTGAAATCGGATTCGAAAAATATAGTGTAGTTTTCAAAATAAAAATCCTGAAATCTTCTGGCGATACTGGTCGACATCAGGATCAGTCAAATTTTGATAAATTTTGAAAAATCCAAAAAATGTTTTTAGCTAGAAAATGATATTCTAAGATGTACTGTGAAAGCCGTTTTTGAAAACTCAATCCCATTTGAAAACTAAAAACCCGGGAATCAGTATGTGATGCCGACCGACACCGGTTTTGGAGATTTTGCAGAAAAATTTCAGAAAATTTCAGAAAATCATGAAAAATCTAAAATATTAGAAAACAGTCTCTGAAATTGAAAACGGTCCATTCGGACTACCAGAAAGTCAAATCGGGTTACTGGCTTGTATCGGGTTCCCGGTCCGGGTCAGGGCTTACTCTAGGTCTGAGAATCCAGATCTGGTACTCAATAAACTAAGCAATCACAACTCATGAACACATACAGGAAGAAAATTGAGCAATATGGTCGAAAAAATTTGGGACACGTATCTGGGTACGTATCCCGGGTACGGGGTGCTACAGTACAGGTGGTATGAGATCCGGACTCGTTTTTACTCAAGAGGGTATCATACCCGTCCCGTTTACCCGCGGGTCCAGAAGGTGAGTTTTCATACCCGGATCCGCTGTACCCACGGGTGCAGACTCGTTTACCCGGACCCATAACAAAAGAAAAAAAATACATAAACAAATACAATAACAAAAACACATGAAGAGAGGGGAAAAAACTTTTGTAAAGAGAAAGAAAGCATGTTTTAATATCAATAAAGGATGAAATGCAATTAGGTGCAAGAGGTTGAAGGAAAATCTTCGATGAAAGATTCTAATAAAGAAAAAAAATTTAATGCAAGGCCCCCAAATTTATTTGAGAAAACACAACAATAGGATCACCCACTAACCAACAGTCTTCAACACTTAAAGCATAAAGGGATCATTTACTGATAGAGTCTTGAGCCTAAATCTCTAGGGTTTTAATTCTATTAGTATTATTTATATTTATATTTTGAAATGGGTAAATGGATAATCGGGTGTGGTTCAAGTAAAATCAGACCCATCCCATTTAATAATCGAGTATACAGATTTACGGGTATGCGTCCAAAACAGCCCTTTCTATACCCACGTAATCGGGTCGGGTCCAGGTCTGAACCCGACCCATTGACAGGCCTAATTAAGAGCCAAGTCCATGGCTGGCAGAAGGAGGAAGAAAAGCAAAAGGTGTTTTTGGCAAAGTGACAGGCTCTCTTTCCCACTCTGAACACACTTTCTTCTTCTAAGTGCTCATCCAGTCCAGTCCCCTCCTCCAGTCTAGTCCAGTCCAATCACTGCCAAATTATTATTATTATTATTATTATTATTATTATTATTTTGTTAAAAACTCACTGCACATTGAAATTTAATTGACGATTACTAAGAGCAAATTCGGAGTCTAATAAGTGATCACGTTAACTGAAATTAAATATATTATAAATATGTTCGCAATAAAACTCAAACCGATGATTTGTGATTGAGCAAAACTCTTATGAGCCCAAAATCGACCGGGATACTATTTGCGGGGGACCGCTATCAAAATATTTAGAGCAAGAAAGATTGAGCCCTTTCCAACTGTCACATAAATTAAAAAAAAAACCCCCACCTTTTACCTTCATACACCGTCAATCTTCACGCTAACTGTAACAAAGATTTACAATGACTAAACAAAACAGATATATCACATCACTCCAAGGAAAGGAGCACAATGCCAGCAACCAATTATTTGGGGCCGTTTGTTTCGCGTAAAAGTTCGTAACTCGTAAATGACTTACAACCCAGTTACAACTATAACGTTTGTTTGGACCGTAATTCGTAAAAGACTTACACAACCCAATTACCTCTCACTTGCAACCCAATTACTACTCACTTACAGCCCAGTTACAGTTAATTTTATGGTCATGCAAATTTATATTATTTTTTTATGTTAATATTAAATTTTTTTTAATATTTAACATTTTTAATATTTATTTGCAATATTAAAACTTTTTAAATCACCAAATAGTTAATTTTGTGATCAACTTTTTCAGTTACGACTTACACATTACGACAACCAAACACCGTAAAACACAATACACTTTTTCACTTACAACTTTATATTACCAACCAAACACCATAAAACTTACATGCATGTAACTCATTTACAACTGTAAAAGACTTTACCAATTATAACTTACGAATTACGGCCAATTACGACAACCAAACAGACCCGTAGGTAGAGATGACACCGTCGTATCTCCCCAAGCTCTTATGGGAAGAGAGTTGTGTATTACATAGGTTGTGTATTACATAGGTTTCTCTATGGGCAATTGGGGTTCTTGCCAGGACCACCATAGTAGAAGTAACTCCCCCAATCGCCATTGTTACCGTTCTGCACATTGTAGCAATTGGAATGCTCAGCGATTGTGCCAACCCCTCTCGGCGCCCTCAAGTTATTCGACCCGTCCACAATCTGTATGTTCCTGAAGTAGCTCGCCTTGCCGAACCCTTCCTCTGGGAAATGCCCACTGCCCATTTGAGTGGAGGTGTGCTCTCCCTCTGCTTTTGAGTAAACCTCACCTCCCCACTCTATCATTGATGCACTGTTTCTTAAGTATGAGAAAAGGAACGAAGGCCAGTAGCCCAACACGTCATTCCCAAATTGCATCCACCAGTTGCCCTCCTTTGGGTCCTGCTCCATAAAAAATTTACTACAATGTTAATGAGGGTAAGTGTAGTGAAAATTGTAAGAAGAACAAGAAGAGAAAAGTGGAGCCAGAGAATCTCTGCCCCATTGCTGTAAAAATGTTGATTGATTGCATATGCATGTGGTCTTTGGTTGTTACCTTCCAGACAAGAATACTGATATCATGCTGGGAGCCACCATATTCAGAGACGGGGAAGATGCTGGCTCCTATTGCCATCTCATTGTTGATTTGAATGAACCCTGAGCACAGCAGGTTGTAGCATCCTGTTGCTTTATAAGAATCATTCTGAAATTAATGAACATAAACAAGTCACTCAACTTGTTGTAAAATAGAGTATCTCATCTAAAGAATTGTAGAATGTCCACATGCCACAGAATCTCTATAGATAATGTAATGAAGAACACATTACAACCCATCCCATCCCCTCTAATCTTTAAAGAAATGGATTTAGTAAATATTAATCCAAATATAATTAGTTCATTGAGGTGAATCCATGTGACACAGAAAAATAAACTTTTAATTGGAGCATCAGTCTAAACTTATTAACGAACCACTTGACTACATTTCATACTATCCATGTGAGATTAAAACTCAATATTGTAAATATATTTCACGGCTCGATCTACAAGCATCAAATAGTAACCACAATGCTAAATTCCAAACAGTACCAGCAAAAATCTGTTAATTGTGCCGGCACTTTTTGAAATTTTGGGTTGTCGTTCCTTTGATGCTTCTAATTCTTTTCGGCACGAATGCGAGACACATATTCTCAACAACTAATTTTTATACAATGAATTCATTCAGGAAAAGGGAAATATGCGAGTCTGAATGAACTTACTGTCCAGTAAGTGAAGAGCCTTGTACGGTCATCTCCATAAAGACCAGGAAAGACCTAATTTTCCACAACATAACAGAAGGAATAAAAATCAAACTCCTTGATGACCCAATACTTTTAATCAAAATGCATTTAATTCTTCTCTGTGTGTGTGTGTGTGTGTGTGTGTGTGTGTTTGGGGGGGGGGGGGGGGGGGGGGGGTGTGGGTGGTAGGGGGGGAGAGAGGTATACATGCCACCCAGCTTCAATGCTGTTGAGATTCTGCCCAAAGGATCCCCCAAGAATCCAGAGCTGGGAGAGACTGAACTCATTGGGCCGCTGGATCTTTGGATCCCACACATTTATAGTTGCCTTTGCTCCATAGTAGTTGTCTCCCTCTACATAAACAGTTGCATGCTACTCTCCAAAAAAAAAAAAAAAAAAAAAAAGGCAAAATAAGAAACAAGCAAAGCTCTTTAATTTCAAAGCAAAGGTAGCTCTTTTATAATTGTACCTCATGGCCACTCAAATTGATGAGGTCAGGTTCTGCAGACTGAGGATGAGGGATGGTCCTGTGCTTCTTCCTCCCAAAATTCTTGACAGAGCTGACTCTGAGCACATCCTCTCTCTTGGTTCTCCTGATGGGGATTGTGTCTTCAGGGCATTTCCCATTGAGATGCCACGTTTGAGTGACTCTGTTGGGCTTTGATGCTGTCTTGGTCTCAGCATAGAGGCCCTCTGGGTGGAAAGAAGGCCTCAGCTGTTTGAAAATTGAAAGCAACAATCAAGAATTAGTACTCTCACAGTGAGAAAAAGGAGCAAGTTTTGAAAAGAGAGAAAGTGAGCTACTAGTAGTGTAGTGTACCTGAATTGTGTGGTTTTCGAAGAAAGGGTGATCAAAGGCAGGCTGATGCGAGATGTGGACACAGTCTATGATATCTCCATCTGGACTCTGCAATTAGACATGTAGATATTTACATTTAGAATTTTAGGAAAAAAGGCTTGTAGAAATTAACCAAAAGGAATGCAAGAAAAGAAAGGAAAAAGTAAAAAACTATTTTTGGGGTATATTTTTGAAAGGAGGAAGTGGATACTGGTTCATTCTTGTTGCAGAAATTTTTGGAGGAAAGCATAAAAAATTGCAGAAACGGGTAGAACAAAGAAGACCCAAATCTAGAGAATTAATCGCAGAGAACTATTTTTATTTTTTTAAAGTAAAATGGGGGCTTAGGCCCAGTAATCACAGAGAACTAAATTAAAGCACAAAAACAATACCAAGTTCTACAATAAAAAATGACTCTGGGGAAAAAAGGAAAAAAAGAAAAGAAATACTAAGGGCGTGTTTGGTAACTTGCAAAATGCAAAAACTTTTGCAACTTTACATTTACACTTGTTTGGTTTCGTTTGCAAAATGTAAAATGCAAAAAATTTTTGCAACTCTTCTTTTCCTACTTGCAGTTGCTACAGTTAAATTTATGGTCATGTAAATCTCACTTTTACACTCATATTTTCTCACTTCAGTTGCTACAGTTAATTTTGTGGTCATGTAACTCTCACTTGTAGTATACTTACAGTTCAAAACAGTTACTTAATAATCAATATATAATTAAATATTATTAAAATTTTAATATTTTAATAGTGTTCAATTTCTTATTTAATTATTTAATTATTTTATATTTTTAATCTTTAACTTTTTTGTTGTTTTAATATTTAATATTTTACTATTTTAATTTAATATTTTATTATTTTATTAATACTTATTCCATTTTTTATTATTTTATTTAGAGTTAATATTTTATTAATATAACAGTATTATACTTTAATATAAAATTACTATATATTTAATTATTTATTTTTAATATAAAAATTACTTTATTAATATCATAATATATTTTATTATTATATTAATATTTTATTATGTTAATATTGTAATAATAATTCAGTATAATAATACTATAATGATAATTTATTATTAAATTATAATTATATTTTACTTTATTAATTTTATATTTATATAATATTACAATAATATTATAATAAAATTTATATTATAATAATTTTCAAGTATTTTTAATATTATAATATTATAACTATATTTTATTATTGTTGTAACATTTTTTAATATTTATATTTTATTAGTATTCTTAAAATTTATTAATGTTCTTTAGATTTTCTTAAAATTTTATATTATTTATTTAGTTAATATTTTAGTAATATTTTACTATTTATACTAATATTTTTATTAATATTATTGTTATAAATAAAATATTAAGATTATTAATTTTTTATCTCAAATTTATTAATACAATTTAATTTGCAATAGTATATTTAATTTAATAGTATTTATAATATTTAAATCACTGCTACAGTTAATTTTGTAGTTAACTTTTCCACTTACACTTTTACATTACCAACCAAACACCGTAAAACACAATATACTTTACCATTTACACTTTCACTTTATCAACCAAACACCGTAAAACACAATATACTTTTCTATTTACACTTCACTTTATCAACCAAACACCGTAAAACACAATATATTTTCTCTGCTACAGTTCACTTTTTCCATTCTCATTTTACGACTTACGACTTGCGACGTTTGCAACGAAACAAACAGGCTCTAAGTCCATAAAAATTGAACTAGAACGTAAATCAGAAAAATGTTTCTATTGAGGGGGGAAAATGGGAAGGAAAAAAAATTAAAAAAAGAAAAACCGAAAATTACCTGGATAGTCTTGAGAGCTGGCTTGTTGATGCGCTTGAGGTGCCTCCTCACATCTAATCTCTGCTGCTGCTGCTTCAAAGAAGAAGACGGAGCAGCGCACGATAAGCAGCACCAGGCAAGCGCCACAACCAGCAGCCTCAGGCCACGGCCGACGCTAAGAACGTGCGCCGCCATGGCTCCCAGCTAACGTGCGCCGGCGGACGAGGTTTGCTTCCCCGGTAATATTTTGAGAACACAGGATGACGAGAAAAACGCCTAAGGCAGCCTTCAGCAGCGCTCGACCATCCACGCTAACATGCGCCGCCGCTTCCACTCCCTCATTCTGACCTCTGAACAGAGTCGCATCAGTAATAAATAAAGAATCGCAGAAGTATCCGCCGTAGGGGCATAACGGTAATAACATGCAGAAAATCGTGGGGATTAAATAAAATATAAAAAATACTTAAAATATTAGTTGTAACACACTGACAGAACCTGAAATTGGTATATAAGACTAAGAGGTGTAATTCACAGCTGGAATGAACGCTACTCGGCAACAAAAATTCAAGAAGACTTGAGAATCTTTTGAATGGTATAGGATGAAGACGAGTACAATGAAAATGATACAGAGATCAATTCATGATAATTTTTCTACCATCAGATATTATTAGTTGTAACACACTGACAGAACCTGAAATTGGTATATAAGACTAAGAGGTGTAATTCACAGCTGGAATGAAAGCTACTCGGCAACAAAAATTCAAGAAGACTTGAGAATCTTTTGAATGGTATAGGATGAAGACGAGTACAATGAAAATGATACAGAGACCAATTCATGACAATTTTTCTACCATCAGATATTATTAGTTGTAACACACTGACAGAACCTGAAATTGGTATATAAGACTAAGAGGTGTAATTCACAGCTGGAATGAAAGCTACTCGGCAACAAAAATTCAAGTACATTCCATTACATCCAGTATCTTTTCAATTTGTCGGAGCCATTCTTCAGCTTGAATAGGGTCAACTTCTCCTCTGAAGGCTGGTTGGTTGAGCTTTTGAAATTGTTCAAGAGCTCTACGGGGGTTGTTTACACTTGCCAGCTGCAACAGCCAATCTGGGATTCTGTCTGGCACTCCCCGATTAGCATTAGATTGCCCACTCAGAAATTCTTGACTTGCCGGGGGATGGACGCTCCCAATTGAGCTGTGCAATGGGACGTCGCCCTCCGAGTTGGCATCTGATGGAGGAAAATTCAAATCCATCTAATACCTAGAAGAATAGTTGAACATAATCAATGGTAACTCAATGATGACAAGTAGAATAGTTCACAAACAAAACACTGATTTCATTTATGCATAAAGCGTTTTCATGGTAACATATACATTAGCATGGCTGCATTCATTCAAAACATACCAATGCAGTCATAAAGGGATACATGGTCATACATGTAACTATTGACGACCACTTTCTTTACAAAAAAAAATATTACTTATGTGAATCGACATTCCTTTCTTCAAAAACAAAAACAACAAAAAAACAAAAATGCCACCCATCTAAATTCCCTTCAAGGGGTGATGTTAGATCCCGAGGAGCTCTCCTCCCGATCTTCCCTACAGGTTCTTCTTCTGGATCCTCTTCTTCTGGTTCTTCTTCCATTGGTTCTTCTTCCATTGGTTCTTCTTCTTCTGGTTCTTCTACTACTTCCTCCAGTACAGCATCAAAATCATATCCCCAATTTTCATTATCATCGTACAGGTCCATATCTTCCACCCAGCAAGAATTCCACTAAATACCCCCAACGAAAATCCTTCCGTCAGGGTTCATCTCCTCATTAGGTAGGACTCCCAAGTCCTCAGTTACTGGTGCGTCTCTTATGGCACTTTCTACTTCATTAATGTCATCTGCCTCATCTTGCCCCATGCGAATCCCTGCATCTAAATTGTCTGGGGAACCTTTAAGAATGACATTTGGATTGGTCTCGTCAGATTCAAAATCCCAGTCCATTGGGTCCGCGATCCAACTTAAACTTTCCGACTCCGGACCGTCAGACGATGATCCAGTCATCTCAGAATCTCCCATCTGTAGAAGTAAGACATTTATATTAGCCGATGTGTCTTCCAATTCTCCCCAAAGCAATAATTTGCATGAATATAAAATCAAGATATGATAGAAAATCACCACTTATATAACCATGCCGATCTTTCATAAATTTTTCTTATGCACAACTGTCCTACCCATAGGTTCAACCCGGACTTATGTGATATTTTGATTGTTCTCCCTTTCCGGTGTCCCATAACACTGGAATTTCTTACAGAAGGGCCCGCACCCCTTGCAAGATCCATTTGAATTAAGGTATGCGGGTACCCACATTCAAATGTGGAGAACAGTTAAATATCCTACATTTCAGGGCCAAATACCCTAAAACTATACCATCATCCTAATACCCCATATCTAATTTAATCTAGTACACATATAAATCTCACATGACTTCATAACCAGTCTTGCATACTACATCCATCTAGGCTAACCTTGACTAAACCATGCTCTGATACCAATTGTAACGGCCCCAGTTTCTAATAAACAAGATTAGGCCTACAATACCATTTATCTCCATTATACTTAAATTAAGAAAATTTTGACAGCATCATCCTTAATATTTCCTTTATTTCTCACTTACAATAACTAAGATTTCGGCTCAAAGGCCTACTTATTTCACCAAGAATTTCGGCACACCCGGCCTACTTATCATATCACATACACCAAACCTTAACCACCAACACATATCATAACTTAATTTCCTCCAATACAAGCATAATCTTTTCATCAACAATACAAGAGTTACTTCCCAACCGTAGTATTCCCACACATGGTCACCATCCAAGTTCAAGAACATACATATCCAAGGGATTCACAATCCAGAATATTATATTACATACAAGACCAAGGTCTCAACTACTATAAGAACAAAATGTACTCCGAGTACAACCTAACATGTTTTCCATAAAGACTTCAATAAGGTCCATACATACATATTTAAGATAACAAGACAAAACCAAAATGATACCACAACATCTTATGCCATCCATAACTTAACCTTTCCATTTAGAGAGGTCTCTTACCCTTATCCAAACCTGAAAAGATGGAAAGAGAAATAAAATGAGCTCGACAGCTCAATGAGTAAACCATATCATAGGGTATTGATATAATGATTTCATAAGATAAACATTTTAGAAGAGGTAAGTTACAATGAGTCCCATAAACAATAATTTATTCAAGTTACCTTACTTGTTCCAAGTTCCATATACATATGTGGTTTACATGACTCCACTATCAAAAGTTTCGTTTCGTTATATCATGACACAAAAGATATAAATGTATGAATATGTATGAAATTCTCGTGGATGAGTCCACTCACATCAACTCGGCTCGTTATACCCATAAAGTGACATTCTAGTTTAACACAAGCATTATCAATCATGAATGCAACTTGACAGTTCACATTTAGATGTCATTCAATATAAATGAAATTCCCCCGCCTTCCACCTTCTACCGGCTCCCGCACGGCCCCTTCCTCCTTATATATATATAATTCATATAAAACATATAAGTTTCCCCGTCTTCCCCCCTCCTACCGGCTCCCGCACGGCCCCTTCCTCCTTATATATATATATATATATATATATATATATATATATATATATATATATATATATATATATATATATATATATATATATATATACATGTGTCAAATCCCCGTCTTCCCCCCTCCTACCGGCTCCCGCACGGCCTCTTCCTCCTATATATATATAAATGCATCATGCAAGTCTAAGTTATGAAATTCATACTAAGCAATATAAAACTAACTTACATGTCATGCCCAAAATGATGTGCAACAATAAAGAAATATGCACTTGGGTTTCCCAAAATCATGGTAACGCCATAATGCGCCACTTCCAACCCCGTATGCACATATGCATCATCCACATGTACTCACTAGTACACAACATAAAGTTATGACATAAAGAGGGATTATTCCCCATGTACTCTTGTGAACATAAAGTAAGTTTCAAGTTTATATCATATCTATATCGAATCGATTATCATGATAATAACCAAGAAAGATAGCGAAATAATCATGCTAATTTGGCTCAATAGGCATACATAATATACTAGAACATGAGTTCTACACACGCATATCATAACGATGTAATGTAGAGACATAACAAGCATATAATACCCTTTGCATTTCAATTAACCTAAAGTTAATTACCAAACGGCGAATTTAGGATGCTAAATTACCTTATTTAAGTTAAATTAGTGAGCTAAAACATGTATATCACACATTTATCTCATCACAACATGATATAGGGCACAATAATTAAGTAATACTCATTTATTTCCATCTAGTGTAAAGATATCACAAAAACAGCAAATACTACCATTGTGGGACACCTACACCAATTTCAAAGTTCAGATTTTTCAAGCATTAATAGAATAACATAACCCTAATAGTTAGGTTTACTCACAATGCTTTAATACTCTGAAACAGAGAATTAAACTTCAGGATAATGCTGTTTGTCGTGGAAGATCTCTCCCCCAGCTCACCAGGAACCTCCTCCCTAAAGATCGGGCCTTCCCTCCCCCAAATTGCCGCGGAATCCTCTTCTTTGCCGCAGATTTGCGGCAAAGTAGCAGCAGCTCGCGTGCTGCTGCGGCTCTGCTTGCTGCGCGCGCGTGTCTCCTCCTTCCCTCTGGTGGATTCTTGATTCAGAGTTGAGAGAGGCTAGGATTTAGGGCTAGAGAGGGTATCCTAGTTCTTATCTTCCAATTCTAGAGAGGAGATGAAATGGGGGATTTAGGGTTTCAAGTTCTTCACACAAGAGAGGGAAAAATTGCAGAATTTGGGAGAGAAAATCTGCAGAATTTTTGAGAGAGGAAGATGAAGAGGCAAGCTTGGTAGTCAACTCCTTGGAATTGCAAGAACTAGGTGGTGTTCTCTCATGATGCCACTTGGCCAAGACCCCTCTCAAGGTGCCACATGGAAACCCAAACCTCAAGAAATATTAGCCCCTTTAATCTTCCCCCTAATGCATACTTACCACTAAAAAGGTATTAGGATAAGCTTGGTGATTAAGGGGATATGAAGGATTATGTTGACATTAACTTTTACTATTGCTTAAGTCATAAATTTGCCCAAAATACATGTACATAGGCCTTCATGCTAATCATTTTTAGTCACCACAATCAAATAGTTAATAAAAACTTTTAAAAAAAAAAAGGGAAGTCGGTCTATTAATTAAGTTTAATTTGTTGACATAGAATTATGGAGGGTGACTACTTCTATATAATGCCTTAACCAAAATTCTTAATATTTAAGGTGAGGAGAAATTAGGTACAATAAAATTTTGGTTGTTACATTCTCCCCTCCTAAAAGAGAGCTTCGTCCCCGAAGCCTGACGTACCTTGGAAAAGTTGCGGGTAGTTCTGCATCATCTCTTCCTCTGATTCCCAGGTAGCTTCTTCAATCTCTTTACTTCTCCATAAAACCTTCACTAAAGGGATTGCTTTGTTTCGCAGTTGTTTCTCCTTCCTGTCTAGGATTTGAACCGGCTCCACAGTATATGAAAAGTCGTCTTGGAGCTGCAGTGGTGAGTATTTAAGAACATGGCTCGGATCTGGTACATACTTCCTCAATTGGGACACATGAAATACGCCATGTATTTTCTCAATCTCTGGTGGTAAGGCTAACCGATAAGCCAAAAGTCCAATTCTTTCCAGTATTTCAAAGGGTCCAATATACCGGGGGTCTAACTTATTCCGTTTGCCACCCCGTACCATTCCTTTTATTGGTGATACCTTCAAGAAAATCTTGTCGCCTTCTGCAAACTCCAAAGGTCTTCGGCGCCGATCCGCATATGTCTTCTGTCTACTCTGGGCCGCTTTCATTCTCTTCCTTATCATCCGGATCTTCTCTGTTGTATCTACCACTATATCGGCTCTGAATAAAGTTCGGTCTCCAATCTCTTCCCAACAAATCGGAGATCTACACTTCCTGCCGTACAGGGCTTCGAATGGCGACATTCCAATAGTAGATTGATAGCTATTGTTATATGCAAACTCCACTAATGATAGGTATCTCTCCCAATTTCCCCCGAAATCTAACACGCATGCTCTCAGCATGTCTTCCAATATTTGTATAGTTCTTTCTGATTGTCCGTCGGTTTGCGGATGAGCAGCTGTACTTGGGTGTAACTTGGTGCCCAAAGCTTGGGATAGACTGATCCATAGCCTTGACTGAAATCGAGGGTCACGATCTGACACAATCGTCTCAGGGCCTCCATGAATCCTGATTATCTCTCAGAGGTAGATCTGGGCTAATCTATCCATCGAATAGTTTATTCGGATGGGCAGGAAATGAGCGGACTTTGTAAGTCGATCTACTATCACCCAGATGGCATCATATCCTTGAGGGGATCTAGGGAGTCCTGTCACAAAATCCATAGTAATATCACTCCACTTCCATTCAGGGATTTGTAAGGGCATGAGGAGTCCAGGAGGCTTCTTATGTTCAGCCTTAACTTGTTGGCATATCAAACATCTCTGTACAAAATTTGCTATGTCCTTCTTCATTCCTTCCCACCAAAAGTTTGCCTGCAAATCCTGATACATCTTGGTTGTTCCAGGATGTGCGGTGTAAGGAGTGCAATGGGCTTCAGTTAAAATTCGCTCCTTGAGCTTAAAATCTGGCGGTATAACTATTCGGTTTTCCTTCCTCAGCAAATCCCTGGAAATGATAAATTCTTGGGTTTCACCTCTTTGCACTTTCTCAAAATTTTTAGCTGTCTGATCATCTTTCCTTTGAGCTTCCTTGATTTCTTCATAGAGATCAAAACCAATACTAATTTGATTTATCTGGTTCACTCCACCCCGGGGCCCTCTTATGTGAATTTCAAGTTGCATTCTTTCCATATCCCTTAACAACTCCGATTGCTGTGTTAACAATACTGCCAAGGATCCTCCAGACTTCCGGCTTAGAGCATCGGCCACCACGTTGGCCTTTCCAGGGTGATAATGAATGTCCAAGTCATAGTCCTTCATCAACTCCAACCATCTTCTTTGGCGCATATTCAATTCCTTTTGGGTGAAAATATATTTCAGGCTTTTATGATCTGTAAAAATATCACATGATACTCCATAAAGGTAGTGCCGCCAATTTTTTAAGGCAAAAATGACTGCAGCTAACTCAAGATCATGGGTAGGGTAATTTTTCTCATGGTTCCTTAGTTGTCTAGAAGCATAAGCAATTACTCTCCCATGTTGCATCAATACACACCCCAGGCCTGACTTTGACGCATCACTGAAAACAACATAACCTTCGTTTCCAATGGGCATGGCTAAGATTGGAGCTGATGTTAGCTTATCCTTTAGTTCTTGAAAGCTTTTCTCCTGATCATCTCCCCAATGGAATTTGAGGCCTTTCTTGGTTAACTGGGATAAGGGTGCAGTTATCTTGGAAAATCCTTCTACAAACCTCCGGTAATACCCAGCCAATCCTAGGAAGCTTCGCACCTCAGTGACATTGGTAGGTTGAGGCCATCCTTTTATCGCCTCGATCTTTGCAGGGTCCACTGATATTCCTTCCTCATTTATGATGTGACCCAAGAACCCAACTTCATTTAGCCAGAACTCACACTTCTTAAGCTTTGCATAAAGTTGCTTTTCTCTCAATAATTGTAACACTATCCTCAAGTGTCTTTCATGATCCTCTTTGCTCTTTGAATAGATCAGTATGTCATCAATGAACACCACTACGAACTGATCTAGGTATGGCTGGAAAATTCTATTCATCAAATCCATAAATGCTGCTGGAGCATTCGTCAAGCCAAATAGCATTACTAAAAATTCATAATGGCCATATCTGGTCCGAAAGGCAGTCTTAGAAACATCTTCCGGCTTGATCTTTAATTGATGGTATCCTGATCTTAGGTCTATCTTGGAAAATATGCTGGCACCCTGAAGTTGATCAAAGAGGTCATCAATCCTTGGCAATGGGTATCGATTCTTGATAGTGACCTTGTTCAGCTCTCGATAATCTATACACAGCCTCATGCTCCCATCCTTCTTCTTGACAAATAATACCGGAGCACCCCAAGGTGATACACTCGGCCGAATAAACCCGAGGCTTAGCAACTCTTGCAACTGATCCTTCAATTCATTCATTTCTGCGAGTGCCATTCTATAAGGTGCCCTAGATATGGGACTTGTCCCAGGTAGAAGATTAATGGAAAATTCTACATCTCTATCTGGGGGTAAGCCGGGTAGATCCTCCGGAAAAACATCCGGATAGTCTCTTGCAACCTCTATGTTTTCAATCTTAATCTTCATGTCTTCTTCACCAATAAGGGTTGCCAAAAATCCTTGACACCCTTGCCTCAATAACTTAGTGGCCTTTAAGGCAGAAATGACTGGAGTGCAAATTTTATTCTTCATCCCCTCATACACTCTTTCGGGAGTTCCCTCTAACTTAAAAATTATCTTCTTCTGGTAACAGTCTACATGAACCCGATATGTTGACAACCAATCCATTCCTAGGATGATGTCAAACTCCATTTCTCCTAGCTTAATCAGGTCTGCCTGTGTCTTCATCTCACCTATGATGATTTTACATCCCTTATAACACTCGCTAGTGGTCACTCTGGCGCCTACAGGGGTTGACACCACTAGTTGATAGCTCAAGGGTTCGGGTTTCAAGTTAATAATTGCAGCAAAAGATGAAGAAATAAAAGAGTGTGTAGCACCGGGATCAAACAATACTCGAGCAACATTATCGGATACACAGACGGTACCTTCCACCACGGCATTGGATGCTCGAGCCTCCTGCTGAGTGATTGCATTCATCCTTCCTTGAATCCTTGGTTGCTGTACAGATGCTTGTGTCATGGCCGAGCGAGTTCTGTTGAAAGGTTGCCGATAGGCGGTAGCTGGTCCTCCTGTTGTAGGGGCGATTCCCATGGTTGGTCTTCCTGTCCCTCTGCTAACTCCAGGGTATCCATGCAAGTTTGGGCAGTCCCTCCTCATGTGACCCATTCTTCCGCAGACAAAGCATTGTTTACCGGTGGCGCAACTACCAGTGTGACTTCGGTTGCACCTTGGACACCACTGGTTTCCTGCAAAGGTGGAGCGTTGGGAGGACATTGGTGATGCTGAATGGGGCAATCCCCTATTCTTGGGCCATGTGTTCATCTTGCTTCCCTGGGTGGGCATGATGGAAGATCCTGTACCTCTGTCGGGCCTCATGGACTGAGTTCCAAAACTCGGTGCATTATTATACCGGGGGCGCTTCATATAGGGCAGTTCCCTGGTCCTCATCTCTTGATTCTCCTGCATGTCCCTTTCAATTTCCATTGCCTTCTCCACAGCTTGACTGTAAACTTGCAGTTGGAAAGGGATCAGCTTACTCCTGATTTCTGGCCTCAAGCCCCTAACGAACCTTTTCGTCCTATCTTCCTCCTCGGACACCAATTTCTCAGCATACCTAGACAGCTGAGTGAATTTAGCTTCATATTGACTCACTGTCCATTGCTCCTGCTTCAGCTCTTGGAACTCCATCGCAAGTCGGTCCTTCACTACTCCAGGGATGTACTTTTCATTGAACTTTGCAACTAAGAAGTTCCAAGAGATCTCCCTTCCCAAGTTCTTAGCTCCTCCTTTTACCATCTCCCACCAGCGCTCAGCCTCTCCTTGGAACATGAAAGAAGCGAAAGATACCCGCTGGGTTTCAGTACATTCCATTACATCCAGTATCTTTTCAATTTGTCGGAGCCATTCTTCAGCTTGAATAGGGTCAACTTCTCCTCTGAAGGCTGGTGGGTTGAGCTTTTGAAATTGTTCAAGAGCTCTACGGGGGTTGTTTACACTTGCCAGCTGCAACAGCCAATCTGAGATTCTGTCTGGCACTCCCCGATTAGCATTAGATTGCCCACTCAGAAATTCTTGACTTGCCGGGGGATGGACGCTCCCAATTGCGCTGTGCAATGGGACGTCGCCCTCCGAGTTGGCATCTGATGGAGGAAAATTCAAATCCATCTAATACCTAGAAGAATAGTTGAACATAATCAATGGTAACTCAATGATGACAAGTAGAATAGTTCACAAACAAAACACTGATTTCATTTATGCATAAAGCGTTTTCATGGTAACATATACATTAGCATGGCTGCATTCATTCAAAACATACCAATGCAGTCATAAAGGGATACATGGTCATACATGTAACTATTGACGACCACTTTCTTTACAAAAAAAAATATTACTTATGTGAATCGACATTCCTTTTCTTCAAAAACAAAAACAACAAAAAAACAAAAATGCCACCCATCTAAATTCCCTTCAAGGGGTGATGTTAGATCCCGAGGAGCTCTCCTCCCGATCTTCCCCTACAGGTTCTTCTTCTGGATCCTCTTCTTCTGGTTCTTCTTCCATTGGTTCTTCTTCCATTGGTTCTTCTTCTTCTGGTTCTTCTACTACTTCCTCCAGTACAGCATCAAAATCATATCCCCAATTTTCATTATCATCGTACAGGTCCATATCTTCCACCCAGCAAGAATTCCACCAAATACCCCCAACGAAAATCCTTCCGTCAGGGTTCATCTCCTCATTAGGTAGGACTCCCAAGTCCTCAGTTACTGGTGCGTCTCTTATGGCACTTTCTGCTTCATTAATGTCATCTGCCTCATCTTGCCCCATGCGAATCCCTGCATCTAAATTGTCTGGGGAACCTTTAAGAATGACATTTGGATTGGTCTCGTCAGATTCAAAATCCCAGTCCATTGGGTCCGCGATCCAACTTAAACTTTCCGACTCCGGACCGTCAGACGATGATCCAGTCATCTCAGAATCTCCCATCTGTAGAAGTAAGACATTTATATTAGCCGATGTGTCTTCCAATTCTCCCCAAAGCAATAATTTGCATGAATATAAAATCAAGATATGATAGAAAATCACCACTTATATAACCATGCCGATCTTTCATAAATTTTTCCTATGCACAACTGTCCTACCCATAGGTTCAACCCTGACTTATGTGATATTTTGATTGTTCTCCCTTTCCGGTGTCCCATAACACTGGAATTTCTTACAGAAGGGCCCGCACCCCTTGCAAGATCCATTTGAATTAAGGTATGCGGGTACCCACATTCAAATGTGGAGAACAGTTAAATATCCTACATTTCAGGGCCAAATACCCTAAAACTATACCATCATCCTAATACCCCATATCTAATTTAATCTAGTACACATATAAATCTCACATGACTTCATAACCAGTCTTGCATACTACATCCATCTAGGCTAACCTTGACTAAACCATGCTCTGATACCAATTGTAACGGCCCCAGTTTCTAATAAACAAGATTAGGCCTACAATACCATTTATCTCCATTATACTTAAATTAAGAAAATTTTGACAGCATCATCCTTAATATTTCCTTTATTTCTCACTTACAATAACTAAGATTTCGGCTCAAAGGCCTACTTATTTCACCAAGAATTTCGGCACACCCGCCTACTTATCATATCACATACACCAAACCTTAACCACCAACACATATCATAACTTAATTTCCTCCAATACAAGCATAATCTTTTCATCAACAATACAAGAGTTACTTCCCAACCGTAGTATTCCCACACATGGTCACCATCCAAGTTCAAGAACATACATATCCAAGGGATTCACAATCCAGAATATTATATTACATACAAGATCAAGGTCTCAACTACTATAAGAACAAAATGTACTCCGAGTACAACCTAACATGTTTTCCATAAAGACTTCAATAAGGTCCATACATACATATTTAAGATAACAAGACAAAACCAAAATGATACCACAACATCTTATGCCATCCATAACTTAACCTTTCCATTTAGAGAGGTCTCTTACCCTTATCCAAACCTGAAAAGATGGAAAGAGAAATAAAATGAGCTCGACAGCTCAATGAGTAAACCATATCATAGGGTATTGATATAATGATTTCATAAGATAAACATTTTAGAAGAGGTAAGTTACAATGAGTCCCATAAACAATAATTTATTCAAGTTACCTTACTTGTTCCAAGTTCCATATACATATGTGGTTTACATGACTCCACTATCAAAAGTTTCGTTTCGTTATATCATGACACAAAAGATATAAATGTATGAATATGTATGAAATTCTCGTGGATGAGTCCACTCACATCAACTCGGCTCGTTATACTCATAAAGTGACATTCTAGTTTAACACAAGCATTATCAATCATGAATGCAACTTGACAGTTCACATTTAGATGTCATTCAATATAAATGAAATTCCCCCGCCTTCCACCTCCTACCGGCTCCCGCACGGCCCCTTCCTCCTTATATATATATAATTCATATAAAACATATAAGTTTCCCCGTCTTCCCCCCTCCTACCGGCTCCCGCACGGCCCCTTCCTCCTTATATATATATATATATATATATATATATATATATATATATATATATATATATATATATATACATGTGTCAAATCCCCGTCTTCCCCCCTCCTACCGGCTCCCGCACGGCCCCTTCCTCCTATATATATATAAATGCATCATGCAAGTCTAAGTTATGAAATTCATACTAAGCAATATAAAACTAACTTACATGTCATGCCCAAAATGATGTGCAACAATAAAGAAACATGCACTTGGGTTTCCCAAAATCATGGTAACGCCATAATGCGCCACTTCCAACCCCGTATGCACATATGCATCATCCACATGTACTCACTAGTACACAACATAAAGTTATGACATAAAGAGGGATTATTCCCCATGTACTCTTGTGAACATAAAGTAAGTTTCAAGTTTATATCATATCTATATCGAATCGATTATCATGATAATAACCAAGAAAGATAGCGAAATAATCATGCTAATTTGGCTCAATAGGCATACATAATATACTAGAACATGAGTTCTACACACGCATATCATAACGATGTAATGTAGAGACATAACAAGCATATAATACCCTTTGCATTTCAATTAACCTAAAGTTAATTACCAAACAGCGAATTTAGGATGCTAAATTACCTTATTTAAGTTAAATTAGTGAGCTAAAACATGTATATCACACATTTATCTCATCACAACATGATATAGGGCACAATAATTAAGTAATACTCATTTATTTCCATCTAGTGTAAAGATATCACAAAAACAGCAAATACTACCATTGTGGGACACCTACACCAATTTCAAAGTTCAGATTTTTCAAGCATTAATAGAATAACATAACCCTAATAGTTAGGTTTACTCACAATGCTTTAATACTCTGAAACAGAGAATTAAACTTCAGGATAATGCTGTTTGGCCGTGGAAGATCTCTCCCCCAGCTCACCAGGAACCTCCTCCCCAAAGATCGGGCCTTCCCTCCCCCAAATTGCCGCGGAATCCTCTTCTTTGCCGCAGATTTGCGGCAAAGTAGCAGCAGCTCGCATGCTGCTGCGGCTCTGCTTGCTGCGCGCGCGTGTCTCCTCCTTCCCTCTGGTGGATTCTTGATTCAGAGTTGAGAGAGGCTAGGATTTAGGGCTAGAGAGGGTATCCTAGTTCTTATCTTCCAATTCTAGAGAGGAGATGAAATGGGGGATTTAGGGTTTCAAGTTCTTCACACAAGAGAGGGAAAAATTGCAGAATTTGGGAGAGAAAATCTGCAGAATTTTTGGGAGAGGAAGATGAAGAGGCAAGCTTGGTAGTCAACTCCTTGGAATTGCAAGAACTAGGTGGTGTTCTCTCATGATGCCACTTGGCCAAGACCCCTCTCAAGGTGCCACATGGAAACCCAAACCTCAAGAAATATTAGCCCCTTTAATCTTCCCCCTAATGCATACTTACCACTAAAAAGGTATTAGGATAAGCTTGGTGATTAAGGGGATATGAAGGATTATGTTGACATTAACTTTTACTATTGCTTAAGTCATAAATTTGCCCAAAATACATGTACATAGGCCTTCATGCTAATCATTTTTAGTCACCACAATCAAATAGTTAATAAAAACTTTAAAAAAAAAAGGGGGGGAAGTGGGTCTATTAATTAAGTTTAATTTGTTGACATAGAATTATGGAGGGTGACTACTTCTATATAATGCCTTAACCAAAATTCTTAATATTTAAGGTGAGGATAAATTAGGTACAATAAAATTTTGGTTGTTACATACAGAGATCAATTCATGACAATTTTTCTACCATCAGATATTATTAGTTGTAACACACTGACAGAACCTGAAATTGGTATATAAGACTAAGAGGTGTAATTCACAGCTGGAATGAAAGCTACTCGGCAACAAAAATTCAAGAAGACTTGAGAATCTTTTGAATGGTATAGGATGAAGACGAGTACAATGAAAATGATACAGAGATCAATTCATGACAATGGTATAGGATGAAGACTTGAGAATCACTCTCTTCTATAAGACACAATACTATGACTTTCTACCTACACATGTAGATGTAACAATCTCAAGCACAAAGGAATTTCCCATATTATTGCACGGTATAAACCATCGCTTCTTGCATATCTGATGTGAGTCACATTTCTGAGATCAAAAACTCTAAAGTTAAAGGCGCCTTCATGATCTCCTTTCTTTCCTTTTAACTGAAAACTTACCGGCTTTCATCCCTCAGGTGGACTCCATGTACGCAGTTAACCAAAAAAAAACCTGACATGGGTTGTCCAGCAAGCTTGTCAAATAACCAATCTTCCTGTGCAATCATTCATACTGAGGGAGGACTAGACACATGCTCCCTTTTCTAGTTGATAGTTGCAAGGTTGTCCAACAGAAGCAAATCAGGAAACACACGAGAATCATTTTCACATCATCGGTGATTCTCCTGTATACTGAGAATTCCAATACCGATCCACCTCGTATTAGTCATCCTCACATTATGATGAAGAGAAATCATTGCAGTCAAGAAGTGCATACAACTTGGTCCCATTTCAAAGCTCCAACTATATTTTCCTTGCATTCATCATCATCCTGACACTCATCAACCACCTACAAAGATAAGCCATTCATAATAATAGAAGAATAATTAACAACGGTCCCAAAGGTTAACAATGTAGTGAGTTCACGGACCAGGTTTCTGAAGAATAATCTGACAATTCACAGTCCCAGCCATAAAATGCTGTCAACACCGTAAACAAGGTTTTAAGAAAGCTTAAAAGATAGGCTTATCTTTAATAAATATTGTCCGGCAACAATACCTTCAAGCATAACAGGAACTTCTTTTAAAGCCTGTATCACACTCTCCAGATACAAGTTAGATGCAAATAGGTCCCAATCATCAGAAAGAAATATCCATGTGAAAACTTCGGATGCTTCACACCCCACAAACAGAAGTCCAAATTGAAGAAACCACAGCCACCTAGATATTTTAGGTGTTGCTGCATTAACCGCAAACCTCAGTTATGTTCTAATCCTATGCTCCAGAGCTGCGGGGTTAAAGGAACGGTGATTTACTTGAGTTTCTCAAGCATATAGACAAAGGTGATATATTGAACACGATATGCATAACAATCATAATTTTCTTTTGCTATAAGAAATCTAGCTAATACTTCGAAAAAATGTGAACACAGAAGGGATCCAAAGGGCTTCCCTCTGTTGCTTATATGAATGTGTGCACGCAGTATGTGTGACCCAAAACATCTATGCGTAGAAAGTTAAGGATGCATTGCATCTTAATGGCGTGTACTAGAAAGTAAACTGAAAATAAGATTAGCTAGCTGAGTCAAAGACAGGAAGAAGTGACCGAATTAGCGTGCTTTCCTCAGAAAGAGAGAAGATGCGAGGGTCCAGCGTGCTGGGAAAGATGGCAGGGGTCCAATATGCTTAGCCCAGCATGTTATCAATAGGGATTCATGTTCATATCCATAGAAGAAGCAATCGCCCTAGGTGGAGAGAGAAGTTATCTTCCATTTCTCATGTCCAATTAGTAAGAAAGCTGGTATATTTCACCTTTCCAAGGTGGAACTGCACATACTCCCAGCATGGAAGGACTGTAAATACATTTTTATTAATTGAGCTACACAAGAGAAAATCACCCAAATGTTAAATTCACTCACATGATTCTGTCAAAGTAAACCCATTAAATTATAGAACAGAAAGCAATCAAATAAACGGTATGTTGCTCAAGAACAAGACCAAACCCTCAGAATATGGAACCCAGAATCCAAATTTAATGTAGGACTAATACAAACATATATAAAGGAGATTGGGGTGAAATAATGGATAAAAACAAAATATGGAACCCCATACAAAAGAACCTTTGTGGAGCTTCCAGAGGCTAATCTTGCATTATTCACAGTTCCAAACAAATCTTGGTTTTTGCACTGTAAATCTTTAGGTGTCCGACAATTAGTAAAGGAAAACCAATTATGATTATGAATAATGAGCCCACGGCCACTACTTGCTGTTCTCCTTGTCATAATTACTCTAATAACTCATTTAAAGAAAGACAATAAAGTCCTGAATGTTGAAAAGCACGATACAGTAGAACCCCTCTAAATTAATATTCTTGGGACTCTCCCTTTGAGTATTAATTAGATGGATTATTAATTTGAAGGGTTTTACCTTGTAAATTATTATTTTATCTTAGAAAATGCGTCTGTTTAATGTTTCACGTCCTTCAAACTCCTCCAATGGCTCTATAACATTTAATCTTCTTAAAAATCTCACTTTGATTGGTACACTTCTTAAAAATCTCTTTGCAAATATATCTTATCACAAGGGTGTTGAAATGTTAAATTTAGTTGAAATTTTTTGACTACAATAAGAAGGTGATAACAATAACTTCTTGAGGACAATTCAAAAGATGAAGGATGAAGTCAAAAATATCAAACATGGTGGCCTTTTACAAACTATCATCTTAAAGTACTTTTCTAGTTCTTGAATGTTGTATGTAATATATTTTGTACTTTTATAAAGTTATTAATTTATGCGACAGTCGAAACCAAAATTTTACACTAGGTTTCAAAAAAAATTATTAATTATTACGTTAGAGAGGTTTATTAATTTTTTACACTGGCTCGAGTTGGGACCGGAATTTTTTATTAATTTAGAGGAGATTAATTTATAGGGGTTCTACTGTACAAAATGCGTCTAATATTCCTGTTTGTTACCGATACCTTACCGATACCTTTATCATCAGTCGAAGTCATAAATTTTCTGAGTATTTGGACCACAAACTAGTATCAGATGAATCAATAGCTCATTGTCGACTAAATACCAACATACCTTAGTACCATTGCAGCCTCTATTACTTAAAAGGAATGACTAGCAATGTGAACGCTATAAAATGGTTATCACAAGCTACCCTCTACAGCTAGACTATCTGTTCATACACAAGCACTCAGAATTCCTCCAATTAGTAGAGATGGAAGGCCAACTAAGTCAAGCTCATGAAAGAAACACCCATCCAATAGTGTTCAACATCTCCAGAACTTCGATAACCAAAAACCACAAAATCCACATAAAACTTATCATTCAATCAAATTGGAAGATACATAGTCCTGGACTTCTAGGTGTGACTGCCTGAACTGCCTCTCCTTAGGTGTAATACATTAAGATGGCAAGAGACAAGAGTTTAATGGTAAGGTTTGTGACAGGATCTGGAATTTGGCAGGGTCATACTAAGGCTTCAAGGTTTCTATTAACAGTTGGTTCTGTAACTGCCCAGTGCAAAATATGAAAAATTATAAAGAAATTAAATAAGTTATATAGCTGCTTTAAATAGTGAAAATGATGTACCTTAATTCAATCGAGATTAAGTTTGGCATAGAACAAATGGAAGAACAGAACGGGGAGCAGGAAGTAGAAATTTTCCATCTAGCAGTAGACAATGATGAATTAAGAAAATTATAGCTGCAATTGTGTTACCGTTTTTAAGTGACCAAACGGGAGATAGCATTTTCTAGATTTAATTTTCTTCTCACTTGTCTCCTTCACTTGAAACCAAAGACACTCAATTATCACATTCTATTAGTTTTATTGTCCCTCCATCTGGAATATCCCCCTTATTTAATTCTCAGGTATTCACAAGTAAAACCAGTTATATTAAAATCTAGGCACTCTCCCCCTCCATAATTGTTGTATTGCCTCTCCTTTTGTCCAGGGACGTCCCTCCACTGTAACAGTTATATTATGCCACTCCAGAGTAACTTAAAATAGAAAAGAAAAGCTTATTTCACAAACTATGGTAAAGCAAAAAAGAAATGTGATCCTAAATAATACTAATAAGAAAGCAGTTTCAATTATGTGTCTCGACTTCAAAGTCCAGACTGCAGCGAATAAATAAAAAGTTATACAAAATGGAATTTGAAAGCTATATGGTTTGTAAAAATTTAATAGTCCAAGTATTTTGTTTTCATGTAATAATCATCTAAGACAGGTTAGGGATTTGAAAATTAGCCACACTTTAGTCAGTTTCACCTACATTAGTGTAAGTCTTATGAGACCAGGTCCATCACATTGCAAGTTTGCATATTTAAGGATTATGCAGAACTAGGTGGCAGAATGTCTTATTCGTGTCTAGAGTAACGATCATGATCAGCAGCCAGTATACTTTGCCTGAATTACAGAAAATCTGAAAAGCAACACCATGGGTGGGTTTCCAAAACAGAAAAGAAAAATGGTTCACCATATCCACATAGGTAGAAATTTGGGAAAAGATTTGAGCATGTTATCGCTAGCAAATGTTACCCCGTTCATGCAGAAGCCACACACCAAATGAACAGAAACACTAACTGCAATTCCCTATCAAATCCAACATGAAAGTCCATACCTGTTTCCTTGAGAAACCACGTAGTCGGATACCTAAGGGTACATTTATATGCTTCCAACTTCTATCACTGCTAAATTCATTCAACATGACAAACGCAGTCCATATACTAAACAGTTACTCTCATTCACTAAGCATCCAATGATGCCTGAATCCATTAACGATTTTATCAGCTCATCATCACAATGAATTTTCCACATATTACAATCAGACTAGCCATTGAATTCTAGAAAGCTAAACAAATCACCATATGCACTAGTTTGCTATGCGATTGCATAAGATTTTGACAGTCACCAGATATCAAGAGTTTGTTTTCCACAGTCTTTTGTCATCACAGATGCTTCATACATGTAATGCAAAAAGGAATTTAACCCTAATGGCAAACACATGCACACAACACACACAGAAAAGGGCCCTAATTGGACCAACTAGATCATCAATCTCATATAGTTGAAGCGGCCATGTCGTACACTAATGCTATGGAGAAGCACAACTACCAGTAAACCTAGAAGTAGAAATGTTAAAAGGATTATCCCATCTATCTTGGTAGTCGTTCCACGGTTCCACCATAAACATTCAGAACACCAAACAATTGATGCAAGTTCCACGGTTCTACCATAAACATTCAGAACACCAAACAACTGGTGCAACCATATTTCGACCACTGACAGAAATACTGTCTGACCCTGGAAGATAATCAAACGATTCAATTTCTTCCAGTCTAGCAATCAATACAGTTAGTCTGAAAAGGAAAACCACGTAGATTTCAAGGGATGGCCACACACCAGTGTCAGAAAGATGTCCTCCAAGACAACAATGTTTGACGTTGACCCAACCAAACCCTACAAGAGTTTAATAGAAAGGTATTATGACCGGCACCGAGCCCGACGTCTGCGGCCTCGGTCTCTGCTCCTTCCGCCGCCCTTGCATCGTTGACCGCCCTCGCATTTGGCTTCCTCTTGCACTGATTTTGAGACGATTTAGTTTATTCGATGTGGTTGTGACTTGTGAGAGTTATTCTTGGACTTGGTTGTGGTTTTTTGGTGGATTGATGAGTACTACTGGGAGCGTATTTTTTCACTAGATGTAGGGGAGTAAAAAATGGGGAGGTGTATTTGATTATTCTTTGTTTGTGTACTTTGATTCTTTCTCTGTAATATATGATTTATGAGTCAGTTATTATTGAATTTAATTGGTTGTGGTTTTCGCTATGGTCGATTGGTGGTTGTTATATATATATATATATATATATATATATATATATATATATATATATATATATATATATATATATATCAGCCTACACAGGAGGTAACTCTCTTTTATGTCGCACTCAAAAATCATATTTTCCGAGTGAATTTTCAAGATTTGACCACACATTATCATCTTCATATTTTAAGATAGACAAATATAAAAAATTCTCATTTACTCATTGATCTAATCGTTTCATTTTGTTCTATTGTTAAAAAACCGTTAATGTTTGAACTCAAAGAAAATGAAGTAAAGAAACTTCAAATCACTTGATTTTTTATATGCATATATCTTAAAATATGAAAATGATAACGTACGGTCAGAACTTGAAAATTCACTCGGAAAATTGATTTTTAAGTGCGACATAGGAAGGAGTTGCCTCCTGTGTGATTTACATTTCTCTCATATATATATATATATATATATATATATATATATATATATATATATATATATATATATATATATATATATGGGCTTACTGTACCTCAGCCTGCGGGCTGAGAGAGTTTCTCAGCCTGCGGGACGTGGCTGAATATATGCCACACATCGGTCGCAGAGTGTGGGCGCCAAAAAAATCAAAAAAAACCCCGCCTAAACAATCGTGAAACAAATTGACAAAAATACCCCTTTTATATGACGACAGCGACTTCTAGCATTGAAAAGTAAAAAAATATTCCATGGTCGCATACTTAATACAGAATAAAGAATACCGGAGGAAACATGCTATCGTATAGCAATGCGACCTCCTTCAGTACTGCTACTAAAGTCGCAAACTTCTTTCTCATTACGATGGTGATGAAGAGGATTAGAAGTTTAAAAAAATTGTATTTTGTTTTTTTTTTAAATATATATAAATCTGTTTTCTAAAGTTAATTGTGTGAATTACATTTTTTACTACTATGTCTTGGTTGAAAATGCTGTACAATTGTTACAAACCTTCATTTTAAATATTTTACGCTAAACGAATATACTGCGACCTGGTCGCAGTTAATAATTATATTACTTCACCCTTATAAATTTTAAAATGAAAGGTTGCGACATTGGTTGCAGTTGCTGGACGCAGACTTAATAAATACACTGCGACCTTGGTCGCAGTTGCTGGACTTTAGTCTTAATCAACAACAACACTGCTACCTTGGTCGTAGTTTCTGACCGTAGTCTTAATAAAATAAACGACCGTAGTCTTAATAAAATAAACTGCGACACAGCGACTGAAACGGTCCCAGCTTCTAATAAGCAAGATTAGATCAAAATCACGCATTTATTCCCAAACCTTACGTTAAATCCAAAATCTAGAAATTTCAGCAGCATCTCCTCTAAAATTTTAACTTTCTCCATATACAAAAATATGAATTTCGGCTCCAAGGCCTACTTATCTCAACAAAGCATTTCGGTCACCTGACCTACTTATCACAAAATACAGAATATCTCCAAAATATACTTATGCCGTGCATTCATCTTACATAACCATCAAAGCATCCATAATCCACAAAATTCTACCAACATGATCACAATACCTCACATCACCAACTTTCCAAGTACACAAGTTCTAATTAACACTATTACAAACATTACATAAGATAGTAGCATCATAGCATCCTCATTTAGGTAATGCTAACATAAAGCATAATTACATGTCCATAACGAACAAAGTAAGTGTTTGTGACACATATGACATCCTGCTCATGACTAATCCATGCTACATTATGCTCTTACCTTTATCCAGACCTGAAAGAGAAGAAAATGAAAGGAATGAGCTCGACGGCTCAGCAAGTAAATTTCATAAACACTTATAACTGATAACAACATGATATAATACCACAACATACATTATGGAAATCGAGAGGGACCTTACATGAATGGGATGCCACCCGTTTCAATCTAATTTTTTACGAGTCATAGATATTAGGCTTTCTTTATGAATAAAAGTTCTTTCCCATAATGTACTAAAGCGATATCAATACTTGATCCCTCTCAAGCAAGTCTTTAGACACGAATTCTTACCTTCCACAAACATTGACTATCAATTATTACTTTCCAACCAATTATTGATAACATAATATCTTATCACTTACTAGAGCACAATTACACATCACCCTAATTATAGGGTACCATTTTCCACCGTCTTCTTTCACCTACCGGCTCCCGCCCGGCCCCTTCCACCTATAGAGTACTGTAACGCCCCGATCCCGCTGGTACGGAGACGTTACTGCGACGTATATAAGCAGGTCAGAAATACCCTCACGTATATACGCTAAGCATCAGTACAGACAAGAATCAGAGTACGGAAGCAAGTGGTGCATTATACATTCCAACAACAGGGTACAATTACAGAGTTATCACCAGAGGTGATCCAATATTACATGAATATTACATCACATGACAGGCGCAATTGCGAGAATACAAGGAGATGTACAAGTATGAACAGCACAAACGGCACTCACGAGTGTTCAAGGGAAAACTCGAGAGGCACACAGGGGGTCTGGGAGGATGGAGCTCAGAACGGCCAGTTGGAGATCCACGCTACCGCTGCGCCACTCTGATCAGCAACAGGGGTCCCACGAGTTCCAAGCACTGGCTTGCTCCAAGCTCTAGAACCTGGACATGAGAATCCAGAGGAGTCAGAACTCCCCAGGCGAGTAGTGAAGCAAAAGCCAGGTGGCGAGCAAGGATAAGCACAGGTGTAACGATAAAACCGAATCATAATCATGTATTGGAAACAGTGTCGTGAGCAGGAGCATGTAAGCAAGTATAAGTACAAGTGGTATCAATCAGGAACTGCTCATGGTGTGACCAGATAAGAACAGGAGACAGGTAAAACAGGATGAGGAATAAAGCAGTATATGAGCAGCTATTATGATAATAATCATGAAACCGGAAATCCGAGGTGAAGCCGATTACAAGCAAGACTGATCGTATACGCTTAAGTCACGGCTCCTTGAGACTAGTACATCGAAGGAATAATCCAAATAAGGAAACCCTCATCTATATACCCTTATCTCATATCGCCGAAATCCAAGCGTGTAGAATCAGTGCTGCAAACCACATAGTAGCCATAACAAGAACATCAGGAGTCATAACTGGCATCATAAAAGGAGTCATAACGGGTAGCAGGAATCATAACAAGCATAATGGGATTCCATAACAGGAATTATAACAGGCTTAACAAGAGTACATGACGGGCATAACAGGGATCATAACAGGCATCGTAACGGGAATCATAACAGGCATCTATTATTATTATTACTCGTCTGACTCATATATCTAGGTATGTGTCCTGGTGTACATCCCAACACACATACATCCATATATAAGCAAGCCGAGGGTTGTTACCGGAAGCAGATGGAGAACTGATAGCTCCTCTTATAGTAGTTCCCGTACACCCGGGACCAGTTTGGAGGCCTTAAATCCCCCTAACACGCATCTTCTGAGGGCCAAAGTCCCTCTAACACGAATCGTCAGTTCAGGTATTCCACTACTATAAGCAAGGCATCATTCCGGCATCCATCACTTCCTCCCATTCCCCGTGCAAGTTGTCCTTTTACGGCTTATCAATATTATCAGATTACGGGAATAACAGGTCATAACAGGATTAGCCCTACAGATTCAAGAGGTGGCCCCCACAGATTCAAGAGGTGGCCCCCACCGAGTATGGTGTGGCACTTTGCTCTGCGTGGCACTTTGTTCTGAGGGGATGGATTCTAGAGGTGGCCCCCACAGATTCAAGAGGTGGCCCCCACCATTGGACGGTGTGGCACTTTGCTCTGTGTGGCACTTAGTTCCATACAAGATAACAGGTCAGGATTCCCGTAAACGTGATAATCCAGTCAAGCAGTAATATAGTAGGGACACATAACAGGCATAACAAGAGGCAGGTGACCAATCATGTTAAGGGATTAATATAGTCCGGGGCAGGTCATGTCATAACAAGGGTCTTACCAAAGTAGTAGCTTGTCAGGTGATATACATGTGTTAAATAGTAGCATGCAAATGACAAGTGGGTCAGGTAGGTGACAAGAAATATGATATAACATAATAATATATAACACAAGTCCCGAGGATAAGGTCCATGATCAAGGAAGGAATTAACTATAGCAACCAGCAAGAGTTAGTCGACTGATGAAGATGACCAAGTCGACTAATGAAGGGATTAGTCGACTATAAAGGAGGAGTAGTCGACTAATAGGTCGCGTTCCAGAAGAAAACTGGCGTTTCAAAGAGTGGCGTTTCAGGAAAGGTTAGTCGACTAGGAACAGTGGTTAGTCGACTAACAATCTGCGTTTCACAAAACGGCGTCTCACGAAGTCGCGTTTCACAAGTCCGCGTCTTACCACAAATCCGCGTCTCATGAATCCGCGTTTCACAAGTCCGCGTCATACCACAAATTCGCGTCTCATGAATCCGCGTTTCACAAGTCCGCGTCTTACCACAAATCCGCGTCTCATGAATCCGCGTTTCACAAGTCCGCGTCTCACCAGAAAGAGTTGGCCAACTAGGGATGAGAGAGTATGCAGCGTTCCAGGAAAAGGACGCGTTCCAGTAAAGGTTAGTCGACTGGCACAAAGGATTAGTCGACTAATAAGGTGCGTTCCAGGATAACCAGGCTGCGTTTCAAGGAGTTAGTCGACTTATGATTTGGGCAAGACGACTAATACTGGGAAACAGTGAGCAGTAACAGCTTTTTAAGAGTTATAGTTTGTTGATAAAAATACAAGTTCTTGGCGAGGAAAAGCACTCGCCGAAATAGGAAAATCAAGCGAGAACACCCGCATAGTCAATAAAATACGAAGGCAAGCGGATAGCGAGAATTACTCGCCTAACAAGATCTTTGCTGCGTCCAACGAAGGGAAGCTCGGTCCCAATCCAAAAGGAGGGCACCGACCCTAAGTTTTGCCGTCGGAGAAGAAACACGGCCCCAATCCAAAAGGAGTGGCCAGTTCCAAGTTTGTCAACGGAGAAGAACGCGGCCAAAATCCCAAGGAGTGGCCGGTCTCACAAAGTGATGGAGAGAGGTTGAAGGTGGTATGCTTGGTGAAGAAGTTATGGAGAAGATGAAGTTGGGTAAACAAGGAAGCAAGAGAAGGGGCTCTCTCTTGGTGGCTTCTCTGTTGGCTGCAGGAAGCAAGGAAGAAGAAGAGAAGAAGTAAAATGAAGAAAGAAAGAAGGAGAGGGGGTATTTATAGGAGTTGAGTTTGTGAAGGGATGCAAATAAATAAAGGTGAGGGGGGGTTTGTAAAATTGAGGGATATGATATCACTCTTGGCCACTTGGCCGGTTGTAGTGATGAGAGGGAGTGGGAATATCAAGGAGAAGACTTTTGGAAGAGAAGCATTAAATGAAGAGAGAGAAGGGGAATATACACCATATAAGACAAAAGAATCAAAAGGAGAGATTCATGCGTTTCTCCCACACAAACGCAGCCCAAATGGGAGGCTTGCGTTTAAGCCAAAAATAGGCCAAACGCGAGAGTGAAAGTGGCGTTTCAAGGGAGAAGCAAAGCTGCGTTTCAAAGAGGAGAGAGAAAGTCATGATAATTGATGGGATTTGATCTGAAGTGCATTAAATGCGGAATGGGGAGGATCTACACAATAAATGCAGAATCCCAGGTTGGTGAGATCTGCGTTTAGGAAGGAGAGAGAAAATGGGGAAAAGACAGAGTAGAATATATGGGACAATCTCCTCGGTATCTGGGAAAATACCGGAAAGGCCCAAAAATAAAGTAATCCGGAAAGTCTCCCAAAAATTCCCAAAAATCATAAATATTATAAAATGATTTTTGGTGAAATCGGTTTTCAAAGATTCAATCTCATTTTCAAGATAAAAATCATAAGGTAAACTGTCATTCTCGGTATACACCGGATTGGCCGGATTTTGATAAAATCTGATAAATCCCAGAAAATGTATTTAGATAGAAAATTTGATTTTAAGAAATATTGCCTAAAGGCACTTTTAGAAATTCCCAACCGTTTGTAAATTAAAAATCCGGGAATCGGTCAACGAAACTGGCCGACACCGGTTTTGAAGATTTTCAACTTAATCCAGGAAAATTCCAGAAATTCACATAAAATCCAGAATATTGGAAAATGATGTTTAAAGCTGACATCGGTCAAATCGGAATACCAGAATGTCCAAACCGAGCAATACTCTGGGGTCGGGCCTTCGGTTCAAACTAAGGTTGACTCCGAATCCACGAATCCAAATCCAAGACAAAACGATCACGTAAACACGCATAATACAAAATAAATACGGGAAGTAAATCAAAAATACGGTCGAGAAATCTGAATACGCAACTAAGTACGTATTCCGAAAGCGGGGTGTTACAAGTACCATAATGATTCTATTATGTAGTATAAGAATAAGCATACCAGTTCACATAATAACAAGTGTGATTCCCGTGAAACCCGTCTTCTTCCACCTATCGGCTCCCGCTCGGCCCCTTCCTCCTATAGTTGCAATCAAACATGCAATACACCATTCCCGTCTTCCCCCTCCTACCGGCTCCCGCCGGCCCCTTCCTCCTTTTAGAAGACATACATAGATAGGCAATCATAACAACATAAAATTTCTACAAGCGACCACACATATATTGCATGACCAAAATATACTATGGTGTAGGTTACATAACAAGATATTATGGAAAAAAATCACAAAATAGACATATTCACATATCGTCAACATATCTAATCATGCTATCATATGTATATTACTATAGTAAGTAATACGAGGTATTTCATGTGGGGTGGCCAAGGTATTATAATTAAGGACTTAAGCATTTCACATACATAGTTTGTAACGTTTCTATTAAGGTACCCTTACCTTCTAGTACACACCCATCACCACCTACATTACATTAAAGTGTTACGAACACATAACACAATAATTTCTACAACTACCTTCTAATAAAAAGTTGATTTTGGCACCAACTCCATGTAATTTAATTTACATGCTACTCTACTTTCGTCTATTATCTTTTCCCCAAAATCCCTCTTAGGCACATACAACAATTACATAATTAAATTGATAAAATTAGTCTTTTAAGTGAGTATGAAAATTTACTCACAAGATAAGAGGATTCCCCCGCGATTTTGATCAATTCCTTCCTTCAAACCCTAGTAACACAAGCAAGGCAAAAATTTTAATTTATGAACTACTCATCATCATGAGAATAACTAATTAAGTGTTACTCTAACTTCACCCAAATTTTAATCTCTGAAAACAAAACAAATAGTTGGAACAAAAATTAGAATTAGGGCTAGAGTTTTTACCTTATGAAAATATCCTAATACTGAATTTCCCCCAATTCCTCTGGCCAAAACGGACACCCCCCTCCCCCCCCACCAGGCCGCGCGTGGCCTGGTGCTGTCCTCCCGCGCGGCTGCGCGGCCGCGATGGCGCCGGCCTGGCGGCGCCCCCTGGCTTCGGCTGGGGGGTGCGAGAGAGAGAGGGAAGAAAGAGAGAGAGAGAGAGAGAGAGAGAGAGAGAGAGAGGGTTGGTGAGAGAGATCAGAGAGAGATTAGGGATGAAATTTTTAGGGCTACAGAAATTTACAGAGAAGAAGGAACTCCTCTTCTCAGATCTCACGTAAGGTTGAGATCATTATGCAAAAAGGCCCCTCAAAAACTTAGATTAATGCAAACACACTTCCCCTCTCCACTTGCCACTTGGCCAAGGCTAGGATCAAATTGATCCTAGCCTTACACCTCACCCCCTCATGCATACCAAACCCCTCCACTCACACTTGCAATTAAAATAGTCTAAATACAAATACCTAGTATTTGTTTAGGTATTTCCTAATTGAGGATACTAAAAAAAATGAAATATCAAAGATATATTTCCATATACTTTAAAATGTCATAATTGTTGGTACAAAATACTTATATATATTCTATATATTCTAATTTATGCCATAAACCACAATAATAAAAATAACTCATACAAAAAAAATAAATATATAATTTCTTTGGTTAACTTCCTTATTATTGTTATATTGTTATTAATTTAAGAATGAGAAATTATAAAATTTCTCTAATAACCGATGCTTAAAATTATGGGAGAAATAATAATTAATAAATAACAAGTACTAAAAATAGGCTGTTACATTTCTACCCCCCTTAGGAAAGCTTCGACCCGAAGCTTGACGCACCTTGGAAAAGGTGTGGGTAGGTAGATCGCATCTCCTCCTCTGGTTCCCAGGTAGTCTCTTCGATTTCCTGGCTTCTCCATAATACCTTTACCAACGGAATGGTTTTGTTCCGCAAGACCTTCTCTTTACGGTCCAAGATTTGCACTGGTTCCACTGTATATGATAAATCTTCTTGGAGTTGAAGTGGAGAGTAACTAAGAACATGACTGGGATCTGGTATGTATTTTCTTAGTTGTGACACGTGAAACACATCATGCATCTTCTCCATCTCTGGTGGTAATACCAACCGGTAAGCCAGAGGTCCAATTCTTTCCAATATCTCGAAAGGACCGGTAAAACGGGGGTCTAACTTATTCCGTTTACCAACCCGTATCACTCCTTTCATTGGCGATATCTTCAGAAAAACTTTATCGCCTTCAGCAAATTCCAAGGGTCTCCGGCGCCGATCTGCATATGCCTTCTGTCTACTTTGGGCCGCCTTCATTCTCTTCCTAATTATCCGGATTTTCTCTGTTGTATCTACCACTATATCAGCTCCGAATAATGTTCGGTCTCCCATCTCCTCCCAACAAATTGGAGATCTGCACTTCCTGCCGTACAAGGCTTCAAATGGGGGCATTCCAATAGTAGATTGATAACTATTATTATATGCAAATTCTGCCAATGGTAGGTATTTTTCCCAATTACCTCCGAAATCTAATACACATGCTCTCAGCATATCCTCCAGTATTTGTATAGTTCTTTCCGATTGTCCGTCGGTTTGTGGATGAGCAGCTGTGCTTGGATGTAGTTTAGTGCCCAGGGCCTGAGATAGGCTAATCCATAGTCTTGACTGGAATCGGGGGTCTCGATCTGACACAATAGTCTCAGGTACTCCGTGAATTCTGATTATTTCTCGAAGGTAGATCTGGGCTAATCTGTCCATTGAATAGTTTATTCGAATGGGTAAGAAATGGGCAGACTTTGTGAGTCGGTCTACTATTACCCATATGGCATCGTAACCCTGAGGGGATTTGGGAAGTCCTGTAACAAAATTCATAGTAATGTTGCTCCACTTCTATTCAGGAATTTGCAATGGCATAAGGAGTCCTGGGGGCTTCTTGTGTTCAGCTTTGACTTGTTGGCAGATCAGACATCTTTGTACAAATTTAGCTATGTCCTTCTTCATTCCTTCCCACCAAAAAGTTGATCTTAGATCTTGATACATCTTGGTTGCTCCCGGATGTGCAGTGTAAGGAGTACAATGTGCTTCAGTCATAATCCGCTCTTTGAGCTTAAAATCTGAAGGTATATAGATTCGGCATCCTTTTCTTAGCAAGTCCTTAATAATGGAATAATCTTGAACTTCACCCCTTTGCACTCCTTCCATTATTCTAATTACTTGGTCATCTGTTAGTTGAGCTTCCTTTATCTCTTTGTGGAGGTCAAAATCAATGCTAACTTGACTTACCTGCACCACTCTTTCTCGAGTTTCCATCACCAAAATCTCCAATTGCAGCCGCTCTATATCTTTTAATAGATCACCCTGTTGGGTTAGTAACGCTGCTACGGATCCTCCCGACTTCCTACTAAGGGCATCTGCTACAACATTGGCCTTTCCGGGGTGGTAATGAATATCCAAGTCGTAGTCTTTCATTAACTCCAACCATCTTCTTTGTCGCATATTCAGCTCCTTCTGGGTAAAGATGTACTTTAGACTCTTATGATCTGTGTAGACATCACATGAGACTCCATAAAGATAGTGTCGCCATATCTTTAAGGCAAAGATAACTGCGGCTAATTCAAGATCATGAGTAGGATAATTCTTCTCATGGTTCCTTAGTTGTCTAGAAGCATACGCAATTACCCTGCCATGCTGCATCAACACACACCCTAGCCCTGATTTTGACGCATCACTGAAAATAACATAGCCTTCAGTCCCAGAGGGCATGGCTAGGACTGGGGCTGATGTTAGTTTATCCTTCAACTCCTGAAAACTCCTTTCTTGATTATCTCCCCAATGAAATTTGAGTCCTTTCTTGGTTAATTGTGACAATGGTGTTGCTATCTTGGAGAATCCCTCCACAAACCTCCGGTAATACCCAGCCAGTCCCAGAAAACTCCGCACCTCAGTGACATTGGTAGGTCGAGGCCATTCCTTAATTGCTTCAATCTTGGCAGGATCCACTGATATTCCTTCTTTACTTATGATGTGACCTAAGAATCCAACTTTATCCAGCCAGAATTCACACTTTTTAAATTTTGCATAAAGTTGATTCTCTCTCAATAATTGTAAAACTACCCTTAAATGATTTTCATGCTCTTCTTTACTTTTAGAGTAGATTAGAATATCATCTATAAAGACCACCACACATTGATCTAAATATGGTTGGAAGATCCTATTCATCAGATCCATGAATGCTGCTGGAGCATTAGTCAAACCAAATGGCATCACTAGGAACTCATAGTGTCCATATCTAGTCCGAAAGGCTGTCTTGAAAACATCTTCCGGCTTAATTTTTAATTGATGGTATCCCGATCTCAGATCTATCTTAGAAAATATACTGGCACCCTGAAGTTGGTCAAAAAGATCATCAATCCTGGGCAGTGGATACCGATTCTTGATAGTGACCTTGTTCAACTCCCGGTAGTCTATACACAGCCTCATGCTCCCATCTTTCTTCTTAACAAATAACACAGGAGCACCCCAAGGTGATACACTCGGCCGAATAAATCCCAGACTTAGTAGCTCTTACAGCTGGTCTTTCAATTCTTTCATTTCTGCGGGCGCCATCCTATAGGGTGCCTTGGATATGGGACTTGTCCCTGGTAGAAGATTAATGGAAAAATCTACTTCCCTATCTGGGGGCAAACCAGGTAAATCTTCCGGAAATACGTCAGGGTATTCTTTCACAACTTCAATGTTTTCAACTTTCATTATCTTGTCTTCACTTATCACAATCGCCAGAAATCCTTGACATCCTTGCCTTAAGAGTTTAGTGGCCTTCACAGTTGAAATGACTGGAGTGCAAATCTTACCCTTCATCCCTTCATAAATTCTTTCTGGAGCTCCTTCTAACTTAAATATTATTCTCTTCTGATGACAATCTACATGAGCTCGATATGTTGACAACCAATCCATTCCCAGGATGATGTCAAATTCCATCTCTCCTAATTTAATCAAGTCTGCATGTGTTTTCATTTCTCCTATAATGATTTCACACCCCTTATAATATTCACTAGTGGTCACACTCGCGCCTACTGGGGTTGACACCACTAGTTGATAGTTCATAGGTTCAGAATTCTTGTTAATCATTGCAGCAAATGATGAGGAAATAAAAGAGTGGGTAGCACCAGGGTCAAACAATACTTGGGCAATATTTTTAGACACACAGACGGTACCTTCCACCACTGCATTGGATGCTCTAGCTTCCTGTGGAGTTATTGCGTTCATTCTTCCTTGAGCTCTGGGTTGTTGCACCGATGCTTGCGTCGTGGCTGAGCGAGTCCTGTTGACGGGTTGTCGAAAGGCGGTAGCTTGTCCTCCTGCTGTTGGGGCAACACCCATGGCTGGTCTCCCTGTTCCCCTACTAGCTCCTGGATATCCATGCAGGGTTGGACATTCTCTCCTCATATGACCCATTTTACCACAAGCAAAATATTGCTTACCAACAGAGCAACTGCCGGTATGATTCCTATGGCATCTGGGACACCATTGGCTTCCTGCAAGGTTGGAGTCTGAGTGGGAAAATCCCCTCTTCTTGGGCCATGAGCTCCCTCTGTTACCTTGGGCCGGCATAAAGGAAGATCCGGTACTTCTGTCGGACCTTACTAGATGAACTCCAAAGTTTGGCGCATTAGCATACCGGGGGCGTTTCATAAAAGGCAGTTCCCTGGTCCTTGCCTCCTGTATCTCTTGCATGTCACCTTCAACTTCTAAGGCCTTCTCCACTGCTTGGCTATAGATCCGTAATTGGAAGGGAATCAATTTACTCCTGATTTCCGGCCTCAAACCCCTAACAAATCTTTTTGCTCTATCTTCCTCTTCAGACACCAATTTCTCCGCATATCTAGACAGTTGGGTGAATTTGGCCTCATATTGACTTACAGTCAACTGGTCCTGCTTTAGATCTTGGAATTCCATTGCTAGTCTGTCCTTCACCACTCCTGATATATACTTCTCATTGAACTTTTTGACTAAAAGTTCCAAGAAATTTCTTTCCCCATGGTCCTAGCTCCTCCTTTGATCATCTCCCACCAGCGTTCAGCTTCTCCTTGAAACATGAAGGAGGTGAAAGATACCCGTTGATTTTCCGTACACTCCATAACATCAAGTATTTTCTCAATTTGACGGAGCCATTCTTCTGCTTGTATCGGATCCACTCCTCCCTTAAATGCTGGTGGGTTTAACTTTTGAAATTGTTCCAAGGCTCTTCGAGGATTGTTAACATTTGTCAGTTGTAACAACCAATCTGGTATTCTGTCTGGGATTCTTCGAGTGGCATTAGATTGATCATTTAGGATTCCTTGACTTGCTGATGGATGGACGCTCCCGATTGCACTATGCAATGGGACGTCGTCCTCCGAGTTGGCCTCAGATGGAGGAAAATTTAAGTCCATTTAATACCTAGAAGAATAGTCGAACTTAATCAATTACAACTCAATAATAACAAGTAGAATAGTTCAAAAACAAAACGATGATTTCATTTATGCATGTTTTCATAGCAATATTTACATTAGCATGACTACATTCTTTCAAAACATACAATGCAGTCATAAAAAGATACATTGTTCATACATATGGCTATTGATAACCTTTTTCTTTACAAAAACAAAAATATCCAATCATGTAAGTCCACATTCATTTTTCTTCAAAAACAAAACAACAAAAACAAAAATGCCACCCCTCTAGACTCCTATCATGGGGTTCTGTTAGAACCTGAGGAGCTTTCCTCCCCGCTGTCTCCTTCTGATTCATCTTCCTTATTGTTTTCCTCTTCTTCTGGGTCTTCTTCACCATGATTTAACTCCTCAGGATCATCCTCTTCGGGAACTTCCTCTTCAGGATCTTCTTCTTCTTCAAGATTTTCTTCCCCAAGATTCTCTCCTTCTTCTTCTAAGACAGTATCGTAATCGCATCTCCAATTCTCATTATCATCATAGAGATCCATGTCTTCCACCCAGCTGGAATTCCACCAAATACCTCCAAAGAAAATCCTTCCTTCAGGATTCATTTCATTGCTAGGCAGTATTCCCCAGTCCACGGTTGTTGGTGCATTCCTTATGGCACTTTCTGCCTCACTGATTTCATCTTTATTATCTTGTTCTAGACGAACCTCTGAATCTTTACTATTTGGGGGACTTCCCAGAATGATAGCTGGATTGGTCTCATCCGACTCAAAATCCCAGTCCATCTGGTCTGCAATCCAACTCAAGCTTTCCGACTCCGTATTGTCGGATGACGATCCCGTTATATCTGAATCCCCCATCTGTAGAAGTAAAAGGTTTGCATTAATAAAAATTTTGTCTTCCAATACTCCCCCAACAATATATAATAGCATGATTTAAACAATACATGATAGCAAATATCACTTCTTTAGCCATGCTAACCTTCAAAATTCCTTTTGGGTAGAACTATCCTAACAATAGGTTTAACCCTGTCCTGTGTGATATTTTAATTGTTCTCTCTTTTGCAGTGTCCCATACCACTGAAATTCCATACAGAAGGGCCCGCACCCTTTTGCAGGATCCATTTGAATTAAGGTATGCGGGTACCCAATTTCAAACGTAGAAAACAGTTAAATATCATACTTTTCGGGGTTAAATACCCTAAGATTCTACCATCACCTCAATACCCTTATATCTAACTTACCCTAACATACATATAGCTACACTTGCTTACTTAGTTGTTCCTGTATGCTACATCTACCTAGGCTGACCTTGCCTAAACCACGCTCTGATACCAACTGAAACGGTCCCAGCTTCTAATAAGCAAGATTAGATCAAAATCACGCATTTATTCCCAAACCTTACGTTAAATCCAAAATCTAGAAAATTTCAGCAGCATCTCCTCTAAAATTTTAACTTTCTCCATATACAAAAATATGAATTTCGGCTCCAAGGCCTACTTATCTCAACAAAGCATTTCGGTCACCTGACCTACTTATCACAAAAATACAGAATATCTCCAAAATATACTTATGCCGTGCATTCATCTTACATAACCATCAAAGCATCCATAATCCACAAAATTCTACCAACATGATCACAATACCTCACATCACCAACTTTCCAAGTACACAAGTTCTAATTAACACTATTACAAACATTACATAAGATAGTAGCATCATAGCATCCTCATTTAGGTAATGCTAACATAAAGCATAATTACATGTCCATAACGAACAAAGTAAGTGTTTGTGACACATATGACATCCTGCTCATGACTAATCCATGCTACATTATGCTCTTACCTTTATCCAGACCTGAAAGAGAAGAAAATGAAAGGAATGAGCTCGACGGCTCAGCAAGTAAATTTCATAAACACTTATAACTGATAACAACATGATATAATACCACAACATACATTATGGAAATCGAGAGGGACCTTACATGAATGGGATGCCACCCGTTTCAATCTAATTTTTTACGAGTCATAGATATTAGGCTTTCTTTATGAATAAAAGTTCTTTCCCATAATGTACTAAAGCGATATCAATACTTGATCCCTCTCAAGCAAGTCTTTAGACACGAATTCTTACCTTCCACAAACATTGACTATCAATTATTACTTTCCAACCAATTATTGATAACATAATATCTTATCACTTACTAGAGCACAATTACACATCACCCTAATTATAGGGTACCATTTTCCACCGTCTTCTTTCACCTACCGGCTCCCGCCCGGCCCCTTCCTCCTATAGAGTACCATAATGATTCTATTATGTAGTATAAGAATAAGCATACCAGTTCACATAATAACAAGTGTGATTCCCGTGAAACCCCGTCTTCTTCCACCTACCGGCTCCCTCTCGGCCCCTTCCTCCTATAGTTGCAATCAAACATGCAATACACCATTCCCCGTCTTCCCCCCTCCTACGGCTCCCGCCGGCCCCTTCCTCCTTTTAGAAGACATACATAGATAGGCAATCATAACAACATAAAATTTCTACAAGCGACCCACACATATATTGCATGACCAAAATATACTATGGTGTAGGTTACATAACAAGATATTATGGAAAGAAATCACAAAATAGACATTCACATATCGTCAACATATCTAATCATGCTATCATATGTATATTACTATAGTAAGTAATACGAGGTATTTCATGTGGGGTGGCCAAGGTATTATAATTAAGGACTTAAGCATTTCACATACATAGTTTGTAACGTTTCTATTAAGGTACCCTTACCTTCTAGTACACACCCATCACCACCTACATTACATTAAAGTGTTACGAACACATAACACAATAATTTCTACAACTACCTTCTAATAAAAAGTTGATTTTGGCACCAACTCCATGTAATTTAATTTACATGCTACTCTACTTTCGTCTATTATCTTTTCCCCAAAATCCCTCTTAGGCACATACAACAATTACATAATTAAATTGATAAAATTAGTCTTTTAAGTGAGTATGAAAATTTACTCACAAGATAAGAGGATTCCCCCGCGATTTTGATCAATTCCTTCCTTCAAACCCTAGTAACACAAGCAAGGCAAAAATTTTAATTTATGAACTACTCATCATCATGAGAATAACTAATTAAGTGTTACTCTAACTTCACCCAAATTTTAATCTCTGAAAACAAAACAAATAGTTGGAACAAAAATTAGAATTAGGGCTAGAGTTTTTTACCTTATGAAAATACCCTAATACTGAATTTCCCCCAATTCCTCTGGCCAAAACGGACACCCCCCTCCCCCCCACCAGGCCGCGCGTGGCCTGGTGCTGTCCTCCCGCGCGGCTGCGCCGCCCTCCCGCGCGGCTGCGCGGCCGCGATGGCGCCGGCCTGGCGGCGCCCCCTGGCTTCGGCTGGGGGGTGCGAGAGAGAGAGGGAAGAAAGAGAGAGAGAGAGAGAGAGAGAGAGAGAGAGAGAGAGTGGGTTGGTGAGAGGGATCAGAGAGAGATTAGGGATGAAATTTTTAGGGCTACAGAAATTTACAGAGAAGAAGGAACTCCTCTTCTCAGATCTCACGTAAGGTTGAGATCATTATGCAAAAAGGCCCCTCAAAAACTTAGATTAATGCAAACACACTTCCCCTCTCCACTTGCTACTTGGCCAAGGGTAGGATCAAATTGATCCTAGCCTTACACCTCACCCCCTCATGCATACCAAACCCCTCCACTCACACTTGCAATTAAAATAGTCTAAATACAAATACCTAGTATTTGTTTAGGTATTTCCTAATTGAGGATACTAAAAAAATGAAATATCAAAGATATATTTCCATATACTTTAAAATGTCATAATTGTTGGTACAAAAATACTTATATATATTCTATATATTCTAATTTATGCCATAAACCACAATAATAAAAATAACTCATACAAAAAAAATAAATAGATAATTTCTTTGGTTAACTTCCTTATTATTGTTATATTGTTATTAATTAAGAATGAGAAATTATAAAATTTCTCTAATAACCGATGCTTAAAATTATGGGAGAAATAATAATTAATAAATAACAAGTACTAAAAATAGGCTGTTACAGCGACCTTGTCGCAATTGCTGGTCTTTACTCTTAATCAACAACATCACACCTTGGTCGCAGTTGGTGGTCTTTATAAATAATCAACAACAACACTGCGACAATTGGTCGCAGTTGATGGCCGCAGTCTTAAAAAAATAATCTGCAATCTTGGTCGCTATTGCTGGTCTTTAGTCTTAATCAACAACAACACTGCGACGAGGTGACACGTCACCCCAGCAGTTGCTTAGTCGCAGACTTTGGTCACATCGTCGACCCTGGTCGAAGTAGTTACTGTTTGCAATGTATCTTATGCGACCTTGGTCGCAGTGTCATCTATGGTCATAGTTGTTTTGTTTGCAATGCATGGCTGCGAAAAAGTTTCGTAGTTTATTAAAAAAAACAAATATGTTTTTTATTTATGTCCAGGCATTTATCTCCAGGCATGTGCAAATGATACAAAACGATCTCTTATACAATAAGATTGAGTGTTACAAATACAGCAGTACAAAAGAAGACTAAACATCAAAAAAATCCATTGTTGACTAAGACCAATCTTCTTCTTGAGGTCTGGTGGCAGCAGAATCAATAAGATTGAGTGTTACAAAGAAGACTAAACATCAAAGTAGCCAAGAAGACAAAACATCAAAAGAGCCAAGAAGAGCCCTCGTTGACTACTAAGAGCAATCTTCTCCTGGAGGTCTGGTGGCAGCAGAATCTTTCGTTTATGAACATCTCTTCACCAGAAGGTTATCCAGTGAGCATGGAGTTTCCTCGATGTGACTTCTGGGGTAAGAGAGGGAGAGTGAGACCTCACAAGGTATGCTACCCACCACTATATCCACCACATCCCCCGCCGCCATACCCACTCTGACCATCCGTTACCAGCAAGCTTGACTGGTGCATCAAGTCAGAGCAGATCTCGGTGAGGATTAAGTCCTCGTCAGGGATCATGACTTCTTCCCTTGTGAACGACGAGGACCATGACTTCTTCCCTTGTGGACGATGAGGTCTATGACTTCTTCCCTTGTGGACGAATATCGATCAAGTTCGTCAATAGGGTCATCTTCATCCATGGAGGCAGGCCCCTGTTAAAGACTCTGAAGAAGACGGAAATTCTCAGAGCAATTGCTCTCGAAAGAAAACAGTCTAATTATGGACTGTTAAAGGGAGAGGGTGAGCCCTATTTATAGGCAGCCCATAATAACCATAATTAATGGTTCATTAATCAGAATCGTCGGCATTAATGGTCTCCAACCGCCAGCGCCGGTTTGACATTAAAAGACATTAACGCCTAAACCCAATGAAGAACCGACGCGTAGACAACCGCTTCGGGAAACAACGAATGGTGCGGGGTTCGTCAACATAGACTTGACGTTAAAAGATCTCATAAAATCTTTATGACAGGTCGCGTCTCACGGACTGACTCCAAGTCGCATCACACAACAGACAACTTTTCATTTTTCATTTAGATTCAAAAAATGACTTAATCCAAAAAACAACACTTAATAAAACAACACTTACTTAACGTACTCGACCAAAGTCGCAGTCCACGTAATGCAACCCTAGATTGCAGTTGCTGGCCATCTTTATCAATAACAACACTGCGACCTTGGTCGCATTTAACCATGTACACTGCGACAAAAGACTTTGGCTAAGGTCGCAGTTTAAATGTACAATGCGACCAAAGACTCTGACTACATTATATTCAAAAAAATTAATTACTTAACGTACTACGACCAAAGTCGCAGTCCATATAATGCAACCCTAGATTGCAGTTGCTGGCCATCTTTATCAATAACAACACTGCGACCTTGGTCGCATTTCACCATGTACACTGCGACAAAAGACTTTGGCTAAGGTCGCAGTTTAAATGTACAATGCGACCAAAGACTCTGATTACATTATATTCAAAAAAATTAATTACTTAACGTACTGCGACCAAAGTCACAGTCCATATAATGCAACCCTAGATTGCAGTTGCTGGCCATCTTTATCAATAACAACACTGCGACCTTGGTCGCATTTAACCATGTACACTGCGACAAAAGACTTTGACTAAGGTCGCAGTTTAAATGTACAATGCGACCAAAGACTCTGACTACATTATATACAAAAAAAATTAACTATAAAGTAGAATTTTAATCGCAGGCTGAAAACATTGATCTGAAAAGATTTTATATTTTCAAAAAAAATTTATCCCAGGCTGAAAAGAGAAACTACATCTTTCAAAAAAGAGGTAAAGAAATAAGGCGAAAAGTAATTTATATCCTATAAAGAGCGGCAAAATAAAAGGGGGAAAAGTAATAATAAACAATAAGGAAAAGTTATCATAAGGGTATTTTGGTAATTTAACCTTCTCCCTAAAAGCGGGCCGCAAGTCAGTGAGGTGACAAATCGAGCCACGTCACCGCAGGCTGAGAGAGTACTCTCAGCCCGCGGGCTGATATACCGCGGGCTGAGAGTACTCTCTCAGCCTGCGGTGACGTGGCTCGATTTGTCACCTCACTGACTTGCGGCCCGCTTTTAGGGAGAAGTTAAATTACCAAATACCCCTTATGATAACTTTTCCTTATTGTTTATTATTATTTTTCCCACCTTTTATTTTGCCGCTCTTTATAGGATATAAATTACTTTTCGCCTTATTTCTTTACCTCTTTTTGAAAGATGTAGTTTCTCCTTTTCAGCCTGGGATAAATTTTTTTTTTGAAAATATAAAATCTTTTCAGATCAATGTTTTCAGCCTGCGATAAAATTCTACTTTATAGTTTAATTTTTTTGTATATAATGTAGTCAGAGTCTTTGGTCGCATTGTACATTTAAACTGCGACCTTAGTCAAAGTCTTTGGTCGCAGTGTACATGGTGAAATGCGACCAAGGTCGCAGTGTTGTTATTGATAAAGATGGCCAGCAACTGCAATCTAGGGTTGCATTACATGGACTGCGACTTTGGTCGCAGTACGTTAAGTAATTATTTTTTTGAATATAATGTAGTCAGAGTCTTTGGTCGCATTGTACATTTAAACTGCGACCTTAGCCAAAGTCTTTTGTCGCAGTGTACATGGTTAAATGCGACCAAGGTCGCAGTGTTGTTATTGATAAAGATGGCCAGCAACTGCAATCTAGGGTTGCATTACGTGGACTGCGACTTTGGTCGCAGTACGTTAAGTAAGTGTTGTTTTATTAAGTGTTGTTTTTTGGATTAAGTCATTTTTTGAATCTAAATGAAAAATGAAAAGTTGTCTGTTGTCTGATGCGACTTGGAGTCAGTCCGTGAGACGCGACCTGTCATAAAGATTTTATGAGATCTTTTAACGTCAAGTCTATGTTGACGAACCCCGCACCATTCGTTGTTTCCCGAAGCGGTTGTCTACGCGTCGGTTCTTCATTGGGTTTAGGCGTTAATGTCTTTTAATGCCAAACCGGCGCTGGCGGTTGGAGACCATTAATGCCGACGATTCTGATTAATGAACCATTAATTATGGTTATTATGGGCTGCCTATAAATAGGGCTCACGCTCTCCCTTTAACAGTCCATAATTAGACTGTTTTCTTTCGAGAGCAATTGCTCTGAGAATTTCCGTCTTCTTCAGAGTCTCTAACAGGGGCCTGCCTCCATGGATGAAGATGACCCTATTGACGAACTTGATCGATGTTCGTCCACAAGGGAAGTCATAGACCTCATCGTCCACAAGGGAAGAAGTCATGGTCCTCGTCGTTCACAAGGGAAGAAGTCATGATCCCTGACGAGGACTTAATCCTCACCGAGATCTGCTCTGACTTGATGCACCAGTCAAGCTTGCTGGTAACGGATGGTCAGAGTGGGTATGGCGGCGGGGGATGTGGTGGATATAGTGGTGGGTAGCATTCCCTGTGAGGTCTCAAAACCTCCTCTCTTATCCCAGAAGTGACATCGAGGAAACTCCATGCTCACTGGATAACCTTCTGGTGAAGAGATGTTCATAAACGAAAGATCGTATCCCGTCACTTTGGAGGGTCAGCTGGAATCGGAGGATTCTGCTGCCACGAGACCTCCAGGAGAAGATTGCTCTTAGTAGTCAACAAGGGCTCTTCTTGGCTCTTTTGATGTTTTTGTCTTCTTGGCTACTTTGATGTTTAGTCTTCTTTGTAACACTCAATCTAATTGATTCTGCTACCACCAGACCTCAAGAAGAAGATTGCTCTTAGTCAACAAGGGATTTTTTGATGTGTAGTCTTCTTGGCTACTTTGATGTTTAGTCTTCTTTGTAACACTCAATCTTATTGATTCTGCTGCCACCAGACCTCAAGAAGAAGATTGCTCTTAGTCAACAAGGGATTTTTTTGATGTTTTAGTCTTCTTTTGTACTGCTGTATTTGTAACACTCAATCTTATTGTATAAGAGATCGTTTTGTATCATTTGCACATGCCTGGAGATAAATGCCTGGACATAAATAAAAAGCATATTTGTTTTTTTTAATAAACTACGAACTTTTTCGCAGCCATGCATTGCAAACAAAACAACTATGATCATAGATGACACTGCGACCAAGGTCGCATAAGATACATTGCAAACAGTAACTACTGTGACCAGGGTCGACACTGCGACCAAAGACTGCGACTAAGCAACTGTTGCGGTGACGTGTCACATCGTCGCAGTGTTGTTGTTGATTAAGACTAAAAACCAGCAATAGCGACCAAGATTGGAGATTATTTTTTTAAGACTGCGGCCATCAACTGCGACCAAAGTCGCAGTGTTGTTGTTTATTTATAAAGACCACCAACTGCGACCAAGGTCGCAGTGATGTTGTTGATTAAGAGTAAAGACCAGCAACTGCGACCAAGGTCGCTGTGTATTTTATTAAGACTAAACAGCAACAACTGCGATCAAGGTCGCAGTTTATTTTATTAAGACTACGGTCAGAAACTGCGACCAAGGTAGCAGTGTTGTTGATTAAGACTAAAGATCAGCAACTGCGACCTTGGTCGCATTGTATTTATTAAGTCTGCGTCCAGCAACTGCAACCAATGTCGCAACCTTTCATTTTAAAAATTTATAAGGGTGAAGTAATATCATTATTAACTGCGACCAAGGTCGCAGTGTTGTTAAGGATAAAGATGGTCGCAGTGTACATGGTTAAATGCGACCAAGGTCGCAGTGTTGTTGTTGATAAAGATGGCCAGCAACTGCAATCTTAGGTTGCTTTACATGGACTGCGACCTTGGTCGCAGTACGTTAAGTAAGTGTTTTCCTTTAGATTAACATGCATAGCGACCAAGGTCGCCGTGTTCTTGTTTTATTAAGTGTTGTTTTGGATTAAGTCATTTTTTTGAATCTAAATGAAAAATGAAAAGTTGTCTGTTGTCTGATGCGACTTGGACTCACTCCGTGAGACGCGACCTGTCATAAAGATTTTATGAGATCTTTTTAACGTCAAGTCTACGTTGATGAACCCGCACCATTCGCTGTTTCCCGAAGCTGTTTATTATGGGCTGCCCATAAATAGGGCTCACCCTCTCCCTTTAACAGCCCATAATTAGACTGTGTTCATTTGAGAGCAATTGCTCTGAGAATTTCCGCCTTCTTCAGAGTCTCTAACAGGGGCCTGCCTCCATGGGTGAAGATGACCCTATGCACGAAGAAGACCCAGAGCTTGATTGTCCTTTTTCAGGTTCGCTGGGCTTTGGGAGAATATTTTGGCCGGTGAACTTGATCGATATTCGTCCACAAGGGAAGAAGTCATGGTCCTCGACGTCCACAGTTTTTTAATACACGGGGACGTCAATAACACCACTGCTCTTATTCAACAAGGGCTCTTTTGATGTTTAGTCTTCTTGGTTCTTTTGATGTTTAGTCTTCTTTGTACTGCTATATTGTAACACTCAATCTTATTGTATAAGAGAGCGTTTTGTATCATTTTCACATGCCTGGAGATAAATGCCTGGACATAAATAAAAAGACCTCAATAACAACACTGCTCTTAGTCAACAATGGCTCTTTTTGATGTTTAGTTTTCTTTCTACTGCTATATTGTAACACTCAATCTTATTGTATAAGAGATCGTTTTTTTATCATTTTCACATGCCTGGAGATAAATGCGTGAAAATAAATAAAAAGCATATTTGTTTTTTAATAAACTACGTCCTTTGGTCGCAGTCATGCATTGCAAACAAAACAACTTGGACCAGAGACCACACTGCGACCAAGGTCGCATAAGACTACAGTGCAAACAGAAACAACTGCGACCAGGGTCGACATTGCGACCAAAAAACTGTGACCAAGGTTGCAGATTATTTTTTTAAGACTGCGTTCATCAACTGCGACCAAAGTCGCAGTGTTGTTGATTATTTATAAATACCACCAACTGCGACCAAGGTCGCAGTGATGTTGTTGATTAAGAGTAAAGATCAGCAACTGCGACCAAGTTCGCTGTGTATTTTATTAAGACTAAACACCAACAACTGCGATCAAGGTCGCAGTTTATATTATAAAGACTACGGTCAGAAACTGCGACCAAGGTAGCAGTGTTGTTGTTGATTAAGATTAAAGACCAGCAACTGCGACCTTGGTCGCATTGTATTTATTAAGTCTGCGTCCATGGTCGCAGTATTTCAACCAATACATAGTAGTAAAAAATGTAATTCACACAAATAACTTTAGAAAACAGATTTATATATATTTAAAAAGAAAAACAAAATACAATTTTTTAACTTCTAATCGTCGTCATCACCATAGTAATCAGATTCGTCGTCAAGAGTCATGCTTTCGTCTATCGCTTTCGTCTTCTGTCTCTTCCTCTTCAGGTACAGTCTCATCGTCGCTTTCTTCCTCTTCATGTTTGTGTTTTGGTTCATCAATGAACTCCAGAAAGGGTCGTCTGTATCAAGCTCAGATTCTGACCCGTATCGAGACATTGTTTCAGAACTAAACATAAAATCATCATTTGATGATTGGCTTCTTTCCGGTGGAGACGGTGGTGATGGTGAAGACATTTTTTGAATGTATTTTCCGAACAGTCAGAGTAACGATTTTGAGCAAAAATAACTTTGTATGTTTTTAATCCTTTGCTCATGACCCTTTATATATTTTTAATCCCGGAATTCCAAAAGTTTTAAGCTCTCGGACCACGTGAATATCTCTCAAATATATTTTCTATCTTTTCCCAAAAATTGTATACTTTCTAGGTGACGTTCAGTTATCCAAAACAGTTTAAAAGTTAATACACTATAATTTTAAATTACTTTGAACTCCAAAACAGTTCATTATTGCGAACATAGTCGCATTGGGAACTGATAAATGATTAAGTAACTGCGACCATAAAATGTCAACTGTTAGTCATCAAATATTTGTCCTTCGTATAATTTCTGAATGTTGTCTGATACTCCTATGAACAATTAAATTGTTTTTTATATATATTATGCGACCATGGGACTGCGACTATGATACCAGTCTTGCGACTAAGGTCGCAGTTTGATATGTAATTAAAAAGAGCTTTTATAAATTAATACAGTGAGAAAGAGACCTTACAAAAAAAGAGAATTAAAAGCTTTTTAAAAGAAGACAAATAAGGTTGAATATCAGAAGATCAGGAAATCCTAATCCTCGTCATTATCACCATCATAAGCAGATTCGTCGTTTTCATTCTCCGGGTCTTCCTCTTCATCACTTATTTCCTCATCATGTTCCTGTTTCTGTGATTTTTTTTTTCACCGATAAACTCCCAGAATGGATCGTCTATATCAAGCTCTTCGTCTGACCTGCTGCGAGAAAGCGAGCCTACAGCATCAGAGGTCATGCTTTCATCAAGCATGTCTCCGTCAAGTGGCAGAGGAATAATGTCTTCCTCACTAACCCAAATGAAAACTTCATCATCCTGATGAATAGGAGGATCAGTTAATACATTATTTGATGTAGTTAGATAGTCAAAAGGGGTGAAGTCCAGACTGATATCAGATTCACTAGAATATCCTGAAGACAAAGGACCGGTGGGGGAACGATTGAAGTTGAAATCTAAGTGTTCAGAGGAAGAAGATGGGGAAGACATGATTCAAGAATGAATTTTTTTTGGAAGTTTTTGAAACCAAATTGAAAAGGAAGAGCAAAAATATAGTTTTTAGGTATGAGATAATATATTAGTAACAAGCATTATATAAAGATAAATATTGTGGAAGAACATGAATAGTAACAATAATTGTTACAGGGGACGGTTGAGTATGGTTTAATACGTGAAGAACAAATTAACTTTTTATAGAATTGTTTGCCTATATCTTTAGATTACGTATGATGCACATCTTTCCTTTCTCGGAGATTAACATTAGTGCGAATCTTTTTTCTAGACTGTTGTTGTATCACGGTAGATATAATTTAATTACTTCTTTTACATAAGGCATGAGAAAGAAGATTGCGAATTTGGTCGCAGTACCGAAGGAGGTCGCATTGCTATACGATAGCATTTTTTTGTCCGGTATTCTTATTCTGTATTAAGTCTGCGACCATGGAATGTTTATTTACTTTTCAATGCTAGAAGTCGCACTCGTCATATAAAAGGGGTATTTTTGTCAATTTGTTTCACGATTGTTAAGGCGGGATTTTTTTGATTTTTTTGGCGCCCACACTCTGCGACCGATGTGTGGCCTATATTCAGCCACGTCCCGCATGCTGAGAAACTCTCTCAGCCCGCAGGCTGAGGTACAGTAAGCCCTATATATATATATATATATATATATATATATATATATATATATATATATATATATATATATATTATATATATATATATGGGGTATCTGTACCTCAGCTGCCAGCTGAGAGTTTTCCTCAGCCAATGGTGACGTGGTTGAATCCATGCCACATATCGTGGCAGAGTGTAGGCTAAAAAAAAACTAAAAATTCCTGCCTAAAAACCGTCAATCAAGTTGACCGAAATACCCCTATTTTTACTTCTAAACTAGTAAAAACTCATCCACAATAAAAATTTATCAAAAATATTTGCAATTTACAATGAAATTTTCATTGAATTTTTCTGCAGTTTTAAAATTTCTTAATTTCCTACATCAAAAAATAAAAAGGAAAAAAGATTGGAACAAGATGATGAGGAAAAAAGCATCAGTAAAAAGTAAAAAACATGCGTGAAGCCTAGAAAAATGGTTGAAAAATATCGTTATTTTATTGTTTAATTTCACGTTATTTTTAATTCATATAGGTTTAATAAAATAAACTGAAATGAATAGAAAAATAAAATTTGATGTGTGGGCAGCCGTATATTTTTATATTATAAATGTACAGTGTCAAAAAAATAACGAAATATAATTGATAATGATTTATTTTGTAGATATTTTATAAATCATATATTCTCATAACTGCCACAATATTTGCAAATTGGTTGGATAATATTTCATACAATTTTAATGAACTGCGACTATAGTCGGTCTTGGTACTAAAAAATGCTTTATTCTTGATGTATATTATAAATGAGATCAATGTCGCAGTATAAATACATTTAAAAAGATAATCAAAAAATATATTGGCATAGTGACCATGGTCATAGTATAACAAAACTTCCAATCTTATATCACGAGTGCGGCTCTAACCACAAAACTTAGCATTGCGACGACTTAATATAATATAACTTCCAATCTTATATCACGACTGTGACACTAGTCGTATTCCTTATTCACATAGAAATAATAGATGAAACATGCTATCGTTCAGCACTGCAACCACAGTCACATACTTATTCTCATGTCATATGTAACAGAATTTTGATCATTTATAAAATGCAACAAAAGTCGCAGTCGTAGCAACAATCAGACTTAACAAAGTAGATTAGTCCTGCGAGCATGAGAGCAGTCCGCGTATATCACATCTTATAAAATACTATATTAATTACTCTGACTTAATTGAAGTAATTAATATCCTATCTACTGTGATACATCAATAGTCTCAAAAAAATGAGGTGCACTAAAATTAATCTCGATAAAGAAAAGATGTGCACCATATGAAATCTAAAATATACGAAAATCATTTTATAAAAAGCTAATTTGTAGTTCACATAATAAGCCTCTGAAAAAAGGAACTCTTTAGATTCTTCCGCCATAACTGCTTCAAATAAATATTTAATTTTTTTATCACCTCTTCGAAAACTCAACCGTCACCTATAACACTTATTATTACTATTCACATCGTTTCACAGTATTGGCCTTTTTATATTGCTTGTAACTAATATATTATCTCATATCAAAAAAAATATTTGTGTTCTTCTTTTTCAATTTGATTTCCAACCTTCCTGAAGCAATTAATTCTTGAATCATGTCTTCCCCATCTTCTTCCTCTGAACATTCAGATTTCAACTTCAATCATTCTCTCATATGTAATCTTTCTTTAGGGGAATCTAGTGAATCTGATAGCAGTCTGGACTTCACACTTTTTTACTATCTCACTACATTAAATAATATTTTATTTGATTCTCCTCTTCATGAGAATTATGAAGTTTTCATGGGGCCTAGTGAGGAGAAATTTATTCCTCTGCCATTTTATAAAGACATACTTGATGAAAGCATGTCCTCTGATGCTGAAGGTGCGCTTTCTTTGAACATATCCTCTGTAAGTTCTTCTCAACACGGATCAAAAGAAGAGTTTGGTACAGATGATCTATTCTGAGAGTTTATCAACGAACCAAAGTACCCTCAATAAGAAGAAGAAAGCGAAGAGGACAGCGAGCTGGTCGACGAAGATGAGAAAATAAATAATGAACAGGAAGACGAGGAGAATGAAGATGACGAGTCTGCTTATGATAGTGATGACGACAAGGATTAGGATTTTCTACTCTTCTGATATTCGTCTTATTTTTGTCTTCTTTTAAGAGCTTTAATATTCTTTTTTTGTAAGGTCTCTTTCTGGCCATATTATGTTATAAATAAAATTTACTTCTATCTGAAAAATGATCTTCTATATTTTTAAAATACATGTAAAGTATGTTTCTTTCATGCATCACAGTAATCACAGGACTTCTGAGTGGTTTTCTTTATACTACTACAATGGTCGCGAATATAATATATTGCACCGAAATATTGTTATCATATGATAAGAAATATAATGATTTACTAAACAAAAATGTAAGTCTTTTATTAAGAAGTTAACTATGGTCGCACTTTGTGATTATAAATAAATAGTTATTATTTTTGCATCTCAACTGTGACCATGTCGCAGTTTTTAGATAGTAATTTTACTCAACAACTAATAGAACTGTGATTATGGTCGCAGTATATATTTAACTTTATTTATGCATAAAATTTCGACCACGGTCATTGTCCTGACAAAAATAGTTTGATCGCTATGTTTAATTAAGTTAAAATCAACGACTATGATCGCAGTCCAAAGTTAACTATAAAAACAGATGATACTGCGATCATGATCGTAATCCTCTCAAATCAGTATATTTCACTATATATCATAAATTAAAAAACTGCGACTATGGACGCAGTGTGTAACGCAGTGTGTAACACAAATACAAAGTTCTTCTCAAGCATGAAAAAGAGATAAACATCCACAGTGAAGAACAAATATATTAAATCATAAGTAAACTGAGACTATAATCGTAGTCATTATTCACCATTATTACATTTAACCTAGCAAAAAAATCATCCACAAATGCTGTTATTAAGCACTACAACCATATTCACAGTCATTATTCACATGCAATATGTAAAAATAATTTTAATCGTTTATATGTGGCATGCAATAAGTAAACTGCAACTCTGTTCGCAATCAGTAAAATCCTTATAGATCATATTATAAAATTCTATAAAAAATTAATTTGTTTACATATAAATTAAGTACAAAAAAATGACATGTTTAAGAGTTTCACTTGATACAATCTTATATATAATTGTAGACTGCGACAAAGGTCATTTTTAAAACTATTGAAAAATTATTTAATTTACTACGAAGAGCTTAGTCGTATTCTTGAAATTCTTAATATCCTTCTATAAAAAATACATAAGTATCTTTTGTGATTTGATGAAGTTGCACTTGAAGAGAACTGATTCATATTCAGTTGGTCGCAGTTATAAAGATAACTGTGACAATATTGACTAAGGTCAAAAATATAAAAATAATAATAAACTATACAGATCTACTATCTTTTAACGCAGGGGCATTTAGTAATTTCAGTTCTTCCAATAGGTGGGCCGTTCTTATTAGTGTGGCTAATAATGTGTCACGTCACCGCAAGCTGAGAGAGACTCTCAGCTGCCGGCTGATATACATATTTCTTGTGTGTGTATAGAGAGAGATAGACTTGTGTCCTTCCAAAAAGATTTGAGCCCGAATCCTGCCACTCAAATACCAACATCCGACATTTGAATTCAAGATCCACTCTGTTAAAGTTGATTTGTATTATTTTAAGTATCTATAAACTAAAAATTAAGTGTTTTGAAGTGTTTTGAATATTTTTTGCCCATGCATCAAGTAGGGAAAAAGCGGATGGCCTAAATAGTGAGTTAGTTAGTTTAACGGTATAGAACATTTGAAACCTAACAAAAATTAGTTTGTAGGGTTTTTAAATATTTAGATCATAATCAAATGGCCAGATCGAGAATTTGAATGTCTAAAGACATAGATATAACCAACTCATTACTTTCATCCGTCCATTTGTGCCGCTTGATGGATGGGCAAAAAGTATCCAAAACACTTAATTTTTGGTTTATAGATACTTGAAATAATATAGATCAACTTCAACATAGTGAATCTTGTATTCGAATGTCAGAGGGTTAAATTTGAATACAAGATCCACTTTGTTAAAGTAGATTTGTATTATTTTAAGTATCTATAAACTAAAAATTAAGTGTTTTGAATATTTTTTTGCCCATGCATCAAGTAGGGAAAAAGCGGATGGCCTAAATAGTGAGTGAGTTAGTTTAACGGTATAGAACATTTGAAACCTAACAAAAATTAGTTTGTAGGGGTTTTTAAATATTTAGATCATAATCAAATGGCCGGATCGAGAATTTGAATGTCTAAAGACATAGATATAACCAACTCACTACTTTCATCCGTCCATTTGCGCCGCTTGATGGATGGGCAAAAAGTATCCAAAACACTTAATTTTTGGTTTATAGATACTTGAAATAATATAGATCAACTTCAACAGAGTGAATCTTGTATTCGAATGTCAGAGGGTTAAATTTGAGTGGGAAGGATTGGGGCTCAAATTCTTTTGGAAGGATACAAGTCTCTCTCTCTATATATATGTGTGTGTGTGTATATACACACACATATATACATATACACACGCACATACATGTAAATCACCTAGAGGGGGGTTGAATAGGTGATGGCTAATCGGATGGTCACTAAATATGGAATTAAAAACTATTATGACCAAATAAAACTATTTAAACTAAACACCAAGTTTAACACAAGAGTGTAGCCGAATTTCCCGTGAAGGGCTCTGGACTAACTCCTCAAGATTCCCCTAGATATGGGTTGAGGTGCCGTGTTGGCTCTCTTGGTTGAAAACTAGTGTTAGCAAACAATCCCACGCATATATATCAATAAAGCTCACAAGTATATCAAGCATATAAAAGATAAGCACAATAAAAGTATGCAAGATATAAATAAGGAGATAGAGAGAGAGAGTGAGAACTCGCAAACACAAGGGATTTGTTTCGAGGTTCGAGCACACTTGCTCTACATCCCCGCCTTCGACACACAAAGGATTTTCACTATGCTCGATCCCAATGGATCACTCCTTGGTGCCGTAACACCTACAAGCCCTCGGACTCTCTAGTCCCGTACACACCGCGAGCCCCAAAAGCTTGCCGAGGCCACACCTCAAACAAAAGAGTTCACACACGAACTCGAAACACCGCGAACATACTTGTCCGCCTCCTCAAAGAAACAAAGATGAACTTTGGTGATCACAACTCTTGATCACCTAAAATCCTCTCATAATAACACTCCCTATAGGTAGATATAGCAATGAATAGCTCAAGTGTTGTGTGAGAAAAACTAGGATGGAAATGGTGGAGGAAAACTCAAGAAATCACTTTTAACACTCTTGATAAAACTACCTTTTTGATTTGGAAATGAAGCTCTAAAACTTGTGGATATAACCACTGAAAAGAGTGGGAAAAACTAGCCCAAAACTATTATTCAAATCTTCGAGAAAACAGCCCCCAAATGTCCCAATTTATAGGGCTAGAAAAACTAGCCGTTGGGGGTCTGTCAGGCCTGTCGGTCGACCGGCCAACGGTCATATTTCAGACCGTTGAGCCATCGATCGACCGGTCGGTCGACCGAGACTAGGATACAGAGAGCAAGTCTCTCTGTCCGGTCGACCGGGGCCTTTCCAGAGAGCAGAGCTCTCTGGACGGTCGACCGGCCTCCTGCCAGAACTGGGCGTGCACGTCTGTGCATGTCGGTCGACCGACTTCAGACTTCGGTCGACCGGTCGGTCGACCGACTGAAGCCTGGAAACAATTTTCTGGGAAATAAAAGTTTATCTTTTTAGCTCAAATAAAATCCCATAAAATACAGAAAAATCTACAAAAATAGTTTTGATGTTATACTTTGCTAATCAAACATGCTTGCACAAAATCAAGGCATGTTACAAAAGATTTGAACTATTTTTGTAATATTGGAAAATATGGCTCAAAACAAAAAATGAAAATGCAGTTTTTGTTTTTCTAAATTGGTTTTTCAAAACTTCACCAAATACAAAAACAAGATATTTTAAACTCATTTGAAGCATAGTGTGTATGGATATGATCCACTACACATACATGATGAAATATCTATGTTTTTGACATTAAGCTCTAAACATGGTTTAAAACATATAAATTTGAATACCAAAAACCAAACCGTTATTTTTCTAAAAGAAAAACTCTTTTATAAAAACAACTAAATCAAGAGTGTGTGTGTATATGTATACTTGAGCAATCTACCAACTATCTTTACATTTTAATCTAAAAATAAAATCTTCTAAAAACAAACCTAGACACAAGTCTTCATCTTCTTGAAGTCTTCACTTGAAGTCTTCTCATCTTCTTGACTTGGTCCAAAATACGATCCAAAAGCTCTTTGGATCAAACCGTGCAAGCTCCAAATCCTTTGTTGAAGCTCTACACCTACTAAGATCTTGATAATAAATCTGTCACTAATTAAACACAAGATCGTTAGTACTATAACTACATGAGTTAATCATCATCAAAACTAGAGTGATGGGCCTTCGGGCCAACAATCTCCCCCTTTTTGATGATGACAAAACTCATGAAGTTATATATGCATGGATTAAAGTAAAGCTTCAAAGAAGCTCCCCCTTAACTCATGCATAACAAATAAACAATAAATATGCAATGAATGCTCATGCAAATGTAAGGAGAGATAAACATGCTAACAAGCATAAAACCAAAACAATCAAATCCTTTTTCTCCTATTTGCAAAACATAAACATATATGCATAAACATAAATACTTACTCCCCCTTTATGAATGAAGGAAGGAAAACATGCATATATATTAAACAAAACACAAATACTTCTCTCCCTTTTTGCCAATCATCAACAAAGGGTTAAAGTAAAAATAAAATTTTTCTCCCACTTTTTGTCAAAAACAAAGAGATCAATAAGGGGTGAAACTCAAATCAATAAAAGGTATATGCTATATACATTCATGAAGAGGAAGACGCTAAGTTAACTTCCCTATACATATACATTACATGAAAGAGGGATGACAAGTCCCTAATTCACATAACACATATTATGTAATGCATAAGAGGAGATGTGAAGCTCCCCCTACACACGTGTATCACATAGAGAAGAGTTGTCAATCTCCTCAATACAAGATATACTCAACATAAATCTATATGTAGAAGAGATGTTAAGCTCTCCTTGCATATACGCAATACAAATAAAAAAAAATTTTAATAATTTTTTATTAAAACAAAAATTTGAATTTTTTCTCAATAAAACAAATTTTGTATTTTGATACCAATATTAAAACACAATGCATAAGCTTATTTAAAAATAAGAATTACCAATTGAAATTTGAATTAAGCTTAGCATAAATAAACTTTGTGCTTAAACATGTAAATCGATTTTAACTCAAGCACAAATAACTCATATATATGTATGAAAAGAGAATACCAATAGAAATTGATATTATTTGAAATGAAGCATACATATATAGGAAACAAAATATGAGTATATACAAAAATAGAGTCATATTGATACCAATTGAAAAAAATCCAATGATACCAATTGAAACAATAATAGGGTCATGAGTATATCTCATAAACTAATTGAAGATAAATAACTAGTTTAAATTAATTTTTGAAAAACTAGTTAAAGATCCTTCAAAAACATCAAAACATATGTATTTCATGAATACTACTAAATACACAAAAATTTAAGCACTCATAGTCTATAGAGCTCAAAATTATCATGAAACAAAGTCATGAATAAACAAAGTAAAAGGTGAGTGTTCAAAAATCATGTAATTAGTATTTTCATGAAAATAGGCAATGAAGCTCAAATCAACCATGAATATCATTTTTATAAAACAAATCATAAAAATTCATTTTTCATTTTAAAAACCAACTTCTAGGTATGTATGATTTATCCAATCCTAACAATACACATACATATCCCAAACATAAAAGAGTCTATTAAATGTATTTGCATGAAGGCAAGAGACTCACGAGTATACATGTATATTTATTAGATTTGAATTCAAAATACATATACATGAAGTAAAACTTGAAAATAGGCAAAACAAGTATAAATGAGAATCATCAAAACTAGCCTATACATGTGCATATGGTCGGTACAAATGAGCATGAAGTGCAAACATATATAAATCAATTTGTTCTCACTATTTGTACATGTATAAATACAAGTTTTGATAAGAAAAACTATATTTAAACTAGTATTTACCACATGAAGCACAAAAACACATAAATATGAACATGCTACAAGATATTATGTATGAAAGAGCATGTAAATAAAAGTAAGAGTTTAGAGATAGTTACCAAAAACAAAGAACTACTCCAAAGCTCCAAACCATGGTGGTTGTCCCACCAAAACTCCTTGATAGCGGTGCATCAAATATGTGTCCTTCTAGTTCATGCAACCACCACCAAGGCACCATCCCTCTCACGTTGTGTGAGAGCCCTCACCTACATCAAAAATCAAAGGTGGAAATTTTGGTACCCATTTTCTTTTGGGTCCTTGGGGGTTAGCTTTGTAAGGCACCCAATATTTTTCTTATTAGCAAAATTTAAATGATGTATCTTATCAAAACAAAACTTTGCTAAATGGCCTTTGCGGCCACAATGTGTACACTTGTACACCTTAGGATGCTTATGCGTATGAGTGTGATCATGACGTGCAACATAAGCATATGCATGATGAGGATGTGCATGAACATGTGGAGTTTGTTTCTTTAAAAACAAAGACTCCAATCTAGTGTGGTTAAATGCACATGAGCTCAAAGTAGAGCTCAAACTATTTATTTTATTTTTCAAAATATTTATCTCATTTGTGGTGGTATGAAAAGCATGATGAGATATCGAAACATTATTCTTATTATTTTTAGAAACTTTTTCTTTTTCATTTTCAAAAATTTTTCTTTTTAAAGAAGTGTTTTCTTGAAGAGCAACTTCCTTTTGTTTTTTCACCAAAACAATTTTATTTTTCAAACAAGTGTTTCCTTCACAAAGATCATTTAATTTGGACATCAAGGGAACATTCTCATTTTTCAAAATCTCATTTTCCTTTTCAATGCATGCAATTTTATTTTTAAAAGAAACATTTTCTTTTAACATGCAATCAAAATCCCTTTTTAAATTTTTATTATCTTTCTTAAGCATGTCATATTTTTCAAGAAGGAGTTGACAAAAAGTGGTAAGCTCATCACATGACATGTTATCTTCATCTACCTCGGATTCGGTAGTTACCTCAAGGGGGTTATCCCCTTGGACCATGTAGCACAAGTTGGAGGTGTCGTTTCCAACATCCGAATCGCTCCCCGCATAATATTGTTCATTTTCGCCAAGGGAGATCAAGGTGTTCTAAACTACAAAAACCGAATCAATGTTAGAAACCCTAGATAAATAATCATCATTTAGGGTTGACTATATAGCATGAAGGGCTTTTGCATTAGCCTCAAAATTATTGCCATTTAAACAACATGAATTTTTAGTGATGGCAAGAAAAACATGAATGCCTAGGGCTTTGAGGTACAAAGACATCTTAACCTTCCAAATTTGGATGTTAAGAATGTCAAAGGTGGGTGGTGACATAAAATCCATGGTGTGTGTACAAATATTGTGATTAGACTAAAAAGAGGATCTTTAAATCTAGGTTGTTAGACCCAAATCAAGAGCACTTCGCTCTGATACCAATTGTAAATCACCTAGAGGGAGGTGAATAGGTGATGGCTAATCGGATGGTCACTAAATACGGAATTAAAAATTATTATGACCAAATAAAACTATTTAAACTAAACACCAAGTTTAACACAAGAGTGTAGCCGAATTCCCCGTGAAGGGCTCTGGACGAACTCCTCAAGATTCCCCTAGATATGGGTTGAGGTGCCGCGTTGGCTCTCTTGGTTGACAACTAGTGTTAGCAAACAATCCCACGCATATATATCAATAAAGCTCACAAGTATATCAAGCATATAAAAGATAAGCACAATAAAAGTATGCAAGATATAAATAAGGAGATAGAGAGAGAGTGAGCAATCGCAAACACAAGGGATTTGTTTCGAGGTTCGAGCACACTTGCTCTACATCCCCGCCTTCGACACACGAAGGATTTCCACTATGCTCGATCCCAATGGATCACTCCTTGGTGCCGCAACACCTACAAGCCCTCGGACTCTCTGGTCCCGTACACACCACGAGCCCCACAAGCTCGCTGAGGCCACATCTCAAACAAAAGAGTTCACACACGAACTCGAAACACCGCGAACACACTTGTCCGCCTCCTCAAAGAAACAAAGATGAACTTTGGTGATCACAACTCTTGATCACCTAAAATCCTCTCACAATAACACTCCCTATAGGTAGATATAGCAATGAATAGCTCAAGTGTTGTGTGAGAAAAACTAGGATGGAAATGGTGGAGGAAAACTCAAGAAATCACTTTTAACACTCTTGATAAAAACTCCCTTTTTGATTTGGAAATGAAGCTCTAAAACTTGTGATATAACCACTGAAAAGAGTGAAAAAAACTAGCCCAAAACTATTAATCAAATCTTCGAGAAAACAGCCCCCAAATGTTCCAATTTATAGGGTTAGAAAAACTAGCCGTTGGGGGTCTGTCAGACCTGTCTGTCGACCGGTCGGTCGACCGGCAAACGGTCATATTTCAGACCGTTGAGCCATCGGTCAACCGGTCGGTCGACCGAGACCAGGATACAGAGAGCAAGTCTCTCTGTCCGGTCGACCGTCGGTCGACCGGGGCCGTTCCAGAGAGCAGAGCTCTCTGGACGGTCGACCGGGTCGGTCGACCGGCCTCCTGCCAGAACTGGGCGTGCACGTCTGTGCACATCGGTCGACCGCCCGGTCGACCGACTTCAGACTTCGGTCGACCGGCTGAAGCCTGGAAACAATTTTTTGGGAAATAAAAGTTTATCTTTTTGGCTCAAATAAAATCCCATAAAATACAAAAAATCTACAAAAATAGTTTTGATGTTATACTTTGCTAATCAAACATGCTTGCACAAAATCAAGGCATGTTACAAAAGATTTGAACTATTTTTGTAATCTTGGAAAATATGGCTCAAAACAAAAAATGAAAATACAGTTTTTGTTTTTCAAAATTGGTTTTTCCAAAACTTCACCAAATACAAAAATAAGATATTTTAAACTCATTTGAAGCATAGTGTGTATGGATATGATCCACTACACATACATGATGAATCTATGTTTTTGACATTAAGCTCTAAACATGGTTTAAAACATATAAACTTGAATACCAAAAACCAAACCGTTATTTTTTTAAAAGAAAAACTCTTTTATAAAAACAACTAAATCAAGAGTGTGTGTATATGTATACTTGAGCAATCCACCAACTATTCTATCCTTTACATTTTAATCTAAAAATAAAATCTTCTAAAAACAAACCTAGACACAAGTCTTCATCTTCTTGAAGTCTTCACTTGAAGTCTTCTCATCTTCTTGACTTGGTCCGAAACACGATCCAAAAGCTCTTTGGATCAAACCATGCAAGTTCCAAATCCTTTGTTGAAGCTCCACGCCTACTAAGATCTTGATAATAAATCTGTCACTAATTAAACAAGATCATTAGTACTATAACTACATGAGTTGATCATCATTAAAACTAGAGTGATGGGCCTTCGGGCCAACAATACACACACACACACACACACACACACACACACACACATATGAGACAGTTTTCAAACTAAACTTCATGAGAACTCAACGTGAGCCACTTATGGATGATCCAAACGATTCATCTTGATCTGCACACACAAATTAGGCTAATAATAAAAAATCACGAGATTCCAAACCCCTTTTTATCCATGCATTAGGTGGTTACACAAAATATGTTATATTAGCTGCAGAAAAAAATATTATTTGATGCATATGTAAAAATGTTCAGAAGCACATTATTTTTTAATGTTAGCCTAATTTGAGTATGACATCTTTTTCTACAGCTAATGCAATATGTTTTTGAAATCACTTAATGCATGGGTAAAAAAGTTTGAAATTGCTTGATTTTTTATTATTAGCCCAATTAGATCATGTAAATCAAGATGAAAGATTCAGATTATCCATTGGGTGGCTCATCGTGAAGTTCTTATAAAACTTAATATGAGAATCGTTCTCATAAGATCATTTTCCTACACATATAGTTAGACTTCGGTACATGCGAAAGGATTCGAGCCCGAATTCTTTACACTCAAACTTAAACCCACGACATTCAAATATAAGATCTACTCAGTTGAAGTTGATCTACATTATTTAAAGTAACTAAAAATAAAAATCAAGTGTTTTGAATACGTTTTGCCCATAATCAGGTAGGCGCAAAATGAACAGCCGAAATAGTGAGCTGATTAGTTTAACGGTGTATAATATATGAAATTTAACATAAAATGGTGTGTGGGCGTTTTTTTTTTAAATGTTTATATCATTATCAACTGGTCCGATGGAGAATTTATATGTCTAAAGTCATAGATCTAAGTAAAATACTATTTTCGGCTGTCTATTTTGCGCCTATTTGATAGATAGATAAAATAAATATTCAAAACACTTGATTTTTGGTGTTTAATTACTTTAAATAATGTAGATCAACTTCAAGAGAGTGAAACTTGCATTTGAATGTCGTGGGATTTGAGTTTGAGCGGGAAGAATTTGGGCTCGAATCGTTCCACATGTACCCAAATCTGTCTCTCTGTGTGTATGTACACACACAACGTAAGTCAAGTAATCCAGAATCCAATTATCATGAGGATTCGTCTTTATTTCAACGAAATTGATTATGATTCCTAATTGAAATCCACTATTCTTATCATAATTTCTCAGAATTGGACTAGGATTCCCAAGAGATTCCCCTGTAGTGTTGCAATCTCAAGTTTTTGATTTTTTCACTATTGAACTAAATTGATTATGATTCTAATTGAAATCCAGTAGTTTGTTTTAAATTTTTTGGACTCGGACTGGGATCCCCAATAGATTTTCCCCTAGTGATGTAATCTCAAGTTTATGAATTTTTAATTAATATCGGATGATTACTATATAAATTTAATACTAATGTATATATCTTGAATTACCCTATTTTCATAATTAATTTTTTATCTTGTAATTATCAAATCATAGAACAAATACCTGGCTACCTTTAAATAAAAAATAATTGTTTTCCCATAATACTTTTTCCCCTCTAAGAAAAGGCCCTCCGGCCAAGAATTACACTCGTTGATAGCAAATACCTGCAGCATCTGCTTCAGTTAGTTTCCTCAGCTCCAAGGGGAATCTGTCGAGAAGCAGTTCCACGTTCGCGTATCCATTTTGTTACCCAATCCGCACATTTATTTCCTTCTCGATACTTGTGAGCAACCTTACAAACCATTATCCTCAGAATTCCTCGTGCATCTTGCACAGATAGAATAGTCATTTGAACTGTCACTTGTTTGCAATTTTGAATAATACCGAGCACGTCTCCCTCCAGCCATATTGAACGTTCAGGAAAAGTGAAACTTCAGCAGTCTAATGGTTTCCCAAGCAGCTCTCAACTCCGCCCCCTCAATCACCAAGTACTCACAATGAAATGCCGCAGCAAGAAGGATCTTACCTTCTCTCACATCACATCCACCCTTCGCTCTCCCATCCTCACAAATTGCCGCATCAAAGTTCGGTTTGAGAACAGAACCTGGGGGTGGACTCCAGAAAATCCATGACACAGCATGAACCCGTTCCCGTATTCTTCTGCACACCACCGTAGTTAATTCCTGCACTCCATTGAAAGCTCGAGACTAATATCCAAGACAGTCGGTAATTGGCAACCCACAAAAACGTCCCTTTTTTAATTTGCGTGACATATATTAAATAGTGGGGAAATAATGACAATTAATTTTATGATAATACAACCATGGCAATAAGCATTGGAGTGCTCGGATCTCGACGGAAAACACAATCGGTTGTAAATAGAGGTTGAGAGCCAACTTACTTTTAGTATTTGAAGGGAGTCTAGTATTTGATAGCACTCTTTAGACTGACCACGGTTTTGGTTCAAACCGGCGAATCGAACAAGAATCGTGGAATGAAAACAGAAAACAAGCTGGAGCGCTGGCTCCAAACGAATCATAATCAGGCCCTAGCTGGTCTGGTTCTAGTTTCATTTTTTGTAAGAACCATAACCGCCGGTACCGGTTCAAGTTCAAGGACCGGCAGTTCCTATTCTTGAATCGCATTTTTTTTACCCTTTGAACCTGCTCGTTGCTGCTCAGCAATGGGCCTTTGGGCCTGAACCTGACCGAAACCGGCCGACCCTGGTTCGGTTCTGATTCCTTATATAGAGAAACCAAAATCTTCTTTTTTGAAACGGAACCGTCAGTTCTGAAATCGGTGTCAGATCTAGCAGTACTTATTACAACATCCATAAACATACACCAAACTTAGACTACTTAATTTATTTGTTTCCATACTTAAAAAACTCCAACAAGAACACACACAATTAAGCTGAAAACACGACAATAACCATGGCCTACAGTAGGGCCATAACACTAGAACACCCCAACCCATAATAATCCTTTCAAGTGAGTGAAGGATATGGGTCTTTATTTATTCATAGAGCTCTTACTTGTACTTTTGCATGTAGTCAAGCAAAAGATCACTTAGGTTTTTTCCACGAAGATCCTTTTTCAGCGCCTCCTCCTCGGCACCGGCTCCTTCTGGGAGTTGAAGTAGACTGTCGCGACGGGGAGGCCGAGACTGAAGCGGTTGGCGAAGAAGCGGGTGTTGAAGTGGGCGCGGGTGGTCCATGGAGCCATCACCGGAAAAGGCGCCTTCTGCTGGAAGAGCACAAACACGTAGCGGTGGATTCCGACGGTGGGGCGAGGTGCAAGGTAAGGCAGTAGCTCTTGTCCTGCATGCAGTTTAGAATCTGTGTCAAGTGATTGTGGGTGCTAAATTGCTATAAAATTAAGCCAGCCTAATTTTATGATATTTTCACATATATACCCATCAATTTTTCTATGTTGAGAAATTTACACCCAGATCATTGATATTGTTAATTTACCATTCAAATCTTTTAACTGAAAAAATTATACTCCCATGCTGTTATTAATTAAGAATCAAACAAGAATATTCTCTTTTTTTGCTGTTTTTTTAAAATACAAGTGGGATTGGTGCAAGCGGGATTTGAACCCTACACCCTCTTGTTCACTGCAAAGAGGCTTTACCACTTACGCAATTGCAAGATTTGATTTGAATACCTTGGGATGGATACTTTTTCACTCGCTGAGTGAGAAAGAGTTTACTAATTAATCAAAATAACAAGAATCAACTCTACGAAAAATTAGCTCTCACTGGCTGTAAAGACATTAGAACCCCTCCAAGCTAAAAGACCTTTCGTTGTTTTCTCCCCTATAATTTGAGCACATGATCTTAGAATTAAGGTATCATCTTTTTACCTACTGAAAACATCAATTTTCCTTGTGATCTCGGAAGACTGTCGTTTGACCTATCTAAGCTTGGAGGATTTTTCGATTTGGCTCAAGCACCAATCTTCCTAGTCTAGAGCTATTTTGCATGTTTAGGCGCTTCCATTGGAGATTTAACCTACAATATTTCTCAAAATGGTCCGATTTAGGATCATTGCACCAACACTATCCTATAAATTTTGGCCTAAATGGCATGCCAATTTTTCTTCTTAAATAATTTAGGCTAAATTTTTCAATATTACCATGAACTTTCATGAGTTTCCTAGAAAACTACAATCAACCTTAAAATTTCTCAAAAAAAAAACTACTATGAACTATTGTTTTCCTAAAGAACCACTCAAATGACGTTAACAGCTGATGCTAAAAGACTCAAATACCCCATAAATTAAACCATCTTTCGAGAGGTTGCATTAACTAAATAATAACTCCGTCAATTTTGATATTAATTAAAAACCACATGCATAGAATGTAAAACCTTAATTATCAATTAATATCTATTTTTAATTATCACAATTAATGTACTACTAATCATAATTAAATAAATAACTAATAAATTAAAAATTAATAAAAAGAGAGGGACAACCCTCTCCCCTCCCCTCCTCCCTGCTCCTTACCGTTGCCTGATCTGATGGCGGAGGTAGGGAGGATGAAGGAGAGGAAGGGGACCCACCCCTTCCTCCTCCCTTCCTTCCTCCTCCTCCTTGTCCTTGCCAGATCTGGCAGCGGTAAGGAGGGAGGAGGGCGGGGAGGGGAAGCAATCCCGCCCCTCCCCCTCCTCTCCCTTGTCGTCTGATCTGGGTGGCGAGGCAGAGGAGGGAGCAGACCCTCCTTCCTCACCCTAGCCGCCCAATCTGGGCGGCGAGGGGAAGCGGCGAGATTCCTTACATGACCTTAATTAGTAATTTCTATGTGTCTTTATGGGGAAAAAAAGAACAATTCTCACAATTACCAAAATATATCTACCTATTTATAGACACTAACAATAATATAAAATAATAAAATTTTAATTTGCAGTCTATTTATAAGTAGAAACTTAAAATAACTAAATTTTCCTTTCTACACGCTGTTATTTTGCCATTAATTTGAGTTATAAAACATTTTTCTTACCTTTTGAAGGATCTGTCCCACCTGGAATGTCTACCACCACCCTGAGATCACATATAAAATAACAATCGAACAAAAGCAAGAAAGAACGAAAAAAATCAATGAAATATAATGAAAAAGTACATGCAAAATGTTATAGAATTTTTCAGACCATACCAATGGATCACCTCCCTCATGGTTGGCTCACTAGGACTAGGTGCATCTGGATCCGTCATGATCTGACCAAATCAAAATCAAAGCCAACATTCATCAAAAACCCCTAATTTAAAAAATAGGAGCTAACCTTTGTAAAATTACATGCATGCAAGAGTATGAGTGTACACACTGACCAGGGTGTACAGTTCGTCGTGCCGACCGGAGATCTGGATCATCGGCTGAACTGTCACTGCCGATGGCTTCACATCACACCCATTGTTCACGTGCTTTGGTCCATAGCTCACCGACATGACCACCGTTGGCACGAAGAGATCCACGACCTCCCCGATCACCCTCCCCACGACCAATGGATCGATGAAGCTGGTCATGATGATCGGAGTTAGTTTAAGTGAAAAGGAAGAGAGAGGGTTTTTTAAGGCTGAGGACAGGGTTGGGAGAGGAGGTATTTATAACACATGAATGTTATTTACAAACATTATTTACGTCCTCGATTTGTAATTTTGAATTACTTAGAACTTTATTGTACCCTTCTACATTACTCAATTCCCTAAGCTACCCCATGTTTCGAGAATTAAATAAGTTTCCAAACAAGGGTATTTAGGTTTTGCAAGGTGGTTAGGGATGTATGTTGCAATTTTTTTTTTTTACCAGTATCATGTTGCATATTTGACTACAAAATGGGTAGCATGAATCTCTGGCATGTAAGGGGCAAGTTGGTAGGGGTTGAGACCCTATGCACAACGTGTAGGCTCGAGCGCAGAAAAGATAAAATATGTATGTTTGTGATTTTGACACGTTTACCGTGTATGATTGATGTTTTGGATGAGAAAATAGTTAAAAATGAGTCCCCATGATATACCTCAGTAAAATTAGGGTTTTTATACTTTTTGACATAGCGGTACATTGTATCGGTTACCAAGTACTAAAAAATAATTGATATTCAAAATTTTCCTATTAAAACACTATCCTTTCTAGTTACTAGCTACGGGTTTTCATTGGTAAGAGACCAACTCCTACACTTCAGAGAGAAAATCCTTTGGGAAATTCTTAGGATTCGTTACAGTTAGCTTCCATAAGTGAACAGAATTGCACAATAGTAAATATAAACTATTGCCATATTGGGGCTACAAAATCACGAAATGTTCCATTAGTGAATTTTGACATAAAATTCGCCTTAAATAACAGAGTTAGCTGAGTTAAAAACCCAACGTAGTTGGTCTTCTTTGCATTTCAGTTTTACATTTGAAGAGAGTTAGCACAAGCTCGAGCCACAAATCTCTATGAAGATTTGTTTCTTGATTTCTTTTGACAGATGATGGTTGCATTTCAAATTTCAATTTGAATCCCAACTTAATATCAGTTTTTAGATCGAAGAGAGATGGAATTTATTGTACTTGCAACGGCATTAACAAGATAACACAGTTGCTCACTTACAGCGATTTTCAACCAAAAAAATGGAGACTCTCGAGGAGGGATGTGATGCCCAATGATGGATGTTGCCTGGAATCCAAATTGAGCATGACATTGCACTGTGAATTGATTCGACAATGGAATCATATTGAACATCTACTTTTGATTGTCTGGTTTGCGCCTCCTTATGGATGAGTAAGAAGATTTAAAATGGTCTAAAATTTTGCTTTTGCACTCCAAATGATGTAAATCAATAGAGTGAGTTTTCAAAGTGGATGCCCTATTATCTAATTCGAATAAGTGGGATTCAATTCTAAATCCTTCAAAAAGAACCTTGTCCATACATGCATATTCATATGTGTGTATGTAGGTGGTGCTAACTCCTTGGGAAGGAGATGCTTCATCTTTCTCATTAAAATTTAATGTTAAGAAAACATACTTGACAATTTGGATATTTAAAAACAAAAAATAAAGTGTTTGCAAATTATGCACCAAGTGGATACAAAATGGACAACATGAGTAGCAATTGCTTAGTTTGATGTTAAGGAAGTTAAAAACGTCCAAAATTAGTAAGGATTTTTAAGTGTTTACTTCATGACTATATATATAAACATCAATCTGCTCAAATTAAAGATTTAAGCAATATGCTACCTTTGACGGTTGATCTTGTGCCTATTGATGGTTGTGCAAAAATACTTAAAGTTAAGTGGCTTTTAGTTTTTAGCACCTTTAAATGATATAGATCAACTCTAATTGAATGAATTTTCCATTTGATTGGCCTACATCAAATATAAATGGAAAATATTTTGTTCCAATTTTTTTTTCAAAAAGTAGCCAAGTATATATATCTTGGTCTATAATCTTGGCATCAGTGTTAGTTAATGGTTTTAATATCAATATCATCAATATTGACAATATCAATAATCAATAATATTGGGCCGACATCGTCTGATATTACATAGTTAATATCACATTAGATACGTCTGAATCTGATATGTCCGAATCTAATATGATATTGTTGACATGATATTAAATGGGATTAATTGAAACCCTAAGATTAGTTATGGATAAGAATAATATATATGAATATACACACACATAGAGACACACATACATTCTATATTTTTTTTAAGGGAAAAATGGGGCCTTAGCCCCTAGGATATTATTAAATAATAAAGAATGCGCAGTTATAAGAGGAAGATGGTGAATGGAAGGGATTGAGGGGGGAGAGGGAAAATTGCAAAATCACAAAGTGTACATCAAAATTTGACAAAATTCTGGAATGAACAACAAACTATGGCGGCTTCCGATATTTGTGGAGAAGGAAATAGGAGCGCCATTGAGCCACCAATGATGAAATCTGACCCAAGCACCATGAGAGAGGTAAACTTTTCTAGAAATATCCTTTGATTCCGTTCATATCAAACCATCCAAATGGCGGCGGTGACAAAACTATCACATTAGTTAGCTTCATCGCATTGGATATTAGAAATCCTCCAATCACCCTAGAGAGAAGAAATAGATGATGGCCAAGAGAATAATGCAAGACGGCCACGTTCTAACGCTCAAATTTTCAAAGTGTGGGGGCAATGAAAAAAGATATGGGTGCTAGTTTTTAGATTAACCCCACAAAATGTGCACAATGATGTGATATGGATGTCTCTCTTGGCAAGATTGTCTGCTGTTAAAAGACAATAATGAAAAGATGGCCACATGTGGACCTCAATTTTTAGAAGGGTTTGTGTAGTCCAAAATCACCGGAAACAATTGGTTTCATCTAAATAACTGATAAGGTTTCTATAAAGTAAGTTGACAGTGAAAAGACCATGTCTCATGAGCTTTCAATGGTGAACGTCTGGAAAAGAGGTGGAGAGGGTTACAGTTAGAGGAGTGAAAGGAGATTATTGAGATCGTTGATGAGGTTTTAGAATGGCCATCTTCGAAATTGGGGGCCATATCAATCTTTCTTCTAGAAGGCGAGTTTGAGTGTTCAGCGTTCAGGAATTATCCATGGCAAGTAAGAATAAATCAGGAATAAGGAAGAAAGTGCAACATCATCCACCCAATGGTCAAGCCAAAATCTTGTCATACAACCGTCCCCCACTTTAATACTGATGTCGGAGGCAAAAATCATAGAAGCCTTGAGGACTCTTCTCCAAAAGGGGGAGACATACCCGAAAAGAGTACGGTGCAAATCATAAGGCCTTCTTCGTATAATAATTATGAAGTACAAGAGCCCCCCACAGAGTATGTATATCATGGAAAAGTCGCCACCACCATTTCGATAGGAGGGCAAGACTGAAGGCCAGTGGATTACAAACTCTCACGCCTCTTTGATTTTTATGAGAGCAAACAAGTTGCCAATTAACCAAGTAATGCCCTTCATGTATGTCCTTGTTGCCTTTCCAAAAGAAAGCACGACGAATACAATCAATACTATGGATCACTCACTGCAGAAGGTAGTAGATGTTGTGCGCACTGACAACAACCAATAGAGAATCACACAATCTCCACAACCACAAAGAACACCCAAATCACAGAAATTACAAGAGAAGAACACACAATCACAAAACACACGATTTAACGAGGTTCGGCCTGTATGCCTACGTCCTCGGGGCAATCAATGGAGAGATTATTACTTTTTAAGGAGAATTACAACTTGCTAGCAATCTCTTTGAATGCAAGAGAGATGCAGCCTTTCTTTTCCCGCAGCCTTTGTGATTGCTTACAAACCTAGAAACCAAAAACAGCCTTAAATACTCAAATCTGTGGAGCAGCAGATTTACGCCCAAACCCGTCTGTCGGTCGACCGGCCGGTCGACCGACCTCCTCTTCCGGTCGACCCAGCGGTCGACCCAGAAAACCCGAGAGTTAGGTTGCTTACAGTCAGGCTTCTCGGTCGACCGGCCGGTCGACCGCTCCCTGGCCTATGCACGTCGTGCACGTCGGTCGACCGGACCGGTCGACTGAACCCTGCCAGATACTGCTGCTGTTTTCTGCTGTTTCTTCCATTGTCTCTTGTCGCCGACTTCCTCGACGATCCCTTGACGGTCCGGGTCAACTCCCTCAGTAAAAATCTCTCTCTTTCCAACAATTCTCCACCTCGGCGAAGATTCCAAAATCTGAGCCGACATCCAACAAACCCCAGTCTATCACCTGGCGAAATCGACACACGATCTCGGCGAAATCGACACACGATCTCGGCTTGCGCGCACCGGACGAAATCGACACACGATCTCGGCGAAATCGACACACGATCTCGGCTTGGAATCTTTAGCTCAGCTATCCACTGGAATGCACCACATATGCCTTCCCTATACTTCACCTTAGGAGAATTCTACACCTGCCGATCACCAACCCGTGGCTCCTTCTCCGCAACTTCACGACCTCATGAAGACTTCCACATGAGTCAACACTGACTCTCCAATTGACCAGCTCTATCTAGTCCACCTGTCTTCCACTGACGGTCCAACCAAGTCTGCGTAGAGCACACCAAATATCATCGGCTTCAAACTGGATGCACACCACTCCTTATGCAAGCTCAACATCTTCTCACCGGAAGATTACCTGTTCTTCGAGATCTCAACACCTCACCTCTACGTGAAGTCCAACTGGCCACGCCACTTCACCGCTACATGAAGTCTCTTCACCTCTACGTGAAGTCTCTCCAACTCTACGTGAAGCTCCAATCAGCCACAACTCTTTACCTCTACGTGAAGATCCAAATTACTTCTCGAGAACCCAAAATAGCTCCATAAGAGTTGCATCACCAATGGCTGCGCCTTTACGGCTGCCTACGTACCTTTGCCCAAAAGGATCAAGCCAAACGTAGTTCATTAAAAATGAGCTTCATCAAGCTCCAATAATAGTACCTGTTCCTGCAGCAGTGAACCTGTCAGACTGAGTCATATGAACCTCTTCCCGACCATCATGGAGAGCAACGGCCTTCAACTTGAGCTTGTCGCGTTCACAAGCTTGAGATTCATGCTTCTTCAACCACGAGCGTGGTCTCACCTTGGTTCCAATGGCTGCAAACAACTCGACATCCTCTGCAATGTCGTCAAACTGTTCAGCATCACCTATATTTTCTTGATCTCCACCCGGTGTCACATCCGATGAAGTATCCTTTGATGCCGAACCAACTGAAGATGATGGAGTAGCATCAACCTCCACCCGCTGCGATCTTCCCTTGGTCTTCGTCCTCTCCACCTGCTGAGAGACGGTGGACTTCAACACTGAAATCTCTCCAAAAGTGACATTCCTGCTCATCACGATCTTCTTGTCCTCGGGGTCCCACAACCTGTAGCTGTTTCCCTTGACGCCCAAGTAGACAAATCTCTTTGCCCGCGGATTCACCTTGCCACTCTTGGCACTGAAGTAAGCCGAACTTTCAAATTCCCGCAGCATACCATGATCTTGAGCAAATTTTTCAGACCAAGTTCGCAGTCGATCTGTTCCAGTGATGGCTAGCATACTCAGTCGCCTCAGTCCAAAGCGACTTGTCCAATCCTGCATTAGACAATAACTTCCGAACCTCCTCCAGCAAGGAACGGACCACTTCTTTAGCCAACCCATCTGTACCTGTTGAGAAGTGAGTAGCAATCCCTGTGTTCTGGCCAAATTGTAGGAATTGGTCAATGTCTTTTTCAACATTACCAATATGAAGCTCCTTTATCTTCCTACCTATCTGCCTCTCCATTCTTCCCCTCCACTTCCTCAACACATCTAGGGCTTCACCCCTTTGTCTCACTGGATATATCCAAACTTGCCTAGATGAACAATCAATGAACGAGACAAAGTACCTGTGACTTCCAAGCGATGCCGTCTTAGCAGGTCCCCATACACTCACGTGAACACGATCAAGAAGACCTTCATTGTGGTGAGAACTGGTGCTAAAACTCACCTTCTTCTTGTCCAGAACACTATGTCCACCTTCTGACTTGCAGGTAGCAGCACCTTCTTCCAGTAATTCCATCTTTGCAGGAGCTCGCAAAGATTTTTCTTCTTGTCCGGCTTTTTCCTGCCAGATCCCCGGGCCAGCCTTATCTGATGTACTTGAAGTCTCCACCTGATCTGTAATCGTACTACCCTTCAAGTAGTAGAGATTGCCTCGGCGGACGCCCTTCATCACCACCATCGAGCCCTTGATCATCCTGAGATCGCCATCTCGAACAGATATCATCATGCCTGATGCTTCCAAAGTTCCCACGGAGATTAGATTTCTCTTCAACTGAGGTACATACCTCACTCCTTTCAGCTCCTTTTCCATCCCATCAGACATCCTGATTCGGATTGTACCTACACCTTCCACGCTACATGGGTGATCGTCGCCCATAACGACCGAACACCCCTCCAGCTGCTCAAAGTTGGAAAACCAGCCCCGATTAGGGCACGCATGGTATGTTGTACCTGTATCCAGAATCCACTCATCTTTCCATGAGTTACCAATAATGGGAGAACTGACTGAAAACGAGAAACCTGACGAGTCCGAATCTGCTCCATCTGTCTGTGAACTACTCCTCTGAGTCTTCGTCACCTTTGATAGATTTGCTTCAGCATTCGACTCCTTCTTCTTTCCCTTGAACTTCGGACAATATCCTTTCCAATGTCCTATCTCTCTACAGAAGGCACATTGATTTCTCTTGAGGTCCCTGAAGCCCGGCCTGGACTTAGATCTTCCTCTAATCTCTTTGCCCTTCCTTGATGAACCCCTGCCTCTTACTTCCAAAGCCTCCGCCACTGAGCTCGACTGAGAAGGATGCATCTCCTTCTTCCTTGTCTCATAACTCATCAGTGCAGATGACACTTCATCATACACCAAGGTCTGCCTTCCATTGATAAACGTCATAGTGAATGTCTCATACTCCTCCGGTGGGAGTGAGTTCAGAAGAATGACTGCCTTGTCTTCCTCTCCTACCACGACATCCACGTTTATCAAATCTGTAAGAAGCTTCGTATATCGGTTGATGTGCTCATTTACTGTGCTCCCCTTCTTCGTCCGAAATTGATACAGCTTACTCTTAAGCTGCAACCTGGACTCTACACTCTTAGTCAGGTATTTCTTCTCTAGGGTTTCCCACAGTTTCTTCGCAGACGTCTCATGTTGCACAAGGTATTTTATATCTTGTGACAAACATGAACGTATCAAGCCACATGCCGATCTGTTCATCTTCGCCCACTCTTCATCAGTGGTCGTGTTCTTCTTCTTCTCCAATAGGAGCGTGTCCTCGAGGTTCTGTGCATTCAGTGCATCCATAACCTCACACCTCCACATCCCGAAATTATTAGTTCCATTGAACTTAACAACTTCAATCCTTGGGTGAGAGTTCATTGTTTTAACAGAAGCCATCTCTTCTGTCATTGAGATTTCCCAGATTCTCTATCTATGCGGAAGAAATAACCAACTTGAAATAGATCTCTACTCAGATAAAAATGTGATTTTTACCTGTCCCTCAAAACCCTAGATCGAGTTTCACACCAGATCTACTCCACCACGGATTCAACGAGCCCTCCTTGAGTCCTGCTGAGATCGACACACGATCTCCTTGATACCCAATACCTCAGATCTGAGATCGACACACGATCTCCACCGGATCCGATCTCGAGCCCTCCGAATCCTCAGAAAATCCCAAGCGTAGCCTGGATGCTCTGATACCACTTGTTGTGCGCACCGACAACAACCAATAGAGAATCACACAATCTCCACAACCACAAAGAACACCCAAATTACAGAAATCACAAGAGAAGAACACACAATCACAAAACACACGATTTAACGAGGTTCGGCCTGTATGCCTACGTCCTCGGGGCAATCAATGGAGAGATTATTACTTTTTAAGGAGAATTACAACTTACTAGCAACCTCTTTGAATGCAAGAGAGATGCAGCCTTTCTTTTCCCGCAGCCTTTGTGATTGCTTACAAACCCTAGAAACGAAAAACAGCCTTAAATACCCAAATCTGCGGAGCAGCAGATTTACTCCCAAACCCGTCTGTCGGTCGACCGGCCGGTCGACCGACCTCCTCTTCCGGTCGACCCAGCGGTCGATCCAGAAAACCCGAGAGTTAGGTTGCTTACAGTCAGGCTTCTCGGTCGATCGGCCGGTCGACCGCTCCCTGGCCTGTGCACGTTGTGCACGTCGGTCGACCGGACCGGTCGACCGAACCCTGCCAGATACTGCTGCTGCTGTTTTCTGCTGTTTCTTCCATCGTCTCTTGTCGCCGACTTCCTCGACGATCCCTTGACGGTCCGGGTCAACTCCCTCAGTAAAAATCTCTCTCTTTCCAACAGTAGAAAAACATAAAGTAGAGGGACAATGAAGACAACACGGAGTTCACAAGGATAAGTCTACCTCCTCTAGAAAGAGCATTACCCTTCCAAGTAGAAAGCATCTTCTCAACTCTATCAATAGGAGGTTGTCAATCCTTCCTAGTGAGTGAGGACACTTTGATTTGTAACCCAAGATAGATGAATGACAAAGAATCAAAATTGCAATTAAGAATGATAGCGGCTCTTGTGCCCATCTCTTCACTCCTGCTCAAATTATTATTTATAAAACATTATGGCTATTATAAGATGCCAAAGATATGTGCATGTTATAAGATAGAGGCGAAGGTGAAAAAGGATAGAGACAATCGTCTTGCGTGTAAGATATCCTAGAGGTGGAGAAGGTTGGTATTGGTGAGAATTTGATGGTGGATAGAAAAAATGGAAATGGGTTAAAAGCAAGGTTCTGAAGATTTATATTGGCCTGGATTTGAAGGTTGATGGCAGAGGTTAGTGAAGGGGATGGCAGAAAAGGTGGAGAGATGGTGATGGGATGAAGAATTCAACACATAAGATAAACGATCTCTCCACCTTGCTATAAGGGTTGAAACAAATCAAGATTAGTGGAAACATCTATCTGAATAGTGTTGAGCCACAGTTAACCATGTATATAGGTATGAAGCCCCCTGCAAGGCCTAAACTAGAGTATCAGTAGTGTCCTCGGCCTCTGATGCCAACTTGATATCAAAATACAATGTTGATCAACCTGCAATTCAGGTGTAAATAGTTTGAGCTTAGGGTTTGATTCTACAGGATTAAGTCGAGTCCATACCTGTTAGGCTGGCCCAGTGGCTAGAGCACTGCAATCTGTACGTACTTAGTGGTAAACTAGTAATAGCAGGATTATAGGATGAGGCCAATTGCCAACATTAGAGGGGTGGAGAGAGAGGACAGAGATTCAAATTTCGAGTTTGATATCCTCGACTGATGTTTGTGAGGATTTGAATAGGTGGGGAAAATTTTGAGTTTGAATTCTGTTTCACAACTGCCTCTTGCTTGACTGGATATTTCCAAATCAATGGTGCATGGTCTACATCTCTATGGTGATGGTGAGAACGTCAGCATTGGCCTCCTGAAGGTAGAAGGGAAGACGAGTTGATCTCTCCTCAATACTGAGAATTGGTGGCAACAAGATGATTGAGATGGGTTGTGTGCAATTGGCAGTACAATGAAGATACCTTATTTTTATTGAACATGTAAGGATTAGGTGAACCATATGGCTAAGTCTGCTTCTCACCTGTCCAAGGGATGACCATGATAGATTCATTTGGATCTCACTGGCTATCACTACAAGTAATCAGAACATTATTTGATGATTACTGTTGTACATTCTTCCTTGATTTAGGCTTAGACGGTTTTTTAAAGAATGAGGAGAACTTGGGGTCTGATATTAAAGTATCCTTCTGTAGGGAAAAGTTACTTGTTGAAAAAGGATTCAGCAAGAGGAAGAGCTAGAAAACAAAGGTGCTCTCGGGGCAGAGATGGAACAGTGAAAGGATAAGGCGTGTTGGATATAACTACCCATTATTGTCGAGGCTTGAAGTGAGCCCTCCACTTGAGGGAATTTCCTTTTGATGCCTTCCCTAAGAAATAATTATTTATATTTTCATTCCATTTTATGCTTTATCCCTCTGGCTTATCAGGGAGTAGTGAATTAATGATGGATATTAGTAATTGATTGGTAATGGTTTATTGGGCAGGTTATTGTTGTAAATGTAACAATATTTCTAAATTTTAAAACACGCAACACATTAATTAAATAAATCTTTTTAATCAAACTTGTTTGCTTGTCCTGAACATGTTACTAATATAAAAGAAATTTAAAAAAAATAAATTTGCTGGCCTGGGGTGACGTAGTCATACAGAAACACTGCGATAAAAGAAAGATGACCGATCCCTCGCCCGAACTTGAAGTGACCTCCTCTCTTAGTGGCAAAAACTCTCTCGGTAAATCACCAACACTCAACTCAGGACGGTGAACTGGGCCTATGCTCAGACGGAGATTTGTTGCCCAGAATGGAAAGAAGAATTTTTCAGAAAAAATTTTGCAAGAATTTTGCAATAGAAGAGGAGAGAATTTTTGTAAGAATCTGTAACATTCTATGCTGAAAGAGAACGGTGAGGGGCTCTATTTATAGACTTGATCTCGCACGATCAGATTTGTTGCAACAACTTTTGCTCGTTGCAAAAACCTCTCACACGATCTCAGATCCAATTTGTTCGGATCAATGAACGATAAAATCCAGATAAATCTCAACAGAAAATCTTAATCAGAAATTTAAAATAACATTAAAGGTTTGCTTGGCCCATGGCCCAAGTCCAATAGTACTAGAATGTGGAGGAGTTGGTATTTATACAACTCAACCTCCTTTATTCTATCCAATGTGGAACTAAAAGCCAAGATCAAATAGAGGGAAACTCAAGTTTTTCCTTAACAATCCAATAAACCCAATAGCCCCCCCCCAAAAAAAAAAAAAAAAAAAAACTTGAGTTTCAGGGAAAATAAAACAAATCAACAATAATAAATAACAAACAAATCATCAAATCATAAAACCCGAATGAAATTGGGCAACATTATACCGTGAATTTGGGACAGGTGGACTAGCCTGAAACCTTCCTTAGTAAATTCATCGCCATCTGAGAGACACAATCGACTACTTCTGAAACTAGCCTCTTTTATTAAATATTGATAGAATACACACACATTAAGTCTCTATCTATTGAGCGAGCGGGTTGACATTCAGACAATGCTCCAAATAATCGACTCATGAGAGTTTCTAGGGGTCAACCCTGCCCTCTCAACTGCGACCATCATGGTTTCCCTCACTTAGGGTAAGTCCTCCAAGGGTACTACAATTGGATCTAATACCCTTCACACTTCATGCGTTGGACTTATTAAGAGTTTAACTCAGCCTTACCTAGTTGTATTATAAGGGCATCATCACCACAGAGAAGGGTAGTAGATACAATGCTACATATGGGATATAAATATATCCGGGTCGATGCTTCACACGATATCACCAGTCCAACTTGTTTCTACCAAATTAAATTTCTTTCGTGGAATCAGCTCCTAATCAAGTTGGTTATATTCCTGCTGCCAGTGAACTCTACTATGAGTTTAACCCCATCTCCCTCGATGAATTTAGAACTACACTTCTAGAAAGGACCTTAGTCAGAATGACTTTATGTTGTTTAGAGTCAAACAATGACTTAACTATCTTTATTTCTCAAGTGGTGATAGTGAGAGATTTAACTCTTCATAATCACATTATTATGACTCTTGACACCCTTTATTAGACTTAAAACCTTCGGATAATTCTCAGAGTATCCCCCATTTGGGATCATAAGGTATTTATAAAGTTTTTCTTTATTGCCTTAGTTTTAAAATGAGTAGATTATACCATAATGGTTTATGATAAAGCATATATACATTGCATTTGATTATTGCAGTATTTAAAGTATATATATATATATACACACACATAGATTTAATTTGATAAAGAATAATTAAGAAATTTATGATTATCAAAATTATTTTAATGCACACTTAGTGTCAAAGTCTAAGTATTAATATGTAATTCAGATATATCTGAAAATATAGCATAAGTATATGAAAACATTTAGCATATACTTGATCAAAATGTTATGGATCGAACATGTCCTAGAGAAGAAATATTTATTATCCCTTCTACACACTTTATTAAGACATTGATGATGACGCAGATGAGAATTTAATATCTTATAAGATGACTGCAAATTGGTTCCTTACCAGATATCAAGACATCCTATTTGCCTTACCATTTATATTCTTAATAGTATCCGAATTTCCATCGTAGATAAATTATCATTGTCTTAATTTAGTGATTAGGATATATAATTTAATTTTTTTTTGTACATGGAATTTTATATTCACAAATAATACATGCATATAATGTATGCTTATATATAAGTTAATGAATAGTAAAATTTGAATTTAATGCTTTTCACAACTTAGATAAGAAATTCTCATAATTTAATTATTTTAAATATCATGAAAATATCTAAATAGGAGGTGTATAAAATTTTCCAGCAATTAATATAATTTTAATAAGTATAATAAGTTATATCAACAGATGATATTTTTAACTTGATATGTTTCAATAATAAATATCTCATTGAATAAAAGCTAGTAATGAAATGAGAAAGATTAAATATTTTCTAATTATAAGATAATTTCAAAAAAAATATTTCATTATTTGAGATATTAGAATAGATAATTTTTCAAAATTTAAGAAATGTAAAAAGAATCTGATTTAAAATTTCTAACCTAGAATCTCGGCCAAATTCTTGAAAATTAAAATAATATTTGAAAATATGAAAATAGATATTTAATTTATCTCTAAGCTTAGTTAGATAAAAATTATAGTTTGTAAAATTAAAAATTGACATCTGATTTCTAAAATGTCTAAATAGGACCAAATCCAAATTTAATAATTATAAGTTAAGGACAATAACCAAAATAATAATTAGATTAGGGGGTAGTCTCTTCATCTCAATTATAATACTAGATTATAGGAAAATTATTCCTTTTAGGCAATCTAACTTTAATAGATCCCAATTAAAGTTGGATGGGGGGCAAAGCCTCACATGATTATTAATCATCCTGCACATGGTTAGGATAAATATACTCATTTACATAAACTTAAATCATAAGATTTTCTCATGCAAAACTAAAATCACAAGTAGTATATTTTCTAATTGCAACTTTAAATTAATCATATTGTTTAAAATTTTCAATTTTACTCTATTCTTCATACTAGATTTTCTAGAGTATAGACTAAGATTTCAATTCTAGCTAACTTAGCATTGTCTGATCATGATTTACATTAAACTCAAATATGAAAGATAATTAAAACTTGATCCAACCATAATATTAATCAAAGCTAACTTAGACAGATTAAGGTATGTCCAAATGTTGGTGTATATGCTAGAGTTGTAATCTAGACAATAATATTACCTTTAAGATTATAGTTAATATAAGTGTTGGCCCAAGGTTACAATCACCCGTTTTAGTGTGTTTTGATGATTACAAAACATATATAGTTATTTGTACTAATCATGTTTGTTGTTTTAGTGTGTTTCAGGGTTCTAATGAAAGTAGAAGGTTTCTTCCCTAAAGGAAGGTGTTTTTGACGCAAGTCACTTCAATTCGGGCTCAAGAATCAAGCTTTCAATATCATATGGAGAAGCCCACTTGAAGACACTTGAAGAACTTGTAGTCCTTAGAACCAATGTAAGAAATAGTTTGTAAAGTTTGAGCTTTGGAAAATTGGCTCTAGGATACACACACACGATTTTGTATTCAAGTTTTCATGGTCAAAACTTTTGTTTCATGCCTTAGTGTGTATATATACATGACCCTAAGTTTTAAAAAAATGAATATCATGTTTAGATCATGTATGTATACTCTTTCCAGCATATTACTTAGTTTTCTTTACTTCAAAAACATCTTTACAAAAAAATAAAATTTTCAAGACCTGCTGCTGTTTTTCTGTTTCAGGAGAACCCGGCCGACCAGCCCGGTCGACCGGCGCCTGTATCAGGACGTGCACGCTTGTGCACGTCCGTCGACCGACCGCTCGGGTCGACCGACTGCTAGCAGTCTGCTCTCGGGTTTTCTGGGTCGACCGCCCGGTCGACCGCCCGAAGAAAACTGTGTTTCTTTTTAGAGGACGGTCGACCGGACCGGTCGACCCGAGCCCAACGGCTACTACCAGCAGGGCAGACGGTCGACCGGCCCGGTCGACCGCCAGGCCTGCAAATTGCCAACGGCTCTTTCCTCTTTTGTGTAATTCTGAAATCTGTTTTTGTAATCTGTTTTGGCAGACTTTTTTTGAGTTTTTGGAGATCTTTTTCAGAGCAAATAAGCTTAAAATAAATTGTTTTTAACCCTTTCCTCTCCCTATAAATAGAGAAGATGGGTCTCTTGCAAAATACCAAGAAAAATCCTCAAGTTTTCATAGTTTTCAAAAAGAAAAGAAAAGTGTTTAAGCTCTTCATCTCCAATTCTTTCTTGAGCTTGTTTTCAGTTGTGTTTGTTAGCTAATATCATTCTACAACTGAGTTTTTCTCACTACACTTCTTAGAGCCAAAAATTCCCTACTCAAACTATAAGGAAGTTGTAAAAGAGTGAGAGTTTGTAAGAAGTTTAGTGATCTTGTTGTGATCACTTTGGTTACTTGTGTTCATCTTGTTCTTGTGGAGACACCTCTTCGGTAGAGGTTATTGTAAGTGGTGGAGCTCGGTGCTCGGGTCTTTGGTAGACCGTTGTAAGCGTCCTCGGTGGATAGTGGAAACCCTTCACGGAGGTGAAGGCGGGGAGTAGAGTGGTGGCTCGAACCTCGAAACAAACATCTTGTGTTTGCGATTGCTTTGTGTCCATTTTGCTTTAAATTTTTCCTTGCACTCTATTACTTTCAAATTACTTGCTTGTGATCTTGTTTGAATTCTTGTGTTATAGCTTCTAGCTTGTGATACTTGTGATATATCTTGTGTGCATTTCATCATTGCATATTATTCATAGTTTGTCATTATCGATCAATTCTCATACAACAAGGTTGCATTGCGCACCTCTAACCCATTCAAGGGGAATCACGAGGAAGGAGTTCAGAACCCTTCACAGGGTATTCGGCTCTTAGTCTTGTTTTGAGAGATCGTTGCATCATTCATCCATCATAGTTTTAAAAAGATTGTTAGATTAGCAATTACACCTATTCACCCCCCTCTAGGTGTTTTTCAATTGGTATCAGAGCTTGGACTCTAGGATCTTGGCTTAACAACCTTAGAGAGATCCTAATTTAGCTAATCACTTCATTCATTTTTCATACACTCTCACTTAGTAAAAATGGCCGATGGAATTAAGACACCCCCTAAGTTTGATGGACTTAACTTTCCCATATGGAAAGTTAAGATGACCGTTTTCTTGCAATCTCTAGGTAGTCGAGTTGCAAAGGCCGTGACCAAACCCTTTAGTGCACCCCCCGGTGATGAATCCACTTGGTCCGAAATTGAGACTAAGGAGTTTGATGCCAATGCTAGGGCTCATTATGCACTACTTCAAGCCCTCAATGATGATGACATTTCTATGGTTATCCATTGCAAATCCGCATTTGAGATTTGGACACACTTGCTAGTAACACATGAAGGGACTTCACAAGTGAAGAGGGCTAAGATTGACCTTCTTCGGTCCCAATATGAGAACTTTTGCATGCAAGAAAATGAAGCCATAGATGATATGGTTACAAGATTTACCAAGATTACTAATGGACTTTCTTCTCTAGGTGATGCTATTGACAATGACCAAAGAGTAAGAAAGATCATCCGGGCTCTTCCACCTTCTTGGGAAGTAAAAGCTACTACCTTGAAGGAACTCAACGACAAGGAGGAGATGGAGCTTATAGGTCTCATTGGAGACCTCAAAACCCATGAGATGGAGAGAAAGGCAAGGGAAGAAATGGCTCCCTCCAAGAAGAAAGCCATAGCCTTCAAATGTCAATCCACACACTCTGACGAAGACGATAAAGAAGAAGATGACGAAGAGCTCTCACTTCTTGTGAAGAACGTTCAGAGGATGTACAACAAGGCTAAATTTCAAGGAAGAAAGAGATGGCAAGGAGGCAAAGAAGAAAGAAAAATTATTTGCTTCAATTGTCAAAGACCGGGACACATTGTTGCGGAGTGCCCGGACAAAGCAAAGCCTTCCACCTCCAAGAAGCCCTTCAAGAAGAAAGCAATGAAGGCAACATGGGATTCCGAAAGCGAATCCGAGGACGAAGTTGACACCGCTAACATGTGCTTCATGGCTAATGAAGGCACAAGCAAGGTAACCCCTTTCACTTCTCGATTGATGAACTTTCCATGGATGAAATAGGAGAAGCTTTTATAGAATTATCACATAACTATGATTTTCTAAAGAAAAAGTATTTAAAAATGAAAAAGGAAAATGAGTTACTTAATCATCAAGTTTTTACTCTTTCCAAAGAAAAAGATGACTTGCTCTCTACTTTAGTTACTACTCAAAATGATTTTGATAAGTACAAAATTTCTTGTAAAGGCAAGTCCCCACTAGTTGATTCTAATGAGATTACCATGCTTAAAGAAAGAATAGACTCATTAGGAATTGTTTTGAAAAATTGTGAGTTTAATAAGAAGAAGATTGAGGCTATGTTTCCTAAGAAACAAGCCCCAAATAAAAATGCTTACCATGCTCATGCTCAAGCTCATGTTCATACCACACAACCTATACATCGTGGCAAACCCCCAAAACATGCTCACACTTCACACACACATCATGCATTCATGTATGGTAAAGTGTATTCATGTTCTTATTGTGGCCGTAAGGGACACTTAGCTAATTTTTGCTATGATAGACAAGTGCATCTCGTCATAATGTTTGGGTTCGAAACACTAACTTTCAAGGACCCAAGAAAATTTGGGTACCAAAGTCAAAAATTTTGTTAAATGATGTAGGTACCATCCAAGGCTCAAAGACGTAGAGGATTGTGGTATCTTGATAGTGGTTGCTCAAGGCACATGACTTGGGACATCAACAACTTTGCAACCCTATCAAGATACCATGAAGGTGGCACCGTCACCTTCGGAGATGATGCCAAGGGTAAAATCATCGGTATTGGTAATGTAAAACTCGGCACATCCCCTTTAATTGAGAATGTAGTTTTGGTTGATGGCCTCAAGCATAACCTCTTGAGTGTTAGTCAACTTTGTGATAAAGGTTTTGATGTTATTTTTGATAATGTAGTTTGTAAAGTAATTGATAGAATTTTCAATACTTGTGTGTTTTCCGGTTTTCGTGAAAATAATGTTTATATGATTGATATGTCTAATATGTCTTGTAATATTACTTGTTTAAAAGCCCTCGATGATGACTCTTGGTTGTGGCATAGAAGATTAGGCCATATTTCATTTGATCATATTTCTAGGTTAAACACAAAGGAAATGGTGAAAGGTATTCCTTGTTTGAATTTTGAAAAGGACCGAGTTTGTGACGCATGTCAATTTGGGAAACAAACTAAGTCTTCTTTCAAGTCAATTAAGGATATCATGACATCACGTCCTTTGGAGTTAATCCATATGGATCTATTTGGCCCTACACAAACCAAAAGTCTAAGTGGGAATAGATTTGCATTTGTTTTGGTTGATGACTTTTCACGCTTTACATGGGTTTTCTTTCTTGAACACAAAAACCAAGCCTTTTCACATTTTCAAGCCTTTAAGAAAAGAGTTGAAAAGGAAAAAGAGACTTCAATTTTAAGAATAAGAAGTGATAGAGGTGGTGAATTCATTAACCTACCCTTTACCACTTTTTGTGAAGAACATGGAATAAAGCATGAACTTTCTTGTCCTAGAACTCCACAACAAAATGGAGTAGTTGAACGGAAAAATAGAACATTACAAGAGATGGCTAGGACAATGCTAAGTGAATATGGTCTACCACATTATTTGTGGGCCGAGGCCGTTAATACATCATGCTATATATCAAATCGTGTTTTCTTGTGTAAAAATACTTCAAAAACTTCTTTTGAAATGTACTTTTCTAGAAAACCAAATGTTTCATATTTCAAGGTTTTTGGATGCAAATATTTTGTTTTAAATACAAAAGATAATTTAGGAAAATTTGATGCTGGATCTTATGAGGCTATTTTTGTTGGTTATTCTAACACTAGCAAGGCTTATAGAATCTTTAATAGATCATCTTTGACTATTGAGGAATCTATACATGTTAAGTTTGAAGAATCTAACTTGTTTGTTAAGAATGTTGTAGAAATAGATGCTTTGGATGAAGGCTTAGAGAAAGTGACCTTGGAGGATACACCTACTATGGGAGACAAGCCAAAGGATGATGAAGGAAGTAAAGTTAAAGTAGAAGAGGCTCAAGGAAATGAACATCAATCAAATGAAGTGGAGCCTACTCATCAACTTTCAAAGGATTGGAGATACAATCCCCATCATCCTAAGGACCTCGTCATAGGTGAAGTATCTAAAGGGGTAACCACTCGCTCTAAACTTCATGATTTTTGTGGACATTATGCATTTATTTCTCATGTTGAACCCAAGAACGTCCTCGAAGCCGAGGCCGATTCATATTAGTTGCTAGCCATGCAAGAGGAACTCAATCAATTTGAGCACAACCAAGTTTGGCACCTTGTTCCTAGGCCCCACGATAGACCAACAATTGGTACTAAGTGGATCTTTAAGAACAAGTTGGATGAATCGGGTAACGTTGTTAGGAATAAAGCTAGGTTAGTTGCCCAAGGTTACACTCAAATCGAAGATATCGATTTTGAAGAAACCTTTGCACCTATAGCACGGCTTGAAGCCATACGGATGACACTAGCATTTGCCTCATATAAAGATTTTAAATTATTTCAAATGGATGTTAAAAGTGCTTTTCTAAATGGTTTTATTGAAGAGGAGGTGTATGTTGAACAACCCCCCGGGTTTGTTGATCCTACACATCCAAATTTTGTTTTCAAACTTGATAAGGCTCTTTATGGTTTAAAACAAGCCCCTAGGGCTTGGTATGAAAGGCTTTCTTCATTTCTAATTTCAAATAGTTTTAAGAAAGGTAAAATAGATACTACATTGTTTACAAAACATGTTGAAAATGATATTCTTATTGTGCAAATTTATGTGGATGATATTATTTTTGGTTCTACTAATGAATCTCTTTGCCAAGCTTTTGAATCATGCATGAAAGACGAATTTGAAATGTCTATGATGGGGGAACTCAACTATTTCCTTGGACTCCAAATCAAGCAAAGGAAGGATGGGATCTTCATCAATCAAGCCAAGTACACAAAGGAACTAATCAAAAGGTTCGGGCTTGAAGGATCTAAAGTAAGCAAAACTCCCATGGCAACAACCACAAAGCTTGATAAGGATAAACAAGGTAAAAGTGTAGACATTAAGCTTTATCGTAGCATGATTGGTAGTTTATTGCATTTGACGGCTAGTAGGCCGGATATTATGTTTTCCGTTTGTCTTTGTGCACGTTTTCAATCTTGTCCTAAAGAGTCTCATATAATTGCGGTTAAACGCATAATTAGATACCGTAAGGGTACTATTGAAATGGGTTTGTGGTATCTGAAAATCGGATTATTTGAAATGAAGAGTTTTTCGGATGCCGACTATGCGAGTTGTAGGGTAGATAGGAAGAGCACAAGTGGAACATGTCAATTCTTAGGTAATTGTCTTGTATCTTGGTCTTCCAAAAAGCAAAATTCGGTAGCCCTATCAACCGCCGAGGCGGAGTATGTTGCGGCCGGAGCTTGTTGTGCACAAGTTCTTTGGATGAAACATACTCTCCTTGACTATGATTTGCATTTTGATCATGTTAAAATATTTTGTGATAATACTAGTACTATTCACATGACTAAGAATGCAAATCAACATAGTAAAACTAAACACATTGACATTAGGTATCACTTTCTTAGAGATCATTATGAGAAAGGTGATATTGATATTGATTATGTTTCTACCGATTTTCAACTTGCCGATATTTTTACTAAACCATTAGATTATGCTAGATTCTCCTTTATTTGTGGTGAGTTGAATGTTTGCATTGTAGATTCTTAAAACATTCTTTTGTTTTTGCTTTGTTTGACCCTTTTTGATGTATGACAAAAAGGGGGAGAAAAAGACTAGTTTGTTATTTAAAAAGAATAAGTTTGTTTATTTGAGTTTTTGCCAAAAACTATTGTGCTTTCAATGCTTTATGTATCTTGCTTTTCATAGTCATTATTTATACATAGCATTATTTGAGGGGGATCTTCTAAGCTCTTCTTCCATCTTTGCTTAAATAACTTATATGTTTTGTCATCATCAAAAAGGGGAGATTGTTGGCCCAAGGTTACAGTCACCCGTTTTAGTGTGTTTTGATGATTACAAAACATATATAGTTATTTGTACTAATCATGTTTGTTGTTTTAGTGTGTTTCAGGGTTCTAATAAAACTAGAAGGTTTCTTCCCTAAAGGAAGGTGTTTTTGACGCAAGTCACTTCAATTCGGGCTCAAGAATCAAGCTTTCAAGATCATATGGAGAAGCCCACTTGAAGACACTTGAAGAACTTGTAGTCCTTAGAACCAATGTAAGAAATAGTTTGTAAAGTTTGAGTTTTGGAAAATTGGCTCTAGGATACACACACACGATTTTGTATTCAAGTTTTCATGGTCAAAACTTTTGTTTCATGCCTTAGTATATATATACATGACCCTAAGTTTTACAAAAATGAATATCATGTTTAGATCATGTATGTATACTCTTTCCAGCATATTACTTAGTTTTCTTTACTTCAAAAACATCTTTACAAAAAAAAAAATTTTCAAGACCTGCTGCTGTTTTTCTGTTTCAGGCGAACCCGGCCGACCGGCGCCTGTATCAGGACGTGCACGCTTGTGCACGTCTGTCGGCCGACCGCTCGGGTCGACCGACTGCTAGCAGTCTGCTCTCAGGTTTTCTGGGTCGACCGCCCGAAGAAAACTGTGTTTCTTTTTAGAGGACGGTCGACCGGACCGGTCGACCCGAGCCCAACGGCTACTGCCAGCAGGGCAGACGGTCGACCGGCCCGGTCGACCGCCAGGCCTGCAAATTGCCAACGGCTCTTTCCTCTTTTGTGTAATTCTGAAATCTGTTTTTGTAATCTGTTTTGGCAGACTTTTCCTGAGTTTTTGGAGATCTTTTTCAGAGCAAATAAGCTTAAAATAAATTATTTTTAACCCTTTCCTCTCCCTATAAATAGAGGAGATGGGTCTCTTGCAAAACACCAGAAAAATCCTCAAGTTTTCATAGTTTTCAAAAAGAAAAGAAAAGTGTTTAAGCTCTTCATCTCCAATTCTTTCTTGAGCTTGTTTTCTGTTGTGTTTGTTAGCTAATATCATTCTACAACTGAGTTTTTCTCACTACACTTCTTAGAGCCAAAAATTCCATACTCAAACTATAAAGAAGTTGTAAAAGAGTGAGAGTTTGTAAGAAGTTTAGTGATCTTGTTGTGATCACTTTGGTTTCTTGTGTTCATCTTGTTCTTGTGGAGACATCTCTTCGGTAGAGGTTATTATAAGTGGTGGAGCTCGGTGCTCGGGTCTTTGGTAGACCGTTGTAAGCGTCCTCGATGGATAGTGGAAACCCTTCACGGAGGTGAAGGCGGGGAGTAGAGCGGTGGCTCGAACCTCGAAACAAACATCTTGTGTTTGTGATTTCTTTGTGTCCATTTTGCTTTAAATTTTTCCTTGCACTCTATTGCTTTCAAATTACTTGCTTGTGATCTTGTTTCAATTCTTGTGTTATTGCTTCTAGCTTGTGATACTTGTGATATATCTTGTGTGCATTTCATCATTGCATATTATTCATACTTTATCATTATCGATCAATTCTCATACAACAAGGTTGCATTGCGCACCTCTAACCCATTCAAGGGGAATCACGAGGAAGGAGTTCAGAACCCTTCACGGGGTATTCGGCTGTTAGTCTTGTTTTGAGAGATCGTTGCATCATTCATCCATCATAGTTTTAAAAAGATTGTTAGATTAGCAATTACACCTATTCATCCCCCCTCTAGGTGTTTTTCAATAAGCTGATAAAGGATTCTAGAATTTTTCGATTAGTCAAAAATCCCAATTTTGCCAGTCTAACTGGCCAGTCGGCGTAACTCAGGTGGGAGATTTTTCGCTCTTGACATTCCTTAATTATAGAACTTAATTATAGAATCACATTGAGTACCCTTTCTTAGTTAAACACCAACTGTGCAGAATTTCGAGAAAATAATTTACTCTTTAATTTTTTTTCCTGCTGAACTAAAGACATTTAAGAACCTATGCCTATTCTAATCACATGAAGAATGTACAAATAATGTTATTGTAATTTAAGTTTGCGAAAATAACAGAAAGATTTCTACCATATTTTCTGTATCCACAATATTTGAAAATGTTAGAATGTATGTTCATATTGGTAGCTTTTAAATGAGGGTATGCAGAATAGAAAAGGTGTAAAATTCTTGTTTAATTAAGTTACAAAGTATTATAACATATCAAAGTTGGAATCACAATATTAATATGCTAGAATTTAAAATTTTACATGCAGCAAATATACAATTTGTTTTGAAGGAATTGGATAATTCTTAGAATATTTAGGAATTTGTTACAATAGTAATTTACACAATAAGTATTAAGTTTCCTCTAATATAGTATCTCTATATCATGAAATATGTATTGGATGTAATAAACAAATATAGCAGAAATTATTTTTTTTGCAAAATTAATTTGCAATTAAAAGACAAGAGTTTAGATATTATAGTAATTAGGAAAGGTTTAATTACAAGGAATTGATTATTGCAGGAATAGACCTTGTAAGAAATTTGTAATATTAACAAGATAAGATTTGCAATAATCTAATGGGATAAGATCTTATAATTAAAATAATTTAATAAGATATTGTGAAAATTTAAGAGGATAAGATCTTGTAAATAATTTTAATAAAATCTTGCAAAATTTAAAAGAGAAGATCTTGCAAGAGATATTAATAAAATATTGTAAATAATTTTAATAAAATCTTGTAAAATTTAAATAATAATTTTCAAGGTTGAATAGCTGTTTTGCAAGAATTTTATTAGAACAATAACTTGTAAGAATCAGAATAGAAGTCTTGTAAGAACTTTTATCGAGTAAAGTCTTGCAAAAATTTCTATAAGGTAATATGTTGTAAATGATTTTACTTTTGCAACTAAAAATAATTAAATAAGATGTTTCATTGAAATAATTAAATAAAATTTTCTAATGGAAAGGTTAAGGTTATGTAAAGATTTTCTAAGACCTTATATTGTAAGATTTGGACTTGTAAGAATTCGAACAAATAGATTTTACTTTGCAAGAACTTATAAAAGATAAATTTGGTAAGATGCAAATTTTTTATTTTAAGATTTATCATAATTACTGTTGGCAAGAACATAAATATTATATTAATTTGCTAGAATAATTCTCTAATTGCATATAATTTTAATGCTTGAAATATATAAGTAATTATATTGCGTGAAACATGTATTGCATTAAAAGATTTAATTAATATGCATGATTAATTTTTAAATTAAATTGGAAAAAATTATCAAAGTAATAGTAATCTTTCTTCTAGATTGCTGTTTATATAACAATATTTCTAAATTTTAAAACATGCAACACATTAATTAAATAAATCTTTTAATCAAACTTGTTTGCTTGTCCTAAACATGTTACTAATATAATAGAAATTAAAAAAAAATTGCTGGCCTGGGGTGACGTAGTCGTACAGAAGCACTGCTTTAAAAGAAAGACGGTCAGTCCCTCACCTGGACCTTGAAGTGCCTCTTCTCCTAGCGGGAAAAATTCTCCCGGTAAACCACCAACACCCAGCTAAGGATTGTGAACTGGGCCTCTACTCAAACGAAAATTTGTTGCCCGGAATGAAAAGAAGAATTTTCAGAAAAATTTTGGTAAGAATTTTGCAGTAGAAGAGGAGAGAATTTTTGTAAGAATCTGTAACTTTCTGTGATGAAAGAGAATAAGGAGGGGCTCTTTTTTGAGATCCCGAGTCCGTTCCTTTGGTAACAGCCCCGAATATTTGATCGCATGACCAGATTTGTTGCAACAACATCTGCTCGTTGCAATAGCCTCTCGCATGATCTCAGATCCGATTTGATTGGGTCAATGAACGATAAAATCCAGATAAATATCAACAAAAATCTTAAGCAGAATTGCAAAATAAAATTAAAGGCTTGCTTAGCCCATGGCTCAAGACCGACACATGACCAAAGTCCAATAACATTAGAATATGGAGGAGTTGGTATTTATACCACTTAACCTCCTTTGTCCTATCCAATGTGGACTAAAAGCCAAGACCAAATAGAGGGAAACTCAAGTCTTTCCCTTCACAATCCAATAAACCTAACATTATCTTTTACTTCAATGGGCACCCCTCTAATTGACCTAAGTGGGAATTAGGAGTCCTCTTCGCTCTTTGCTTTTCTTCAATATATCATTTTAAAATCTTTCATCCTTATTTGTTTCCTCATTTTAATTTCCTTTTGGATCCATTCCCCTTAGGTTCTTAGGGAGGTAATAGGACAAGAAGTAGGAACTTGCTTTCCTTCGTTAGGTTTAAATAAGAACATGAAGGAAAAAATAAATGAAAGGGTAAATTGCAGAAAGGGTACCCGAGGTTTAAAGAAATCTCAACATGGGTATAAACTTTGTTTTTTTTCAAATTGAGTATCTAGGGCCCTGTTTCTGTTAGTTTTTTAAAACTTTCCATTAGTTTGTTGGTTATCTGGTCACGTGCGAGGCATGTGACTCAAAATTTGGACCAAGATGCCGTTCTTCACCTCTTAATAAGAACTCTCATTTACATTTCAAAATTGAATCCATCAACTCTCTCTCTCTCTCGCCCCCCCTCTCTTCTCACCATGCTAGCTCTCTTTATTCTCTCTTGCAATAAGGCATTGGAATCCATTTTAAAGATATATATATATATATATATATATATATATATATATATATATATATATATATATATATATATGAATATGAATATGAATATAATGTACCATAGTAACAACAATTCATGTGGTTGCCAAATAAAGATGACTGTATTTGGAGAAAAACTAAGAGATGTAGACCTCGTACTTTTGATCTATCTTCTTTTTAATTTCATTCATGTATATTTTTCCGAAAGAAAAATTCAAGCGAGGGAGAGGTTCCCAACAAAATGTAACACGAATTACGTGTAGTTTTTTTTAGCATGTAGATAGTTTGGAAATAAGGTGTTTAAGCCCTTATACTACTATAAGGTTAAATGAAGTGACTATTTTGTAATATGAACCTTTTGGTGTGCTCATAGGTAAGTCATTATTATTTTCAATGGAGAGGAGAGGGTTGAAGAAGAGAGATCTAATGAGACCCATGGGGAAAGAGAAAGTGAAGAGGAGCAGGGAGGCAAATAATGCTGGGTAGATCTCTTTTTAGCGCCAACGACCCATAAATGATCTTCAGGTAGGAAAGTACTCGAATCTATGAGCATGACACTCAAATTCACGAGAAATTTACTCAAATTTACAAGCAAGAGATAACAACTCAAATCCACGAGCAATTGGAGAGATAAACTCAATTTTATTAATAAAAAACTGAATAAAAGTTGAATATAAAACAGAGAACATAATGGACTTTTATAAGCTTACAAAAAGAATACTACTCCTACTTGGAAACTATAACCTATTTCCAAAAGAAAACAAAAAGAATTAAAAGAGTCCTAATCTTTTAGGAAAACTAATTCTTCTCCTAAGAGAATAAATAAAAATAAACTTGAAGAATTCCTTTAGATTTCCTAATTAAAGAAGCCTTCAAAAATCCTTTTACTTTCAGGAATCCAACTGGAAGTCAATCTGAAAATCCTATTGTTTGTTGTCCTGCTCTCCTACATGAGTCCCTCTCTCTTCAAAAGAACTCAGTCTCGAGTTCCAATAGAACCATGAGTGATGTCATCTTTAGCAATCTCTTCCTAAGAAAAAGTATGATCCCAAAATCCTGATCTGCCTCGAAGAGCTTCGAAAGTGCAATTATCGATAGAACTTGGCACACCGTTTAGAATACCCATAGTCGTGTTACATGGAATAAAGGGCATCATCTTAGAAGATCTGAATCTTTTTCACTTGTAACTCGACAAGTTATATATCTCCTATAACTGTAGGTCAATGATGGATCATGCTTTTGCCGAGCCCATGTGCCAATAGTAGGTGATATGAACTTGAAAAATTGAAAGCTTGCATCTCAAGCACTCTCCTTCTGCATGAAAGTATCCTCGAAATTATGAAGAATAAATGTACCATGATGCTGATGATCTTTCATGGATGGTAATATTTCCAAAATCTTGTCGTACACAACTCCTTTGTATGCTTCCAATGATTGGCCTATCTCCTTGAGAACCTCAGCGGTTGGAGAAACTTCTTATTTGTCAACTAAAGTAAGTTTTTTTTTGTTTCCTCTGATTCCATAATGAACTCACCTTGATTGCATATGGATATGAACTTAGGTTTCTCTTCTTCTGTAGGCTCTTGGATTGGTGGAATAGGCTTCATAACTGAAGTTTTGTTATCAAAGGATTTTGCTTCCCTAACAATTGCTTGAGGGGTCTGAAGGAAACAATATCAGTTTGAATATCTTGACCACTCATCTGATTGTTGGTTATAGACATATCAGTCACTGATGAATCTCTCTTGGTTGATTGCTCTTTAATTTGTGATTTCTATTGTTACGTCGCGGTCTTGTTCAACCAGATCTCATGACAGGTGGGGGTCGAATCTCCATCTCTTCTGCCTCCAAAGAAAGGCTATGAGCTTGTAAAAGTCATTTCATCTGCCATTAAGTTCTTATAAGTGGTTTGCCTTGGAACATCCAGATGTTTTGCAATTGATTCCACCATGCCGCTGCCCTTCCTTTACTTTTCTAGGTCACAAACTTGACATGGTCTTTCATGAAAATATAGTCTATATCAAAGAACTTATCAAAGTTATCAATCCAAAGTAAGGATGACTCAACATCAAGATTCCCATTAAAAGAAGAGATCCCAAACTTATCAGGATTTGAGTGTCCTCCTCCTTTGTCATGGATAAAATTAGGAAGCATCTCCCTCTTATTAGAGTTAAAAAATCTACCTCTCCTATTAAAGTTAGGATTAGCGAACCTCCTTCACCTTCCATGGACAATTCCTTTATCTTCATAATAATCTTTAACATCATTTTATTGATAGATGAGATTTCATAATTCCGCTTCGTAGAAAAATTCACTAAATTAAGGATGTTGTAAAGGATACCTTAGTGGTGGATGATGCAGTAGTAATTAATATGATGGTGGTTGATTCGATTGACAATCATGTCTGCTTCGATATGTATCATTAGTTAGACTACGATTATCAATCATGAGAGACATCCTTTCAGTTGCTTGGGCCATACGATCCATGGTAGATTTGATAGTACCGTCCCTCCTTCCAGCAGTGACCATCCTTGTGGATAGTCTTTGCAATCCATCATTACCTCCTGCCATTGTCGGAAAGTTGTTGAACCTCTGATACCAATTGATGCGGAGCGGGAAACTGAATGACGCCGGTTAGATCTCTTTCTAGCACCAACGAACCCTGAAACAATCTTCAGGTAGGAAAGTACTCGAATTCATGAGCATGACACTCGAATCCACGAGAAATTTACTTGAATCCACGAACAAAAATAACAACTCGAATCCACAAGTAATTGGAGCGATAAACTCAATTTTATTAATCAAAAGCTGAATAAAGTTGAATCTAAAACAAAGAACACAATGACCGTTTATAGGCTAACAAAAATAATACTACTACTTGGAAACTATACATATTTTTAAAAGAAAACAAAAAAAATTAAAAGAGTCCTAATGCTTGTAAGAAAATTAATTCTAATCCTAAGAGAATAAAATAAAAATAAACTTAAAGAATTTCTTTAGGTTTCCTAATTAAAGAAGCTTTTAGAAATCCTTATCCCTTTAGGAATTCAATTGGAAATCAATTTGAAAATCATGTTGTTTGTTGCCCGAGAGAGGGGAAAGAAAGGTAAATTGGTCTTAAAATTAACTGGCATGTATAACACATGTTTATGTGGGTCCAAAACTAACAGCCACTAACATACAGTAACAATAGGTACCCATTTGAGAAAAATTAAAGTTTGGCACCAATTTTGAGATTTCTTCAAACCTAGACACGTTTTGCAATTACACCTAAATGAAATTCAGGCAATAGTTTTCTTCATAGAGAAATTTACCTATAAAAGCTTGTTATATGAAACAAGAGGACCACATTTTATTTATTTTTCCTATACAATTATGTTACAAGGAGAGCAAGGAAAAGGAAATCAAAATGAATAACAGCTTCAGAAATTCTTTTACTTAAAGGGACCTAAAAGGAAAATGATCATGAGAACACATATTTTTCTCGTCATTGCTAAAAACTTGCATTGGTGATAGATGCCTTCAGATGAGGTCCCACGATTTATGTTGTTTGCCCATGATATAATATTATATGAGGAGAGCGAAGAAGTTGATAATTGCTATGGTTAAAGTTGGTAAGTTCTTCATAGTACTGATACTATGTGAGAATGAATATCCTCAAACTTGAAGGAAAATTTTACAAGACATAAGAAATCTAGAGCAAGTCCAGAAAATGAGAATGTTGATGGATAAGTGACAATAGGATAAAATTAGGTAAGAAATGAGTTCAGTTGTAAGAACTTAGTTGTGGTATCAATTAAGGTAAGATAAGGGAGAATTGTTTGATATGGATTGAAGGCCTGCATTGTGTACCATTTGTGTACAAAGTGGTTGGAGATAGGGTGTTGGGAACTTAGGACTGGAGTTGGAGCTGCTAGGACATGGGGTGACCAAAATGAACTTGATTGTGCCGTAAAAAACGTATTTTCACTCGGAAGATGGAGACTGCTGAAAGGATAATTACATTAACACCAAACCATCAAATCTGTGATCTTTAAAAACATTAACACCAGAAAACTGACTAGTTTCTTTGATTTCTCTTTCTCATAAGGTTTCCATGGCTAGACTATGGTACTTATTTGCATTACATTGACATAATTTGATGAAATAAATATATCACCTAGGATCAACAATACTTTGTGTCAGATCATTGATAGAGTGAGCAACAGAATGAGTATATGATGCTGATGGCCTCCGTCTAATAAATGTTGGGGGTTGTGTTGGCTGGGGGGCGACCATTTCATCACTCCGTAACATGTGAACCACTGAAGACATGGTGGGTCTTTCCTCTGGAATTTCTTGGACAGACAACAACCCAATATGGATGCACTTCATTGCCTCATTTGCTGGATATGAGCCCTCTAGTAGCGAATCGATCAGGTCCATCGCATTGCCCTCGTTCCACAGCTTCCATGCCTGCAAGTACAGCTCAGAGTTATTTAAGATGTAATTTTAATGGGTAGTGTTGGATATTATTTTATTATTGATAAAATATAATCATTTTTCAGTTTTATCGCCCATTAGAAGTTTAAAAGAAAAACCCACTAACAGTTTTTTTTCCTAAAATCTGGGACATAGTTCATGAAGTTACAACTACCTATCTTACACCTATTATATGTTCTTTTTGATGGGAAGAGGACATCAAGAGAAAAAATTTATTCTTAAGGGATAAAGATCTCTAATCTACAAAACAGTCTGTGAGGTTCCATCTTTTTCATAGATATAAAGTTTGGATAAATTAGCCAACGAATCCCAAAAATTCTGATGTTATTTATTTTACTACAACAAGAATTTGCTATGACTGGAGGTACGATCCATTAGTTCCGCTCTAAGTTTATATACAATCGATCTATTTTTGAAAATTGCTAGCATTTGATATCAGAGACATATCTCTAGTTTAGGAATCGATTCAATTTGTTTATCTTGTGAAAGAATAATTTAATTTTATAATTATTTAAATGTTAACAAGAGTCTTATTTTTATGATTCTTATCTTTTGTATAATTAAAAGGATTTGAATTTCTTTCTTTCATGGTTGAATTTATCTCTATTTTTAAACATGCATGATAAGATAAAATAGAGATAAACTAAAAGAAAGTAGAAAGATAAAATTCTATATCTTTTTTCTTTTTACTCTGCCCAGATTGCATGTGCTTAGAGATATTATATGCAGTCGATTGAATATTTTATGTAATGCAAAATTAAATTTGTTGTCTCTTTACTGTAGGGAGAGAGGACATAAAAAGACATCGAAAGAGTTTTTAAACTCATTAGAAAAATAACGCAGAGACTGAAAGCCAAAAAGAAGCGAGAACAGAACTTGTTGTAGGCCAGAACAGAATCCGATCGACCGCCCGATTGACCGGTGTGCGCAAATGTGTACAGGGTAGCCCGGTCGACTACCCGGTCGACCGTGGCAAAGGAATGATCGACCAACACGGTCTACCAACTGGCACGCATCTGCTCTCGGTTGGTCCCGATCGACCAGGCTGGTCGACCAAAGACAAGGGTCAGTCGACCGACAGACGCGTTCTATCACCCTTGAATAGATTCAGTCTCCTTTCCTGTTTGGGGTCAAATCTAATTGGGGTTTCCTAAATCCCTGGGACTCTCTGGCTATAAATATGGGTTAGAGCCCTTATAAATTGTATTTCTCTGAGAAAATCCTCTTGGAAATTCTTTGAAGTAAGGAACAAGTTGTAATTGATTGTTGAATCAATAAAATCTCTCTCTCCCTCACTCCGAGGACGTAGGTGTACGGGGGAATGTTGAAAGTGTATTGCAAATTTTTCTTGAATTAATGAAAAGTTACAACCACTCAAATCCCAACTATAAGAGAGAGAAGATACTCAAACTCAGATCTTCTCTTTATTTAAGGCTGGTTTATTTGCGTAGCGGTGAAATATTATTCTTTTCTTTGTTGACCGGGTGAACATCAAGCTCTTCTGGAGGTCTTCTCCTTGGATCACAGATGGAGTAGAACAGTTCCTATCCAATGAAATCTCAAAGAGACTTAGGCAAAAACTTAAACTCAGCAAGTTTGTAGAAGAGTTTAACTTTTTATTAGTATTCCTCAGCTAAAAATTTTGACTCCTTTTCAATAGCAAATTGAGCTATTTATAAGGGTTTTAGGGGTAATACCGTCCCCTAAAAACCCATCATAATAGGGGTTAACTCCCCTCCTTACGTGGGTAGTATTTGATCCAGTAATCGGGTAGTTCTAACTGAGACGCAAGGCTCCTCTATAGTTGGGATGCGGGCTTGAGCCCTGCATTTAGCCGCTGAGATAACACTGGATGCGGGTCTTGAGCTTCACGTTTGAGCGCCGCGGTGGTGTTGAAACACAAGCTTCAAACTCCGTGTTGAGCTTCACGTCTGAGACGCAGGCTTTAAGCTTTGTGCTAAGACACAGGCTTTGAGCTCTACTGAGACGCAGGTTTCGACTCCCGCGTCTTGGCTTTGCAGTGAGCGAGCTTCGAGCCCCACGTCTTGGCTTTGCAGTGATGCTGTGATGCGAGTTTCGAGCCCCACGTCTTGGCTTTGTAGTGATGCTTTCGAGCCTCACGTCTTGACACTGCGTTAATGATTTTTATTAGCCTTTGCGTCTGAAGTGTGAGCTCTGCATTTAATGACTTGTGTTCAGTGATTTTTAGATAGTCTACAGAACCCCCTCCAAAGTTTTTGAAACTCCGCTGTTGGCTGGGACTGATTTCGAAACACTTTGGACCTTTCTGTTAGCAACAAGCTCTCAAGACTGGATTGGCAATCTTCTGAGATACCTTGAGCTCGATCTTGCCTGGATTTTAGTTTTTGTGAGTGTACTGTTAAACTCTTTGAAGCAACCTTAGATGATCATCGTGAGTGTCCAGATAGCAGTTCAGACCTCATCGGTACTCTGAGCTGGTTGTTGGTGTACTATTGAACCTAGAAAAATCGCCAATTGCTTTTGCCAATATACTATTTGAACTGATTGCAGAAGTAAAGACTAAACACAGATCTTGTAGATGTGAAGATTGTGTGGTCTTGGAGACGCGGACCTCGTCTGAAGTAGAAACACGACTATCATTCATTGGAGAGAAGCGAACATTGAAGTAGATACCCAGCGCTCACTTTGTTGAAGTGATGTAAACTTGGAGATTAAGATGCTGACTTCTCTTTGATGAAGAAACGCGACTCTGTTGTTTTGCCAAGATGCGAGTTTCCTTCAAATTAAAGACGCACCTTTCACTTGATGTAGAAACGCGGCTCTGAGCGTTACAAACGCGAACTTGCTTCAAAGTAGGGACGCAACTCTCGCTGTGAACAGAGGCAAAACTCTCTTGTTTTACCAAGACGCGAGCCAGAGAATACTGAAGAGACGCGGTCTTCAAAGTGGAGATGCAGCTCTCACTATGTTGAATTGACGCAGACTTCAAGGTGGAGATGCAGACTTCTCTTTGCTGAAGAAATGCAGCTCTGTTAAACGCGAGACTCGCATTCTGGGTGCGTTGCCACGTGTCTGGCGGAGCTTGAAGGGACATTGTTCTCTTAAAATGTGAGGTCCGCGTTTTGGGCGCGTTGTTACGCATCTGACGATGATCGATCTCGAGATACGGGCTGCGTATCTTGACCGATTACTGTGTCTATATAAAATGACAGCAGTCTTTGAAGAGTCATCATTAGACTCTTTTCTTCTCCATTGAACTCTGCATCCAGAGTTTTAAGAACTTAAAAAAAGTTTTGAGCTTTTTCCTCTTTGTCTCCATCTTTTCTAAAGAATTCACCGTTAAGAATGGCTCCAACGACCAATCCTGTGGCTTCTTCCTCGAGCGTTGTTGCTCCAGAGGTTCAAATGGGAGGTTCCTCTACGCAGGAGGCCCCCATTTCAGCTAATAAGACCATCCGAATCTGTTTTAACCATTAAAGAACTTGAAGAGTTATCTTAACTATTAAGTTTCTTCTGAGTTGAACCGCCAACGCGAGGCTCACGCCCGTGTTTGATTTTCAGATGCGACCCTTGCACTGGTAGGCAAGATGTGGGCTTGATGACGTCCACGTCTTCACTTCATCAGCTTGAATCTATATTTGCTTTTTAAACGCGGGCTCACTTGAGCCTTGCGTTCGACCCTGATACTTAGAGAGTTTTTCTAAGTGGGAGAGTTCAGACGCGGATTCCACGTGAACCTCGCGTCCTTGAGGTTTGATGTGGGTTTCTCTGAGCCTCACGTCTTATTTCAACACTTCAAAAAATTTTAAGTTGTGGAGTTTCAAACGCGGACTTCAAGTGAGTCACACATCTCTGAGTTTAGATGCAGTTTCGCTGAGCTTCGCGTCTTAGTCATTAGATGCAGTTCTGAGGTGAATCTTGCGTTTGAGCTTCAATCACTTTGATAACTCTCAGGTTACTGAATATTGTGTTTTTTTTACAAGTTTTGGCCATATCGTTGGTGCTAGTTCCAGTGTCTTTGCTGCGTTCATTGAGGGCAGACATGAAACGACCAGTTCATTTGATTGGTAACCACTTGAGGAGTCGGAACTTCTATCCAAAGGTGAGGAAGATCCGTGCGGTTCTCGATACACATCAAGACATTATTGGATATGATGCATCAGTAAGGTCTCGTATCCTTCCTGATCACAATGAGCATGTCGTATTTGAAGTTCACGAGAAAGAGGATGTCACCAGTAAGGTCTCAGATCCTCCCTTCACCAATTTTGTTCAAAGAAGTGACAGCAGCAAAAAAATCTATGCTTATTAGATGACTTTCTGGTGGTGGAGCTTCCCATTAAGCGAAGGATTACGACCTTGTGAAGACGTTCTCACCAGTTGGTTGGGTGGAACCCGAATGCTCCCCTACATTTCGATCTCGAGAAACACCATTGTTCTTCAAGAAGAGAGGAAGTCGATTGCTGTTCCTGGCCATAATCAAGAAGAAAAATTTGTATATCTTCATTGTTTCAAGGAGTGAGTGCAACCTTTCGCTGAGTAAAAGGGACTTTTTTGTACTCCTTTTTTGTAACACTCAATCTTATTGGATAAGATAGCGTATTGTATCACTTTCATATTTTAAATATTAATAAAAGTAACACTTTTCTGCCTTCTTATTTACCTTGACTTCCCTTTTGCATTGAAAATCAGACAAGTAAAAGTGATTATCTTTGATTTGATAGAAGTATAATATTTTAACTCAGCAAGTCAAAGTTGAAAATTTCCATTTAAGAAATTTAAAAAGGTCACTGTCGGAGGTGTGATATTAACTCTACAGGAGTGGAATAGGTTTTATGGACTTACCATTTTATGAATGAGAATGACAAGTAAAGTTTTTACTCCGCGAAGGATTGTGATTGAGTCTTCATCAGAGGTTTAGTATTAACGTAAGTAAGACTCAGCTGGGGATTAGTGAGAACACTATTAAATGTGTGATATCAACCTAACAGTGATTTGAAGTGGACCTATCATTCTATTGACAAGAATAACAAGTAAGACTAGACCCATTGGGGATCTAAGTATCTCTTTACCGTTAGATGTGTGATATTAATTTAACGGATTAGATTGAATCTTGTCAGAGGTGTGACATTAATTTGACAAGAATGTGAGCTAGAGGTGTACTATTAACTTAGCTTCATAAGAATTTCAGTTTCGTTTGAGAAAACTGAAAATATCACTGTCATTTTGTAGTGTTAAACTTGACAGTGGAGATAATGCTAGATGTGTAATTTTGAACTTAGCACTAGTCATTTCAACTTCGATACGAAAATTCGAGGGAAAGTCATTGCCATAGGTGTATTGTTGAACTTAAAAAAGAACTGGATGCTAGAGGTGTGTGTTAAACTTAGCATCGCTCATCTCAGCTTCAATATGGAATCCAGAGGAAAGTGACTGTCAGTGGTTTAATGTTGAACTTGGCAGGAACTTGATCACTATTAGAGATGTGATATTAAACTTAACAGTAATTTGTCAGAGGTGCAATATTAACATGGTAAGAGTTGCTTTGGCCTATTAGAAGTTTACTAGAAAAACACACTAATAGCTTTTTTTCTTAAAATGTGGACACAGTTCATAGAGTTAGTACCCATCTTACTCCTATTTATATGTCCATTTTGATGGGAAGAGGACATCAAGAGAAAATTCTTAAGGGATAAGGGTCTCTAGTCTACAAAACAGTATGTGAGATTCCATCTTTTCATGAATTTAAAATTTGGATAGACTAGCCAATGAATCCTAAAAATTCTGATGTTATTTATTTTATTACAACAAGAATTTGAATTTTGATTGCTATGGTTGGAGGTACGATCTATTGCTTCTGCTCTTAAGTTTATATACAATCGATTTATTATTTTGAAAATTGCTAACAGGTAGTCCTCATTCAACTGATTCCATCTTGTTATAGTGCAGTTCATGGTTGTTTTAACCTGAATCATACTGTACATCACTCTCTGCACTTGTGAACTTCAATATTCACGTCTTGTAGTGTCTAATAGACAAATGGATGGGAGATCAATTTCTTTGAAATTTGTTAAAGAAATGATCTGTATAAAACATCCAGTTGTTCATGTTTGTTGAGTAACGATGCTAGCATCTAATCCATATAGGCACTTATGCTAGAAATTAGCAAAGCATAGGGAAAAAAACTTACACGTCTGAGAAGGGTCTGGCCAAATCTTTCAAAATGTGGGCGGCCATTCTTTTCCCCGCTTATGATCTCCAGTAAGAGAACTCCAAAGCTGTAGACATCTGACTTTATAGAGAAAAAACCATCCATTGCATATTCTGGTGCCATGTATCCACTGTTTTGCATCAAAAGTAAGGGTCTGGTAACCAAAATCATTATGACTTTAGGATATTAGATTCACTTACAAAGTTCCAACAATTCTGTTAGTATTAGCTTCACTTTCATCCTCGCCATAAATCTTTGCCACGCCAAAATCTGAAATCTTTGGATTCATCTCATTATCCAACAACACATTGCTAGCTTTTAGATCCCTGTGAATTACAGTTAGTCTTGAGTCCTCGTGAAGGTAGAGAAGACCCCTTGCAATTCCTGCGATGATCTGTACTCTTCTGTTCCAATCCAGCTGAGCACGCTTATCGGGATCTGAAATTAATAGGAATAATATTGTATTACTGACAGATAAAACTGACCAAAATTGGAAGCATGAAGGCTTTTAATGTACATAGAGTTCCTGTGGAATGTATAAGTGAAACCACTAACCGAATAGAAAGGCATCCAGGCTTCCATTGCGCAGAAATTCATAAACAAGCAATTTTTCTCCTCTCTCAATGCAGCAACCCAACATCTTAACAAGATTTCGATGCTGAAGTTTTGCTATTAGTTTCACCTCGTTCTTGAATTCAGGATCACCTTGCTTGGATTTTTTTGACATCCTCTTGACTGCGATTTCCTTTCCATCATGCATTGTGCCCTAAGAAGAAGTTTGCATGAGTCATTGATCAGGACACAACAAAGATCTAATGGAACCAGCTCATGGGTTAGTCTCCAGTACCTTATAAACAGACCCAAAGCCACCTTCTCCGAGTTTATTCTCATCAGAAAAGTTACTTGTGGCTGCTTGTATAATAACCAGATCCAATAGGGGCAAATCCGCATCGGCTGGTAGAGGGGAGAGCTTAGTGAACCGAGCGCCTCTATCTGGAAGAAAGAATGAGGGAGGATACTCAATAACCACATCCCTAGAACATTATTTTTTAGATTGAAACATTGATTATATATCTACCATTTTTCTTTCTCAGTCTCCACCATAGACGGTGTAGAAGAGGGCCCAAAAGAACTGCTCCAAGAACAGATGCAACAATGGCAGCAATCCAAGCACTCGATATTTTCTTTTTTCTCCTGTCTGTTCAGATAAGAAAAGAATTAAAATTCTATCTCAAAATGTAGGAAAATTTCAATGTGTTAATTCTATTTTCTCGGTCATAAATACTATCTTCTCCAAGTTTGAACATAATCTTTGGATGTCCTGCAAATTATACAGTGGTCAAGTGACATTTCTAAATTACTCTGAGGCCGAATAAGTCTTTCCCTGGTCGTCGAACTATCCATGAATTTGAAAATTATTCACAAGCTATTCCTGAAGGACCCAAAATTAGGGGTGAGCAGTGTTCGGTTATAACCGAAATAACCGACCAAAAACCGAAACCCGAATCCGAACCGAACCGAACCGAACCGAACCGAACCGCACTAATTCGGTCGGGTTTCGGTTTTGTGTCCAAAAAACCGAACCCGACCAAACCGAACCGAATCTCTCACCCTATATATCACCCTACTCAAATTCAATTTAGTGAATCATATAGTTCATAATAAAACTGGTGGAAGCTGATCTCATTACTTTTAGTAATACCACCTTTTTTATGTTGAATATGTGAAAGTTATGTTAAATACACCATCACAATTGAGAATAATATTTATATTAATATAGTTTTGTTTCATTCTTATCATTACAAGTTAGTAATAATTATATGAGCTTTGATATTAAGAGCTCAAATACAATGTAAAGTTTTAAAATATGAAATTTGTAATTCACATTAAGTTTAAGGTGTTTTTCTTATTTCTAATTTGGGTAATGGATATTTGAGATTAGAATATTAAATGATGATAATATAATGGTGATTAAAAATGCAAGAAATGATAAAAATATATTGGCCTAACCGAAAAAACCGAAAAACCGAACCGAATTGAGTCAATTCGGTTCGGTTCGGTTACTAAGTCTAATCGGTTCGGTTCGATTTTGCAAAAATTAGCAAAAACCGAACCGAACCGATCGATGCTCACCCTACCCAAAATGTACTTAGGGGCGGCCAACGAGGCGGGTCGACCCGCCCCGACCCGCCCTGTGCGACCCGTTTGAGTCGCACAGGGCGGGTTACGGGTCAACCCGTACCCGCCCCGTTTAGGGGCGGATCAGAACGGGTTGACCCGTCCCGTGTAAACGGGACGAATCTGATTCGTCCCGTGATGAATCACGGGACGAATCGGGTCGGGGAAAATTTTCCCCGACCCCTCCTCTTTTTTTTTTTTTTTAAAGTCCTATATTATTATATATGTGAGACGGAAAAATTTGTTTCAGACCCTATTTTTATTTTTTATTTTTTTTAAACCCTCAACAACTTAAAAAATTACCTATTTGGGTAAATTTGAAATTTTTAAAAATAAAAAAAATAAAATTCGAGACGGGTCTAACCCGTCTCGGCGAATCCGGTAACGAATCGGGTCAGAGACCCGATTCGTTACCCCGATTCTTGATTCGTCTCGTTTAGATTCGTTACGAGACGGGTTGAACCCGTCTCGTAACGGATTCGTTAGCCAACGGGACGAATCAACCCGATTCGTCCTGTTGGCCATCCCTAAATGTACTATCATAAAATACTCATTAATCAATGGCCAATGTTATATTTGTTTTTTCTTGTTGGTAATGTTTCGTTGTGCCTCCTGAGTGACATATCACAATTACATATCACAATTCTAGACTTTTTTAATGATTTACATTTTGTGCCTTCTGCTAATTTGTCTTTTGTTTTTAAATCCGAATGTGAGAGAATTCGTCATACTTTCTTATACATTGTGCTAACACTTTTCTTGGTCAATCTAGCACTTAATTAACTTTGAGGCTACTGTCAGGTTTGAGCAACAAAAGATCTCACCTCCTCCGGTCGGCGGGGAAGCTGTTGGTGTAGGCGCTGGTGATGGTATTGCTGCCTTGTTGAAGAAGGCAAAATCCTCGTACCTCAGCGTGCCAGCTTCCTGACAGATATCGCCACCCGTTAGTTTGCTTGCATTTTGTACCAATTTTGCCCAACCCATTTACTAAGCAGTTCTTGCAGCCTTCACTACTGAGATCTCTTGTGCACTGCATCAAAACATAGCTTGACAACGAGCTATTAACTGCCTCTTCTTCAGCAGCAACCATCAGTGGATTATATGCAGCACTTTCCACAAGGCTCGTGGCCAACTTGATCGTAGCATCACTGGCTGCTTGGCTGACTTCCTCCACGCCGCATAGAGTCTGTCCGGCCAAATCCACCACTCCAAAAAAGTTTTGGTTTGAATATCTCATGAGGCACTTCTCGTACCATTTGATCCCTTCTGTGCTATTGGGGCAGTCTCCTGCTATGGTTTCCCCAGCTTTGCTAAGGCATGTATTGCACTCATTACTTGGTGGGGGGAGGTCACCCCGGCAGAGGGCTAGGCCATAGAGCTGGTCTGGACTCTCCCCGGCGGTGGTATTGTAGAATCCGCTTGTCTTAGCTTCAACTGTCAGATTTGAGAGAAGATTATTGAGATTCGATTCCGTTTTCGCAAGATTATTAGGTGGGAAAGTGGATGCCGAGCAGTTGTTCCGAATGATCTCTGTGTATGTGCCATCTAGGTTTTGAAGGAAGGGTGTGGCCTCGTACCTTATCCAGCAGCTGGTCGCCAGGTACCGCCACCCCTGCCACTCCGTGCAGCAAGACTTGATGTCAGCCAATATCGTCGTCAGGCACTCGCTGCAGCCATCGGTGTTGAGATCAACTGTGCACTGCGCGAGCGCATAAAGGCTGTCACTGACCAAGGCCTTTGAGGCGAACATTAGGGGGCTTTGAAGCGGTGCAGACTTCACAAGGTCAGCCACCACTGTAAACGGTTCTTTTGAGCTTGTCTTCCCATTGGTGTTGTTCATGCTGAATCCAGCTGTGTTGGGGATACCGAAAAAATTGATGTCAGAGTAGCGGAGTTCACAATAGTCATACCAGATGACGGCCTGGCGTGCGGCAGGACAGCTCTTGGTGATGGTTGCAGTGGCGTTGCTGATGCAAGCGTAACAGTCCGAGGTGACAAGATCGCCTTGGCACATGAACAGACCATAGGCGCCATCCGAACCGTTCCTACTAGTAGCATTAGCGGTCGCAGAGTGGGATGAGTTTGACTTGGTGTTGAGGGAGGAAAGGAGGGTGGCAAGGTTGGCCGCGAAGGGGCTGTTCTGCGTGTAGGATTCTCCAGTGCAGTTTGCCTTTATAACTTGGTGGATGAGAGTACCAGCAGTTGTTTGCAGGCCTTGGAGGAGCAGCAGGTGCAAGATTAAGAGGGAGGGCCGTGCTTCTCTTGGATGGAAGAGCACAAAATATCGAACCATTTTTTTTATGTTCTTTGTGTTTGATTTGCGTCTTAAATTGGGGAGTGATTACGTGTAGGTTTGAATGGTTAAAAGAGAACTGGTCTTGTTTGAGGGCTATTGAGTTTCTGGTGATAAGATTCCAATGGTTTGAGAGTCGACAGGATATTTTGGAGAACTTTCTCCCAAAGGACCAATCTTCATAGATATATTATTTTATTAAGTTAAAAAATCTTGTATTAGAAGCACAATTGTGTTTTGTTTTTGTTCGTTCTTTGATCTTTGCTGTAAACTCTGCAGTCTTCAGAAAATAATTACACTAGTAACACTACTATTCTGTAGGATTAGATTTTTTTTCTTTTTTTAAATGGTTGTCATTTTCCGATCACAAGTTGCGTTAATGAGAAGGCTTCTAAATATATTATTTTTGTTTGTAAATGTCTTGGAGTTTATGATATAGTCTCTTTACCATTTGAATGGTTCAATTGTTCCAAGCATTAACACAATCCTCATTTGTTCGTGTTAAGGGGAAAAAAACATTGATACATTTATTATTCTTCAAAGATTTTGTGATAGGAGCGGATATTAGCGCCCACTAAACTGATAAAGGTCTCCACTTAATAACTACGAAAATACTATTGAAATTTTGGACAAATTTAGCTACTAAGTAAAAGTCTAAAATACGCTCTCCTTCTTCCTCCTTTCACAACGCGCCGCGGCGGCGGCATGCGGTGAGAGGCGGTAGTCGGCGGTCCTCCCCCCTACAACACAAAAAAAAAAAAACCTAATATCTCCACCTTTTTCGTTGAAAAAAGTGTCATTTACAATTTAGGGGTTCGGTTCATGTGTGTGAGCCACACACACATACAATAAGAGGGCCAATCCGACGTTGACACGTGGACTGGTCCTCTTATAATCCCTTATAATATGTATGTGAGGCCCACACACATAACATATTATAAGAGGACCAGTCCACGTGTCAATGTCGGATTGGCCCTCTTATTGTATGTGTGTGTGGCTCACACACATGAACCGAACCCACAATTTAGTGAAGAAATTAGATGCTTGTTCAACTCAAATGCCTAATATCTCCACCATTTTTGTTGAATTCTAGGGTTTCATTGTTGGAAAAAATAGATAGAAATTATATGCGGAATAAAGACCATGGATCAATGAATCACATACAACTCAAGATAATCAAATGCATAAAATGAGTAATAATAAATGCACTATACCTGAAGCCATTGAAAATTGAATGAGGACGAGAATCCTTGTGATTGATGGAAGAAGACAAATCCTTGATCTTTCCTTTGATTTGAATTGAATAAGAAGATCCTGCAAACCCTAAAGCAAATTGATCCTCTTTTCTCTTCTCCTTTTCTTTTCTCAAAACTTCTCTGTTCTTTACTGATGGATAGACTCGCGATAAAATCAGCGTACATTTTGATTTCTTTACAGGAGGAGAAAAGTGGGTCGCACATTTGCAATTAGACCCCTTGAAATAAAGCCTTTCCATCATGGCCCCTTTATATTTCAAGAGACTAAATAAACTATATAAATGTGACTTTAATATGGGCATAATATCATATCAGTTAACTTTAACAGGAATCCAATGCAAATAACCAAGGTTATTGGTCCACCTCTAATATGAGATTAACATTCTCCCACTTGGACCATTAACCGATTAGGTTAAAACTTTAGAAAACAAATAAATGAAAAGACTCATTTAAAAATCATTTTTGACTCCATTGGATTCCATACTGAAAAACTTTGACACGTGATCACGAATTTTAAAAAAATAATAACAACTGATAAGCCCAAATATGAAATACCGTAATACTGCAATTAGCTTGGACTACCAATGCGAGTCATAGCGGTTATACAACATCCACGTCATACTCCCTTCTATGTACCACAACATTGATAACCCTCACTAATTGAGTGCATAACCAAAATGACCCCTGTAATTGTCTTGTAAAGACATTTCCTGTTTAACATACATCCATACATAATATGTGCACATATAATTGGATAACAGGAAACACAGAAACAAACTTTTATTTGTACAATAATGTCAATTACATAAGTACCAAATACACATTTACAGATTGCCCAAAAGACCCATTCTTACAACATGTTCCTTGAATATCTTTGGAGGCAATCCTTTTGTCATTGGATCAGCAACCATTAAAGTGGTACTTATACTTACAATTGACACCTTTTGTTTCTCAACTCTTTCTCTAACCACCAAGTACTTAAGTTCTATGTGTCTAGAACCATTAGAGTACTTACCATTCTTAGAGAAAAACACGGCTGCTGTATTGTCACAATATATCGTCAACGGCTTGGCAATAGAGTCAACTACACCAAGTGCTGAGATGAAATTCCTTAACCACAATGCATGATTCGAGGCTTCAAAACAAGCTATGAACTCAGCCTCCATCGTGGATGAAGCAGTGATAGTCTGCTTTACACTCTTCCACGAGATTGCCCCACCTGCTAGCAGGAAAATGAAACCTGAAGTAGACTTCCTGCTATCAGGGCAACCAGCAAAATCTGAGTCCGAATAGCCGATCACCTCCAGCTGATCAGATCTCCTGTATGTGAGCATATAGTCCTTCGTCCCTTGAAGATACCGCATAACCTTCTTAGCCAACTTTCAGTGCTCCATTCCTGGATTGCTCTGGTATCTTCCCAACATCCCAACAGCAAAGCTGATATCTGGCCTGGTACATGTGTGAGCATACATCAAGCTCCCAACAGCTGATGCATACGGAACTTTCTGCATTTGACCCTTTTCTAAGTCATTTCTGGGACACTGGCTACCACTTAAACTGTCACCCTTCTGAATGGGTGCAGGACTGACTGAACACATTTCCATATGGAATCTTTCCAAGACTCGATTGATATACCCTTTCTGAGACAATCCTAGCAATCCTCGAGATCTATCCCTGAAGATCTCTATGCCAATAACATAATTTGCCTCACCCATATCAACCATCTGAAAGTTCTTGGTTAGATAACTCTTAGTTTCATACAGCAAATCAAGATCACTACTGGCTAATAAGATGTCATCTACATACAGAACCAGAAAAATAAACTTGCTCCCACTGATCTTTAGATATATACACTGATCAACAGTGTTTTCTGTAAATCCAAAAGAGGTAATGGTATCATTAAACTTTATATACCATTGCCTGGAAGCTTGTTTAAGTCCATATATAGATTTCTTTAATTTACAAGCCAAGTGTTCTTGTTCTTTAATTGCGAACCCTTCAGGTTGCTCCATGTAGATATCCTCATCCAAATCTCCATTTAGAAAAGCAGTTTTCACATCCATTTGATGTAACTCCAAATCATAATGAGCTACAAGTGCCATAATGATTCTAAGAGAATCCTTCTTAGATACTGGAGAGAAGGTCTCTGTATAGTCAATGCCTTCCTTCTGAGTGAAACCTTTGGCCACAAGTCTAGCCTTATATCGTTCGATATTGCCTTTAGAGTCGCGCTTGGTCTTAAAGACCCATTTACACCCGACTTTCTTACAGTTATAAGGCAATTCAACGAGATCCCAGACTTGATTTTGGTCCATTGATTTCAACTCATCTTTCATAGCATCAACCTATTTACTAGAATCATTGCATTCTATGGCTTGTGAAAATGAAACTGGATCTTTATTAATCCCAATATCATAATCAGATTCCTGTAGATATACCACATAATCATCTGAAATGGCAGATTTTCTTTCCCTTTGAGATCTTCTCAAAGCTGCCGGTTGTGGTGGTTCTACAATATTTTCAATGGGAATATCCTCATGGAGTGGTGAACCAACATTAACTTGTTGTTCTGGAATCTCAACTTGATGATCAAGCTGAGGTACAACAATCTCTCTTGAAGGAAAGGTAATTGGGATATTTACCCTTACCAATTCAAGATCTACCTTTCTTGGTTCAGTACTCCCACTAATTTCACCATTTTTCAGGAATCTGGCATTACCAGTTTCAACTATTCTTGTACTATGGTTAGGACAATAAAATTTGTATCCCTTAGACTTATCTGGATAACCAATGAAATACCCAGATATTGTTTTTAAGTCTAATTTCTTTTCTTGTGGATTATAAATTCTAGCCTCTGCTGGACAACCCCAAACATGTAAGTGTCTTAAACTGGGTTTCCTACCAGTCCACAACTCGAAAGGAGTTGTTGGGACAGCCTTACTAGGAACCCTGTTCAAGATATACATAGCAGTTTTTAAGGCTTCATTCAACAATGAATTGGGTACATTTGCAAAGCTCATCATGCTCCTAACCATATCCATAAGAGTTCTATTCCGCCTTTCAGCAACACCGTTCTGCTGAGGCGTACCTGGCATTGTGTATTGAGCACAAATGCCACGCTTTTCTAGAAATTTGGCAAATGGACCAAGATGTTGTCCTGACTCATCATATCTACCATAAAATTCACCACCTCTATCTGACCTTATGATTTTAACCTTTCTATCTAATTGTCTCTCGACTTCTGTAATGAACACCTCAAGGATGTCAACAGCCTGAGACTTTTCATTTATTAGATAAACATAACCATAACGTGATAGATCATCTATAAAGGTAATGAAGTACCTCTCTCCAGTAAAACAGGGAATGGAGAGTGGTCCGCAAATATCTGTATGAATTATTTCCAGGAGTTCTTTACTTCTTGTGGCACCTTTCTTAGTGTGTTTGGTTTGTTTTCCTTTAATACAATCCACACACACATCAAAATCAGTGAAGTCTAGGTTATCCAAAATCCCAGTCTTCACTAATCTTATTATTCTATCCCTGGAGATATGCCCCAGTCTCCTATGCCACAAGATAGAGGATTTTTCATTTATTAAGCCACGTTTAATACCAACATTCATATGCAGAGACAGTAAAGATTGTGCAAACTCATCATTCAATGAAATTTTATATAAACCATCACATAAAATTCCATTTCCAACCGGAATTGAATTATACATTAAAGAGAGTTTTTCACAACTAAACAAAACAGAATATCCAAAAACATCTAATTTGGATAAAGACATTAAGTTTCTTGAAATTGAAGGTACATAAAAAGTATCCTCAAGATCCATCTGATGTCCCGTCTCTAAGATCAGTCGATAAACACCAACATATTCGACCTCCACTTTGAGACGGTTCCCCATAAAGACGAATCTCTCACTTTCCTTCGGTTTCCTGGTTGTAAGGAATCCCTGCATTGAATTAGTTATATGAGTTGTGGCTCCAGAGTCTATCCACCAAGTATTAGAAGAAACTTCAGCAAGATTTGATTCAAAACATACAAAAAAAAGATTTGTACCTTTCTTTTCGAACCAAGCTTTCCTCTTGTTGCAGTCCTTCTTCACATGTCCTTTTCTGTCACAGAAGTAGCATTTGACAGTGAAAGCTTTTCTATGACCTTGGCTACTTTCCCCATGGTCATTTCCTTTCTTTGATGGAAATCTCTTACCTCTTCCATATTTACTTTTCTTATGGATACCCCCTGAAGTTACTGCCAACACTGAGTGCTGTCCTTCTTGCCTCAGCCTCACCTCCTCTTGAACACACATACCAGTTAGCTCATTCAAGTTCCACTTATCCTTATGAGTATTGTAGTGGATTTTGAATGGCCCAAACTGTGGAGGAAGTGAGTTAAGGATGAATTGAACCAAGAAGGACTCATCAACCTTCATACCCAGTGATCCTAGCTTAGCAGCCTTATCAGACATGTTCAGTATGTGCTGCTGAACTCCTCTATTACCATCATATTTCATGGTGGTAAGTTCAGCCATGAGGGTGCCAGCTAAAGACTTATCTGCTGACTTGAATCGGTCTTTTACTGCAGACAACAGTTCAGATGCACTAGTTGTAGGTGGGAGTGAGGTCTTGATGTTATTGGCTATGGTCATCTTTATGAACATTAAACTGAGCCTATTAGACCTTTCCCAAGCTTTGGCATGGCTGACCTGTTCTGCTGTACTCTCAGCAGTTACTTCATCAGGTTTATCAACTATTAAGGCCATGTCTAGGTCTAGGACACCCAGTGTGAACTGTACATGTTCAAACCATTCTGAGAAATTTGTACCGTCCAAGGCCGGAATGCTAGTGGCATGAGTGTGGAGGGAAGTAGGGACGTTCACTGAAACATAATAGGACAAGCTCACATTAATGCCTCGAATCAATACAAGTTTTAAATTTAATTAAGATGAACTATTGATATCACTCTGATTTCTCCTTTGGGCGAAACCCAAGCATATCTAGTGTTCACTCTTTAGGTGAGAACTTTTATCACCTATGTAGGTCTAATATAATTTATGTTACTCAGATAGTAAGTCTTGTTACCTTTGGGTATCCAATTCTACACCACTAAGTTACATAAATTATACTACCCTACCCCGGTTCTTAATTATTTGAAAGAGACTTTCCTTTGGGCCAGTCCCAATCTCCTAACTAGAACCGCCATCGAGAGTATTATTGTTCTTTAATGTCATTTATATTGACAAGTCTTTTATGTAGTTGTGTATTCATAAGATTCACTAACCTAGGTCACTTTGGCAACTACTAAATCAATAAACCTTATGAATACCAAACTAACCAATAATATTCTCTAATACTTTTATTTGAGTAAAGCCATAATATCTCAATACATTACTTGACCAAGTATCAATCTATATTAACACAATAGCTTAAATGTGTAACATACTTTAATGATTGATTATTAACAAATATTAGTCGACTACAAGAAATTATTAGTCGACTTGGGTCAAGTCAAGTCGACTACACATTTAGGTCTAGTCGACTAGGGAAAAAGAAATTAGTCGACTATACCCAGATTATAAGTCGACTACACACATTATCAGTCGACTACAAAATTAATTAGTCGACCCCTGAATCCAACAGAAAGTTCTCAATTCTCGGGTCATCGAATTAGTCGACTAATAAATATGATTAGTCGACTATACATTAATTAGTCGACTAGTCATAAATTGAACTAAAAATATAGTCGACTCCTGCAGCAAACAGAGAGTTGCAAACTTTCTGGAAAAGGGATTAGTCGACTACAAACTTTGATTAGTCGACTAATCGTCGACGAGGCAGTTATAAAAAGCAGTTTCTGCCTAGACGATTTTTAATCCCAAAATTACAAAAATTAGGGTTTCAATTCCTTTGATTTTGATCTCAAATTAATAGCATAATTAGAGGAATGTGAACATGAAATTAGGGCTATAAGATCCTCTACAAATTCTACAATTAAAAGATCAAAAATCTAAATTTTATGAATTGTAAATCAAAACCCTAACTTTTCATAATCCCTAAATCCAAGTTGTATTGATTCTTAATCATGGCTCTGATACCAAATGTTGGAAAAAAAATAGATAGAAATTATATGCGGAATAAAGACCATGGATCAATGAATCACATACAACTCAAGATAATCAAATGTATAAAATGAGCAATAATAAATGCACTATACCTGAAGCCATTGAAAATTGAATGAGGACGAGAATCCTTGTGATTGATGGAAGAAGACAAATCCTTGATCTTTCCTTTGATTTGAATTGAATAAGAAGATCCTGCAAACCCTAAAGCAAATTGATCCTCTTTTCTCTTCTCCTTTTCTTTTCTCAAAACTTCTCTGTTCTTTACTGATGGATAGACTCGCGATAAAATCAGCGTACATTTTGATTTCTTTACAGGAGGAGAAAAGTGGGTCGCACATTTGCAATTAGACCCCTTGAAATAAAGCCTTTCCATCATGGCCCCTTTATATTTCAAGAGACTAAATAAACTATATAAATGTGACTTTAATATGGGCATAATATCATATCAGTTAACTTTAACAGGAATCCAATGCAAATAACCAAGGTTATTGGTCCACCTCTAATATGAGATTAACATTCATTGGTCGGATTTGATCCAATAAGCTAGAGATTTCTCAAAAGATTTTATTTTTCCCGAGCTTGGGGCTTCTTTCTCAATAAAGCCGATTCCTTGATGTTCTAGATTTCTAGCTCTGCGTAAGTCTAAGAATTAATGTTGTGTTTGTGAAAAAGAGGCGATTTTTTGTGATTTAGAGAGAGGGTTTCAATTGATTGAAGGGATGCCGACCTTCATTGCGTTCGCTCAGGATAGCCTGTTGGAGCTCGGGTCACAAAACCTTGGGGGGAGGGATGGGAGGACGGGGCTTGGGGACGGCGAGGGGACGAGGGTGGTGGAAGGAGGAGGAAAATGGAGAGGCCGCGGAGGAAGAGTGTTTTAGGAAATTTAAAAAAAATTAGTAGTGTTTTTATCAATTTGATGGGACGAGTGTTTTTATCAATTTAGTGAGTGCTAATATCCACTCTTTTTGTAATTGGATGCAAATGTTTTAGTATTCTTATCCATTGATCTTAATGTTGTCAGCTAAGGACGCGCGTGTTATTGGACCATGTCAACGGAAGTCTCTATCTTACACCATTATCCACATTGTGTTTCACTTATTTACTATAGTATAATAATCTCTCCATCAAATAATAAGAGTTGGCATTTTATTAATAACACTCATTAGACTTTTAAACAACAGCAAGACTGTTGAGTTTACGTGTAGGAAGGTTTGATTTTAATGGCTAAAATAGAACTGGTCTTGTTTGAGGGCTGTTGAGTTTCTGGTGATAAGATTCGAATGGTTGAGAGTTCGCAGAATATTTTGGGGGGAGAACTTTCTCCAAGAGGACCAATCATTGATATATTATTTTATTAAGGTTAAGAAAAATCTTGTATTAGAAGCACAACAGTGTTTCGTTTTTGTTCGTTCTTTGAAAATAATTACACTAGTAACACTACTATTCTGTAAGATTAGTCTTTTTCTTTTTTTAAATGGTTGTCATTTTCCGATCACAAGTTGCGTTAATGAGAAGGCTTCTAAATATATTATTTTTGTTTGTAAATGTCTTGAAGTTTATGATATGGTCTCTTTTCCATTTGAATGGTTCACTTGTTCCAGGTATTAACACAATCCTCATTTGTTTGTGTTACAGGAAAAAAAAAAAAAACATTGATACATTTGTTATTCTTTAAAGCTTTTGTGATAGGAGCGGATATTAGCGCCCACTAAATTGATAAAAGTCTCCACTTAATAACAACGAAAATGCTATTGAATTTTTGGACAAATTTAGCCCCCAAGTAAAAGTCTAAAATGCGGTCTCTTTTTTCCTCCTTCCACAGCGCGTGGCGGCGGCATGCGGTGAGCGGCGGTAGACGGCGGTCCTCCCCCCCATCCCCCGACACCCCCCCCCCCCCCCCCCCCCCCCACCCAAAAAAAAAACCCTGATATCTCCACCTTTTTCGTTAAAAGAGTGTCCTTTACAATTTAGTGAAGGAATTAGTTGCTTTTTCAACTCAAATGCCCTAATATCTCCACCATTTTTGTTGAATTCTAGGGTTCATTGGTCAGATTTGATCCAATAAGCTAGAGATTTCTCAAAAGATTTTATTTTTCCCGAGCTTGGGGCTTCTTTCTCAATAAAGCTGATTCCTTGATGTTCTAGATTTCTAGCTCTGCGTAAGTTTAAGAATCAATGTTGTGTTTGTGAAAAAGAGGCAATTTTTTGTGGTTTAGAGAGAGGGGTTTCAATTGATTGAAGGGATGCTGACCTTCATTGCGTTCGCTCAGGATAGCTTGTTGGAGCTCAGGTCTCGAAACCTTGGGGGCAGGGATGGGAGGACAGGGCTGGGGGACAGTGAGGGGACGAGGGCGGTGGAAGGAGGAGGAGGAAGGAGGAGATGAGGGGGAGGAAGGATGTTTTAGGAAATTTAAAAAAGTTTAGGAGTGTTTTTATCAATTTGATGGGTACAGTAATCAGGGTACAGTAATCAGATGAGTGTTTTCATTAATTTAGTGAGTGCTAATATCCACTCTTTTTGTAATTGGATGCAAATGTTTTAGTATTCTTATCCATTGATCTTAATGTTGTTAGCTAAGGACACGCATGTTATTAGACCATGTCAACGGTGTTGGGATTTGGGTCGAACAAATAGTCCCACATCAGCTAGGCGTGGGGATGGTCTTGGGTAATAAGGATTTGGGTAACTCCACCTAGAAGGCTAGTCTTTTGGGATGGTGCCCAAGTCCTTCAATTGGTAACAGAGCCATGCCCCGAACTTAGTCGTGTGTGTGGGTGATGTTCAATGGTGTAGATCCCTCAATGGCGCAAAAGCGCAATGGGCCTGATCACCCCAATGACGCAAAAAGGCGCAATAGGCCCCTGTGAAGCTAATGTTGGGCTCCCGACAAATTTGACAGTGGTGTTCCTTTGCAATGGGTGTGCTGCTTCCCACGCGGTGTAGAGGAGTGACCGGACTACAGTTGGTGCTTCACATAAGGTGTGCCTCCACCTCACGCAGTGAAGAGTTGGATCTCGATGGAGCATTTGATTTTCCAGTGTAAAGATAGTTGAGCTTGCAGGGAGACTCTTTGTTCGAGGGGGGATTGCTGGGATTTGGGTCGAACAAATAGTCTCATATCGGCTAGACGTGGGAATGGTCTTGGATATATAAGTATTTGGACAACTCCACCTAGAAGGCTAGTCTTTTGGGATGGTAGCCCAAGTCCTTCAAACGGAAGTCTTTATCCTACACCATTGTTCTCATTGTGTTTCACTTATATACTAAAGTATAATAATCTCTCCATCAAAATAGTAAGAGTTGTCATTTTATTAATAACACTCATTAGACTTTTAAACAACAGCAAGACAAAGTTTTTTTATTTTTTATTTTAGAGCGAGGAAAGAATAACAATTAAGATTGAGAAGGTGTACTATGTACAACCAAGTGCGAGGTCAATAAAGGAGCATATATTTAAGCATTTCATCCAGGTATATGAAATATGAATAGATGACATATGTATATAAATTGTATGGCATTTTTTTTTAAAAAAAAGAAAAACCTCAGATAATAAATCATTCCAAAAGTCGACCGCTCCTCAAACTTGTTCAAAAAATCAAACTCTAACATTTCACGTCAGCGGCGAGGCGGTTCGTCCCGCCTGCGTGACGCTCGCGCTGGCGGGGAGTGAGTTTTACTTCATTCCGGGTTGACACCCCGAAACGAATCTATTTTTTTCTTTTGTCTGTTTATTGCCTTGTCCAGGGCCCGGACAAAGAATTATTTTTCTTTTTTGAATTTGCTCTGTTTTGGGGTTGGCAACCCTGAAAAAGCAGAATTAATTTGGCAAAAAATTGCTCATCTGCTTTGTCCGGGTTGCCAATCGCAAAGGCGAAAATTATTATTATTATTTAGATTTGCTTTGTTCAGAATTGGCAACCATGGACAAAATAAAATTACTTTTTTTAGAAATTTTCTCTCCCCTCTCCCTCTCCCAGTCTCTTCCTGTAACGTACCCACCGGGCACAGCGACACAATGAGGCCAGCGGAGACGCCGCCGACGACGAGCAGCCCTGCTGTCGCTGGAGGGCGGCGACAGCAGCAACCTAGTAGCAACAGGGCTGCTCGTCGTCGTTGGCCTCATCGTTGTAGGTCGTCACCGGCCTCGTTGTGCCGCTGTGCCCAGTGGGGTGCATTAGAGGAGGAGAGAGGAATAGAGGGAGAGAGGAGGGAACGAGGAGAAATTTTTTTAAAGAAATAATTTTGTTTTGTCTAAGATTGAACCCTGGACAAAGTAAAATTCAAAATAAAAATAATATTGTTTTGCCTGGAGTTAGCAACTCTGAACAAAACAATACACATGCAAAAAAAATTGCTTCGTTCATGATTACCAACCCCAGATGAAGTAAAAAACTGACCCCGACAGCGTGGGCACCAAGCCGGCGAGGCTAGCCGCCTCGTTGAAATTATTTATTAAATAAAGTTTTTTTAAAATGCCTTTGGGAAACGAATCGGATGTGAGAAACGCGTTTCACGAGTAGTAAATTTAGTTAACCACTAATTTACACTCTAAACACGAGATAGGCCCACAGTCAGTCTCCAACACTGACATGATAGTACCATATCAGGAGTAGAACTATTTTAGTATGATCATTCTCCGGTTATTACGGACAGATTAGAGCATTTTTTTTCAATAAATATGGTTTACTGGTATTAATATGTTTTATTTTAATATTAATATAGTGTTTTTTTTTGAAGAAATTAATATAGTGTTTTGAGTTATGGCATTTTAATTCTCATTCAACCTAGTCCCTGACTTCTTTTGTATTGTTGTATTATAAAATTTAGCGCACCTCGCATATTTTTTACACTAAAGACTTTGATGACTTACTGAGTTACAGCTCACAAGGAACTGATTTACTTCTTGACAAAAATGCAAGAATTTACGAGCTCAAAAAATTTATATTAACAAAGAGTTACTCCTCAAAACTCTAGCTCATATATTTATTGGAGATCACAAAAAATATATATTTCTATTTTAACTGCAATGAAAAACTTGGTCGCAACAAAATTTTAAAAGAATGGAAGGGAAAAAAAAAAGAAAATTGCAAAGACAGTGATTATTAGTTGCTCTCAAATGAATTTGACTCTTAAGCCACGCATTAATTAGGGTCATTATCAGTCACAAAATCTGTGAGCCAGATTTGATTATATTATTAGACAAAATTTATTGTGATGGTAAAAGAGTTGGAAAGTTTTTTTGCTCACCACGTTTTTCGTCACCGCTGCTACCTGGGCCAATGATTCCGGTGGGTCCCCGGGAGGGACCTAGTGCCTCCCCCGGCTGAATGGCTCAGGGGCCGTGGTGACCGGTGACCGCAGAAGACGGTTAGCAAAATGGGACTAAAAGAGTTGGGAAACTTCGTTATCTATTGATGAGAGAGAAAATGACCCCAATTTTTTTTTTCTCGAGGAAAGACCCCATTTATTAATGTTAATAATAGAGTTTAGGTGTGACTGAAAATGTGAAAGGGAATTTTCCATCGTAGTTGCGACGTTTGCAGTTTAAACTCGTTCAACCCTTGGCCGGATCTTCCGCAAGCATCATTGCGACGTCTGCAGGTATCCACAGCTCTGTTCCCTCACCGAGTAGTGGCATGTCCATGCTTGATTTGTGAAGTTTGTAAAACCTCCATCTGAATCTGAGTTCTTCTCCAATGAATATGAGGTTCTCAATATACTAACAGTTCAATGCCTTGCGAACTAGTCTTCTTTGATTCGTGCTATTGGGTCACTCATTTGTCTCCAATCATAAATAAAAAGACCCCGCCATGTTCTCCTAATTTGTAGTACTAGGAGCAAAACAATTAAGGAGAGTTGCAGTGGAATAATTGGATGACTAGTTGTATGTGTGTGAGTAGAAGACTTACTTGATTAGTCTCCTAATTATAAATTTCCACACAAAATTTCCAGCCAAGTTCTCCTAATTTCCACACAAAATTTCCAGTCATGACTGGAAATTCTACTCACACCACATACGACTAGTATCTTATAATTTTTTTGATTGTCAACAGAGATGTGCTCATAGTTGAACATGGTATCAAATCTTTTTAACCTAATCATAATTGATATTGTCATCTTTCACTACCGCCACACCGCCTTCTTCTTCTTGTCTAACTCAACAACCAACTCTACAGCTATTTTCTTAGATTTCTTCCACAGTAACCCACCACTATGCCGTCACCCACGCTTACCTTTTCATCTATCTTTTTTCTTATTCTTCTTTACTTCTTCAACTGCTTCTCCTCCTTTCTTCTTTTCAATTCTTCTTCTTCATACTTCCCTTTTTTCCTTTACTTTACTTCTTTTTCTAGGGTTCTTTACAACCAATAAGAACGTATCTGTTCTAAAATTAAAAAATAAACAAATTTTTTTGATGCATTCTATATTTCTTTATATCGAAACAGAATATATGGAATGTATGTTTAGAAAAATGGTGAGAAGAAATGAACGCATAGTACAAATTGATGGTAAATAAATACCTAAGAGTGTTTTTTCTTGATTTGGGATCATTAGTCATTATGACGATGAAATCAAGGAAGTTGTGATTCATAGATTTAAAAGGGAGTGATTAAAGTGGAGAAGTGACTCTAGTGTTTTATGTGATCGTAGCGTACCAATGAAGTTGAAGGAAAATTTTAATGGAACGACTATAGGACCTTATATGCTCTCTGCATCAGAATGTTGGGCACTTAAGGAACATCAAGTGTAGAAATGAGAGTAGCAAAAATAAGAAGCTGTGGGAGGGACAAATGGTAATACACTACGAGATATAATAAGAAATAAGAATATGTAGAAAGTTATAGGTTGTTCCTATTGATAAAACGAGAGAGAATTAATTGATGATTTGGGCATCTGCAATGCAAGACAATAAGTATGTTTATAGCAAAAATCATAGGATGCAACGAGGACTGGAAGGAGCCTAAACAAACTTTAATGGAGGAAATTAAAAAGATATATTAATGGGTCATTTTAATGAGGAGATAACCCTTAACAGAACTAAATGGAAGAAACTGATCATGTAGCTGAACCAAAAAATCAGAATAAAGGATTTATTGTTGTTTTTGTTATTGTTGTTGATGTTGTAGTCTTCTTTAGTTAAGTTTCATTATGATTTCTATACCATCGAGGGGGAGGGTCTCAGGTTTTATGTGTTTAGAACCTGCACACAAAAAATACAGAATTTCAAAACTTTATAACAGTAGTGCAAGGTAATCAATGCTACCGTAACATCAAGCAGCTATGCGGGTCGTGATCCTCAAGGAGGGTCTAGCGATAGAAGCTTTTTGCTGGTTCTCTTTTAAGTTACAAAAAAAGGTTAAGTTCTTCTTTTAGTTCTTGAAAAGAAAAAGAAAATAAGTTATGTTAAATTATGAAAGTGGTAGATAAAAGGAGATAATGATTTTGTACAAACAAAGTGAAAAATAGTAGAGATTTGGTAATGGAGGTGATCTAAACTAAAGATTAAAAGAAAAGAAAGAAAACCTAAAAGAAATACTTACCTTTTTTCGGTTGATGACTTACCTGGAATCCTTGCATGTTTACCTTGAGCTGGAGGCGATCATCATATAACTCATAAGATTAACTCAGTCCCAATTCACATTACATCATTAAGGCTTCTTCGAGCAAGTATGAAATGATACAAACATAGGGAAAAATCCATCGTCATGAGCTATCGATGGCACTCGCCAAGGCAAGGCAACACTGATGCTATTTGACTCACTTGGACTATCATCAAAACCGAAAGAGGAAGAGTAGAAAGAAGAAGAAGAAAACAAAAATAAAGAAAAATATAAAAAAGTTATCATTTTATTACTTACAGAAATGATGGAAGAAAGGAGGAGGTTATATCGGTGTCACTCTCAACATAAATCTCCCTCTCTTACTTACATGAATCTTAGTCTAGCCTATGCTTACAAAGAAATAAAAATTACATAAAATAAAATAAAAACCTACACCAGAAAGAATAAAAAATTAGCCTAATAATCCTTCTCTGCTTAATCATTCCCTCTTACCTCTGAGATTGTAGGTATTTATAGGAGAAATGCAGAGGGTAGAGGAGTACGAAGATAGGGGAGCAAACGCTCCCCGAGATTTAATAAGATAACCATGTTTTTGTGGTCTGGGTATGGCCAGGTGGCTGCACCTAGGCGGTTCAGGTCCTGCTTTAACGATTTGGTTTTATCTCTAACTGGATTTTCAGTTTGGGTCCTAGATTTTGACTAAGCCTCTTTTGATCTTCAGGTTTAACCATTGATTTGTGAAGATATGTTTTTACTGATTTTCAACTGATTTTATTTTCTCTGATTTGCCTTGATCTTTGATTTGAATTAATCCTGAATTGAATTAGAATTTTGATGGGCTTTTGGTCTTGTTTCTCTTCCCCCTCCATTAACAATGGGCCTGCATATAATTTAGACAATAAATAAGATTAAAAACAGAGTTTATTAAATAATAAATATGAGAATGTGATAATAAATATGCAGTATCAGCAACCGATCACACCCCCACACCTATCTTTTGCTCATCCTCGAGCAAAACATCATAACTAAACCTAAGAAATTATTAGACCACTTTTGCCAGTCACGATTGTTGTGCGCCAGACAACAAGCACAAAGAGGAAACCCTAGAACTCAGATGTAAAAGAACAATACTATCAACAGCAATTAACACACAATCTCAGAGAAAGAGCACAAATCAGATTTAACGAGGTTCGGCCTTTTCGCCTACGTCCTCGGGGCAAGAAAGAGAGATGTTTCTATTGATTTGTATGAATCAATACAATGTTTTGCAGCAATGGTGAATAAGAGAGAGCTGTCTCTTTTCACTTCCCTTCAACAAACCCTAGAAATCCGCTCTTAACCTAAACAGATTTCTAATTCAGCACTTTCCCGAAACAGCCCGACCCAACTGTCGGTCGACCGGTCGGTCGACCGACCCTATGCACCGGTCGACCGGGTCGGTCGACCGTGCCTAACCGAGAGTTAGGCACTTTCAGTCGGTCGACCGATATACCCCGTGCATGTCTGATGTGCATGTCCGTGCACGACGGTCGACCGGGCCGGTCGACCGTTCTGTTGCTTCTGCCGACGGTCGACCGGGCCGGTCGACCGTGCGCCTGCTGTGCTGATTCCTTTGGCTGCTGATGACATCGTCGACTTCCTCGACGACTTCCTCTCTCTTCCTACAATTTTTCACCTCGGTGAAGATTTCTCCAAATCTGAGCCGAACTGACCTTCGACTCGAAAGTGGCCGCACCAGTGTGGTTGCCTACGTACCCTGCCCAAGGGATCAAGCCATCCGTAGTTCATCCAAATGAGCTTCAACAAGCTCATGCTACATGAAGGACGTGGAGTAAAGCCTTGCAATGTGCAAACTTGACTCCTGACACCACCTTGATAAGTATGTCGGTGGGATTCTCCGATGTGTGAATCTTCAGCAGCTCAATATCACCCTCATCTAGAATCTCCCGAACAAAATGGAACCTGACGTCGATGTGCTTCATCCGTGCATGATATACTTGGTTCTTGGCTAAATAAATAGCACTCATACTGTCACAGTTAATCTTCAGAAGATCCTGATCCACCCCCAAGTCATCAAGCAAGCCTTGAAGCCAAATTGCCTCCTTCATAGCCTCCGTCATGGCCATATACTCGGCCTCTGTGGTAGACAATGCGACGGTAGACTGTAGTGTGGAGTACCAACTCACCGGTGCTTGAGAGAATGTAAAAACATACCCCGTTGTAGACCGGCGCTTGTCAAGGTCACCAGCATAGTCGGAATCAACATATCCGATACAATCTTGCTTCCCTGTGGAGTCCTTCTCAAATACCAGACCTACATCAATGGTTCCTTTGATGTACCTCAAAATCCACTTCACTGCCTCCCAATGACCCTGTCCCGGATCATGCATATATCTACTGACCATAGAGACAGCTTGTGACAGATCTGGTCTCGTACACACTATAGCATACATGAGACTATCGACTGCGCTAGCATATGGGACGTAAGTCATGTACTCACGTTCTTCAATGTTCTTTAGAGACATCTTAGCAGATAACTTGAAATGAGGAGCCAGTGGCGTACTTACAGACTTCGCATCCTTGCCGATGTTAAACCTCTGAAGTACCTTTTGCAAATACCCTTCTGTGTCAAGCTAACCCTGCCAACCTTTTGGTCTCGTGTGATTTCCATGCCTAGCACCTTCCTTGCTTCACCAAGATCCTTCATCTCAAACTCAGAAGATAGATCCCTCTTCAGTGCATCAATCGCAGATTTAGACCTTGAAGCAATACGCATATCATCTACATACAGAAGTAAATAGATATAATCCCCTGTCGGTAGCTTGTTGTAGTACACGCATGGGTCATAGTGGCTGCGTGTGTACTTCTTTCCTCTAATGAAGCTGTCGAATCGCTTGTACCACTGTCTTGGAGACTGCTTTAGTCTATACAGCGACTTCTTCAACGTACACACCATTTATTCCTTCCCTGCAGTCTTGAACCCTGTTGGCTGAGTCATGTAGATCTCTTCATCTAGATCGCCGTGGAGAAAGGCGGTCTTTACATCGAGTTGATCAAGGTCCAACTCGTACTGTGCCACCAAAGCCAATAAGATACGAATTGAACAGGAGAAAATATCTCATTCTAGTCAATTCCTTCCCTTTGAGCATAGCCTTTAGCTACCAATCTGGCCTTGTAGCGCACCGAATCTTCTTTGAGAGATCCCTGCTTCTTCGCATACACCCACTTACAGCCTATCGCCTTTTTCCCTTTCGGCAACCTAGTAAGTTCCCAAGTGTCGTTCTTGTAGAGAGACTTCATCTCTTCTTCCTTGGCTTCTTTCCACATCTTCGACTCTGAACTGATTTCAGCTTCTCTGAAAGTGGACGGGATAGCCTCCTCAACGATCGGAAGTGCATACGCCACGACCATATCTGTAGTGAGCCAACCTGGTCTCCTAGTGTTTCTCCTTGGTCTTTCAACTGCAGTAGAGTCAGGAACATTACCCATGACCTGTTCTTGACCCTCTTCATCATCAGCATCTTCCTCATTTGCTTGATCATTACCCTGTGCACCCTAGGTATGATCCTCACCGATGCTGAACTCTCTAGAGATGGTGAATTTGCATCACTCTCCACCTGCTGCGATACGTCTTTGGTCTTGCTAGTCTCCACCTGCTGAGAGACCTTAGGCTTCAACATAGAAGCCTCATCAAAAGTGACATCCCTGCTGAGAAGAAATTTCCTGTCCGTTGGATCCCAGATCTTGAACCCTTTGATTCCCTTCTTGAAACCGACGAACACACCCTTCTTTGCTATTGGGTCTAACTTATCATCTTTGATATGATAATAGGCTGGACAACCAAACACCCTTAGCAAATCATAGTCAGCAGTTGTTTTTCCCGATCAAACTTCGAGAGGAGTTTTTCCCTCTATCGCAGACGACGGCAACCTGTTCACAAGGTAGCATGCATATGCCAAAGCCTCAGCCCAGAAGTTCTTCGATAAACCGGCATTGGACAACATACATCGGACCTTCTCTAGCAAAGTCCTATTCATCCTTTCTGCTACCCCATTCTGTTGCGGTGTCTCCCTCACTGTGAAGTGTCTCTCTATGCCCTCATCAAGACATAGTTGAAGGAAAGGATCAGACTTGTATTCTCCTCCATTATCTGAACGGAGGACCTTGATTTTCCTTCCCGTACTTCTCTCCAAGTTCTTCTTCCACTTCACAAATAGTTCTAGGACTTTCCCTTTGTGTCTCATGGTATATACCCAGCAACGCCTAGAATAGTCATCAATAAACGACACAAAGTAATGGTTACCTCCATTGATGCAGTCTTGGTAGGTCCCCAAACGTCAGTGTGAACATAGTCCAGAATCCCCTCGGTGCAATGTGTTGCTGTGCCGAACTTCACCTGGTCTTCTTCCTGATGTTACAGTGTTCACAGAATTCCATCTAGTAGGTTCCGGCATCCTTCAATAACCCTTGCCTTGCAAGAGTTTGCAACGACTTTTCTCCTCCATGTCCCAGCCTCATATGCCACAGCCTGGTTGAGTCTTCATCTGAACTGGTAGAAGCCGCCACTTGT
>JAVJIF010007195.1:0-170709 GCA_038442645.1 Agave tequilana
AATGGTCGCAGTACTCATATTATAATTACATATGAAACTGTGACCACGGTCGCTGTCCAGTCATAAACAGTTTGATAGTTTTGCATTCAATAAAGTTATAAACAGCTCCCATGGTCGCAGTCCAAAAATAAATTATATGAACAGATAATACTGCGAACATCATCGCAATCCTCTCAAATCAGTATATTTCACTGTATATCGCAAATTAGAAAATTGTCACTGTTCTCCTTAAACACTGCGACCATAGTCGCAGTCCTACGATTGCTACTGTTGTTCTTAAACACTGCGACCATAGTCGCAGTCCTACTTCACATGCAATAAGTTACAGTGAAGATCAAACATATAAAATCATACATAAACTGCGACTATAGTATCAGTCCTTAGACACCGTTATTACATATAACTTAGCAAAAAACTTACCAAAAAAAAAATGTTGTCGTGAGTACTGCGACCATAGTCGCAGTACCACGACTTGCTCTCGTTAAGCTGCGATCATAGTCGCAGTCCTTATCCGAATTCAATATGTAAAAAAAATAATAATTTTATACATTGCATGCGAAAAAAAAAGTAAAACTGCGACTATATTAAAAAATCATTAAATTTCAAATCAGATAACAAAAAAATAATAAAGAAGGATTCAAATTAGTTTCGTGATTTGATAAAAAAATGTTTGCAGTTTGCCGCAGTTATAAAAGATAATTGTGACAAAATTGAGTAACGTCAGAAATATAAAATTATAATAAACTATACAAATCTATTGTCTTTTACAGCAGGGCTATTTAGTAATTTCAACTATTTCGATAAGCGGGCCGTCCTTTCTAGTGTGGCTAATAATGTGCCACGACACCGCAGGCTGAGAGGGTCTCTAAGCCGTCGACTGATATACATTTCTCTCTCTCTCTCTCTCTCTCTATATATATATATATATATATATATATAGAGAGAGAGAGAGAGAGAAATGTAAATCAGCTGACACATGAGGCAAATTCGTCCTATGTCGCACTCAAAAATCATATTTCCTGAATGAATTTTCAAGATCCGACCGTACATTATCATCTTCATATTCTAAGATATACACATATAAAAAATCAAGTGATTTGAAGTTCGTTTACTCATTGATCTAAACGTTCTATTTTGTTCTATTGTTTAAAAACCGTTAATGTTTGAACCCAAAAAAAATGTAGTAAATAAACTTCAAATCATTTGATTTTTTATATGTATATATCATAGAATATGAAGATGATAATGTGTGGTCGGATCTTGAAAATTCATTTGGGAAATATGATTTTTAAGTGCGACATAGGAGGAGTTGCCTCCTGTGTCAGCTGATTTACATTTCTCTCATATATATATATATATATATATATATATATATATATATATTATATATATATATATAAAAGAAAAAGTTGGTAAGAGAGTTTCCTAAGAAAAGTTTTTGTGGGCCCGCTACATGTTCTACATGGGACCCAAATTGTGGACAGCAAACGTGGCACCATAAATTAGATGAGAGAAGTACTCCCATTATTATATCCCGATAGGTTTATGCTATGCTTGCCGGAAATTTTTTGTCGGAGTGGGCAATGGATCGATCGATTGATGCAGGTCCTCTGTGTCGGCAAGCCAACTAATTAAGTGAAAATTACTAATTTTTTCGGAATTAATTTGTTAATGAGTGATGGCCAAGATGTCTCACCAAATTATGAAAACCTCGACTTTAATGCATATATATCATTTTATGGTCTTGATTTTCTTCTACTGCCTGCAGAATGAAGCTTGGCCTCCTCGGTTACGTTTATCATCCTTGTTCTTATTGACAGGAGACTGAATATATATCTAATTACAGATAAAAATAAAAAATAAAAATGAGGAAGGAGATGGAGGGAGCACGTGGCCGGTTGATACCCTACTGCAAGACAAGCAGCAGCAGCAGTAGTAGGCTCCACGTCGCAAAATAATTAATAATAATTAGTATGTGGTTTTAGGAAAAGGAAAAAAAGAAAAAAAAAACATCTTAACTAATTAGTTGTGCAGTTAGCTTTGCAAACACTGGGAGTGGTGTCTCTCTCTCTCTCTACCACCCACCCTCCTGATGTTAACGTCCAGCTACCCACATTCAGCTAAGCTTTGGTGGCCCACGTACCTACCACCACCACCACCACCACAGCCCCAACAACTCCAAGATCTACTCCTATTATTCCTATGAAGCATGGAATATAAGAGTTACCTACTTAGAAGACGTCTGTGTCGACGGTTGGTATATATATGGTCAAATTCATTGATAATTAATATAAGCAGTCGATATCTGTGAAGCTTGATTTATTGATATAACGGAGGGCTGAGCTAGCTATAAAGTGTTTTTAATTAAAATTCAATATCAGACTTCAAAATACAAATGAAGTATTTGATGATGGTGATGAGTATAATAATAAATATTTTCATAATGGGACGTATACTCAAACAACAACATTTTCTCACAGCATATACAGAGAAACAACAACATTTTACCTAATGTAACCTTCATTTCATTTCATTTCATTCATTACAGCTAATTAAACTCCCGTGGCCATGCAATTGCAGTTGGTAATGCTCATTGTTCGTTTTCTCAACTTCAACTTATTACTGCGTAATGGTGGGTCTATGAGAGTGACGGCAAATGCGCGGTGGTTGCTACCTTGCTTGGATCTCACCTGCCTCACCAATCCAATTGACATTTCTCATCTACCGATTCCTATTTAGTTTCTATTTCTATGAATATTCAACATTAATAACTATTCAAAATCACACCTTTTGAGATTCACACTTTGAATCTTACTTAATTTATGATCAGATGGCTACCAGGAGAACAGGTAGAGGACACACACACACACAGTCAAATCTAGACTAGACTAATTAATAACAAGTTAACCATAATAGCGACTTGTCCCTGTTTAAGCACCACCGTGTCATCACCATCAGAAATATCATAACTCTCCACCTTTAATTTTAGACTGACTGATCAGGACAAATTAAATCTCTGTCGAGATATTGGAATTAATAATTTAATTCTATATTGTGTAGTTGAGTCCTAAACTCCTAATGGTATTAGGCATTAGAGTTTTGTAGTGATCAAAATTTGATTCTCATCAAAATGATGACACGTGTCTAAGCTGCAAATAGCTTTTGCAGAGAAATCCACAACTCCCATAATCCTATCCAGAGCCTCCGTCACATCCAACGTTTCCGAGGTCACACTCCTCCGCCCCGAAAATCCTTTCATCCCTGAGCTACCCTCTGTCTCAATAACATTCTCAGTCTTTACCATCCCTGTTCCAAAAGTCTCCAACTCCAAATCAAAATCCACAGATATCCACCTACTATTACACAGCTTCGTCCTCCCCACTATCATAATGTGTAACGCCCTTTCAGCGCAGACAGTTATGAATAATGACAAATTCCCAGACCTGCAATTCCGACCAATCAGCGCATGTGATCACGGTTGTTGCAACAAATTCAGCACATGTAGATTGTGCAGTTACAATAATCTGTCAATTCCTCCACGCGGACATCCCTTTCAGGTATATATGATCATTTTTCTCCAAAGATAATGGGATCGACTCCCTAATTCTCAGAACGCACACCCATCACACTAGCAGTGTCTTGTGGTACTCCATCCATCCACCAGCAGTTCCCTATGCTAATCCATCCACCACACCGGAAATTTTTCTGTTCCGGTCCACCATCACACTAGTGGTTCCTTGTACTAATCCACTCTTCCATCACACCGGTGCTCCTAATCTGAAAGGTTTTCTTTCTCGTGTGTGTTCTGACAGGTATCACCATGCGAGCGACTCAAATCGCTTGTGGTGGGTCAGATTTACGGTGAGCCGGTTTTTTTTACCACCACAAGTTTCAATATAAAATAGTTTCTCTATTTCCTGCTTAGATTTATATGAAGTAAATTAAAGTGGAATCTTGCTATAACTAACATTTTAGCTCGCTACTAAATTAAGAAAACACGGAATGGGCTTGGTCGATCAACCAGAGATTCCGATCACCTCCCTAACCAAAAATTAGTCAATGGTGCGCCAAACATGTATCAATTGAGCTGATTCACTCATGTTAATGGCCATAATATTACAGATGGCATTTCCAATTGAGCACGATCGAAATGCTGCGAATAAAACAAATGAATGACCTCAAAACTATGTCATGTACCCACCCATTTAGTCCACTTTATAGAATGATGAGTTGGTGAACTGAGCAATAACACTAAAGTCTAAGTCCTACCAACCAATTTGTACCTACCACAAAAAAAACAAACTCTCCCCCAGTTGGAACCCCACCAACCTTGGACATCCTTCACACCACTCACTAACTCTGTAAGTCATTAACAAATTTTTTGCAAGTAAAAAGCCCGCGGGTCAAAACTTACTCCCCTTGATAACAGACGCTCACCATCAGCTGCTTCACTCAAACTTGCTCAACTCCCAGGGAAAATCATCCAACAATATTACATCCCATCCACGCGCCTGAATCCACTTTGTTAACTAGTCAGCACGCTTATTTCCTTTCCCATACATATCTGTCACCTTGAATATCTCCATAAACCTCCTTAAAATATTTTCTTCCTAAGTCTTTTCCATTTCATTGTTACAGTAAATTTTAGTGTCAGCAATCTGGTACCAAATGAATTTTAGTGTTGCTTCATCCACTTTTTTGCTTTCTGGCTCCTCGTTATTATGCTGATTTGAAGTTAAATCTAAGCTTGATCTTGTTACAATTTTACAGAACTATGTGTTATTTCTTACAACTGATCAAGATCAACCAATCTAATTGGGCAGGTCGATGAAAATCAGTTGAGAATTTTTCTATTCGATAGAACGTTTCTTTATTACAGAACCACCTTTCAATTTTCTTTCTTAGTTAAAAATCAATTAGACTAGTATTAGTCAATCTCAATATATAAACAATAATATTTATAAAATAAATATTCCAACATAACTCCTGTAAAAAAAAAATATTAGTTCAAATAGACAGAGAATATATTGGAATTCAATAACTCCACAATCAATTTTTATATAAGATAAATATTTATTAACAATAATTCTTATAAAACTGAACGTTAGTATAAACGGACAGAACAACCGAATAAGAATCAGATTTTGGAGTGAGGTATGCTTAAAGCGAATCTCCTTAAGATAATTATATCTTCCACTATGGTACATACAGGATAATGAACGCTGGTCTCCTAAGATACAACACTCTTTCACGTGTTTTGCCCAATATTTTTCAAACTACATACAATCAAAGTAAAGTTAACTCGTACATTCCACTTGATCAGAAGTTGAAACAGACCAAGGACTACAAAAATTCTGCTTGAATAGATCTTGTATTCAGAGAGGAGAAGAAAGAAATGAATTCCAAGTTGTTTTTTTTTATTTCTTTGGAGTGGTTTTCTACCTTTTATATAGGAATCAGAGGAAATCTTTCGGTTGTAACAGGTGCAACCCTCTCAAATAGATACATTCATTTGTTTGGAACGAGCACAACCTTTCCGAAAAGACACATTCGTTCGCTGAATAGACACATCCATTTGGTCTAAACGGTTTGTTCCCGAACAGACACATCAATTCGTTCGTAACGACACAACCGTTCCGAATAGACACATCTGTTCACCGAACAGACACGTCCATTCGCATACCACTTTCAATATTGGACTAAAGAGTTTTTACTTTTTAGTTCCATTTGGATCTTGTTTTAGACCAACTTCCGATTCGAATATCTCATTCATTCAGAACAGAATTGAACATGTCAATATATCACGTTCATCGTCAATAGAAGGAGAACACATTCCAACTATCTCACGCGCATTCTGAGCAGTGGGTCCCATTTAAATTCAACTCAAATTTTCTCAAAAAACTCACTTGATTATTTTCAAGTTTCCAACAATAGCATCTACACATATATTGTGATTACGATGTTTGATGTTCAGATTAATCTCGACGCGGAAGAAACTCAAGCTCGCCAATTCATTCAAGCTGAAATGAAGCAAATTTCAAGTTGTAAGGTTGGTTCACATTTTGGACCATATTCATATTCCCTATGGTCGAGTCGAAATGGTCCGCTAGCCTTTCAAAAAACTTCAGCTAACTTCAGTCACTGGCTTGTTTCGATGCAACAACGAAAATCTATTTGGATTTTTTTGTATGTTGTTGTTCAGTCAATTTGTGTGAGTTGAAGAATTTTTCCATCACTTTTGAATCATATACTTTTTCTTTGTCTGGAGACGGAAGTTATTGGAAGCTTGCAACAATATTATTTATACCATAATTTAGCAAATTTCAAATTCTAAGCTGTCTACTTAGGCTTCTGTTTGGGTGCAAACATGTCTAATCAGTATTTGATGTGATCAAATCCACTCTTTTCAAATTAGATATTAAATTCAATCGAGCTTTTTTTATTTTCTACAAATCTATACCTTGTTTCTTTCTCCATTTACATACCCAATTCATAATTCAAATAATCAGACTCCATTGAAACAAAACAAATTAAAATACAAATGCAAATTCCCTAGATCTATACCTTGTATCTTCCTCCGTTTACATTCTTAATTTAATTCTTAATTCTAATAATTAGATACCATTGAAACAAAACCAATTAATTCTATAAATCTATTCAATGGTTATACATCAACAAGAGGAAATTTTTTTTTCCAGGTATACATTTTGTGTGGCTTTCCACGTGCATACCATGGGCACTAGTTGTCGGTAGATCAAATATAAATTCTAAAATAATGGGGAATAAAAGAATAGGAAGAAGAAGAAGAAGGGGAAAATAAAAGGGCCATTCACCTAACATCAAGCCCCAAATCATGTGGCCCAAAACCAACTGAGCCCGTATAAATCTCTCCTCAGTCTCTCCCCTTCCTCTTCGTCTCTTCTTCCTTCTCTCCAAATAAATCCCAACCCCAGATCTCTCTCTCTCTCTCTCTCTCTCTCTCAGATCAGATCTGCAGCAGCAGCAGCATCCAGCAATGGAGTCTGTATCTGATTGGGGCCTGACTCCTCTGGAGGCCGTGGACCCCGAGATCCACGACCTCATCGAGAAGGAGAAGCGCCGCCAGTCGCGGGGCATCGAGCTCATCGCCTCCGAGAACTTCACCTCCTTTGCCGTGATCGAGGCCCTCGGCAGCGCCCTCACCAACAAGTACTCCGAGGGCATGCCCGGCAACCGCTACTACGGCGGCAACGAGTTCATCGACGAGATCGAGAACCTCTGCCGTTCCCGCGCCCTCCAGGTCTTCCGCCTCGACCCCGCCCGATGGGGCGTCAACGTCCAGCCCTACTCCGGCAGCCCCGCCAACTTCGCCGCCTACACCGCCATCCTCAACCCCCACGACCGCATCATGGGCCTCGACCTCCCCTCCGGCGGCCACCTCACCCACGGCTACTACACCTCCGGCGGCAAAAAGATCTCCGCCACCTCCATCTACTTCGAGAGCTTGCCCTACAAGGTCAGCTCCCAGACCGGATACATCGACTACGACAAGCTCGAGGAGAAGGCCTTGGATTTCAGGCCCAAGCTCATCATCTGCGGTGGCAGCGCCTACCCCAGGGACTGGGACTACGCCAGGTTCAGAGCCGTCGCCGACAAGTGCGGAGCGATGCTGCTCTGCGACATGGCACATATCAGCGGCCTCGTTGCTGCTCAGGTACTCCTTCTGCAATCTCTCTATGAGATAGAGATTCAATTCGATTCAATTCCATTCCATTCTCAATCAGATCTGACTGACCTTGTTCGTTGTTCATCTCATCAATTTCTTCTTCCTTCCTTCCTTCATTCTGATTAGATCTGGTCTTGATCTCAATATACCTATTCTTTCTGCAATTTAATATCTTACATTTAATAATATGACATTCTGTTGTTATAAGGATTTGTTTTTTATTGATGACAGAGATTCGTGATTCTGTGTTTTAGATGATGATTGTGACACATCTATCTAACTTCGACTGCATCTGATAAAACGAGAACGAGTTGTATGCATCTTCGGTATCCCCATCCACCATGCCACTATTAGATTTAGATTCCTGGCTCTTTAGTATCTGAAATTAAACATATGAATTAAATCAAGAGTTGCATTAGGCATTATGCACTTCATTGTATTATGTTTCTTTTTGGGAAAATATTTTATGATGTTTTTAGTGGCACGGTTCACTGTTTTATGATATTTTGTAGGAAAATTTGAACTATGCTGTCCTGCATTGACTTCTCTAAGTGAAATTTTAAATATCAATATATTTATATAGAGATATGGGATAAAAAGAACCTAGATCTATGTAATAGTGACCAGCGAATTATTTCTGCATCAATCTTCTGGTAGATCTTGCATTCTTTTTTTGAATTTATATTTTCCCTATATCTCAGTTATTCATGAATTAAATACTAAAATTATGAGGACTTAACAAGAACTTTTGTCGATCTATTTGAATCCTGCTTCACTTCATATACATAAACTGTATCTGAACATCAAGAGAATCAACATGCATTTTAGATCTGATGAATCATTTTAAATTGCACGCATCCTTTTTCCCCGCCTAACCTCTCTGTTATTTTTTCCCTTTTATGTAGGAAGCTGCAGATCCTTTTGAGTTCTGTGATATTGTCACAACCACAACCCACAAGAGTCTCCGAGGGCCGAGAGCTGGTATGATCTTCTACAGGAAGGGCCCCAAGCCTCCCAAGAAGGGCCAGCCAGAGGATGCAGTCTACGATTTTGAGGACAAGGTCAACTTTGCAGTATTCCCATCCCTCCAGGGTGGTCCTCACAATCACCAGATTGGTGCTCTTGCTGTGGCCTTGAAGCAGGCTTTGTCACCTGGGTTCAAGGCCTATGCCAAGCAGGTCAAGGCCAATGCCGTGACTGTTGGAAATTATCTGAAGAGCAAGGGGTACAAGATTGTTACTGATGGAACTGAGAACCACCTGGTCCTTTGGGATCTCCGCCCACTTGGCTTGACTGGTAACTAGAAGAAACTTTACTTCTTTATGGACTTGACTCTGTTTGCATAGATTATAGAAATTGTTGGGTATTGAAACGTGGATTGTTTTGGTAAAATTATCTGTTATTTTTCATAGGCAACAAGGTTGAGAAGCTCTGTGATCTGTGCAATATTACGGTGAACAAGAATGCTGTTTTTGGAGATAGCAGTGCTTTAGCTCCTGGTGGTGTTCGCATTGGTAAGAACAAACTTCTTCAATGAAGGATCTATAACCTCTTTAGATAAGTCTATGCTTTTACATTTTGATGTAGTGGATAAGTCTTAATATCATCATAAAATTATGAATATTTTGTCTTACTTGATTTGGAGTAGAATTTTAAGTGCATCAGGTGTACGCTTGTTAGGAAGTGGTGGATGCAATACTGCATGTCCTGCTTCCCATATTGTCTCGTTATAGTGTGCATTAAGGTCTTGTTGGACCAATTGAACAAAGTCTGGCTGAGATTTAACATATTTTTGAAAAAAAAAAAAAACTCTGGCAGGGTTTAAATTTGAAGGTGGTGGTTTGTGGTTGAACTAGGTTTTGTAATGGTTAGGTATTATTGTGTGCAACATTTTAGGTCTACCTTGGAACTTTGTATCCAGTTGTCATTTGTGCATTATTTGACCTTCTAACTTAGAGAAATCTGAATCCATAATGAGCGTCCAGAGGCTATTTTTGTTACTCTTGGAAGTTGGAAGCCTCCTTCAACTGTAGTTTGTTTGGAATCTATCACCCACAATCTATGAACTTCGTGTGGGACTTCTGCTTTGTGCAAGACAGCTATGCTTGAGATGACTCAGAAGGGGCATTCTCTTACTTGAAAATGTAGTCAAGTTTATGAACACAGTATGCATGAGATGGAATGAAGATAATGATTTTTCATGCTAAGTTATATCTACAACATAACCAGTGGCACCTGTTTTTGAAAATGATTTCTGGAATTAGGAAACAAGGTGCCCTATTAGCTTAAAAATATAAGAGAATATATTGCACTATGAATCTTGTTAAATTCTGTTCTGCTACGACCTTGCTCATGAATCCAAATAGGTGCACTATGCGTCTTGTTAAGTTTGTGAATTCTTCCATCTCAAATTGCAGGAACACCTGCCATGACCTCAAGGGGTTTGGTCGAGAAGGACTTTGAGCAGATCGCAGAGTTCCTGCACCAGGCCGTTACGATCACCCTGAAAATCCAGAAGGAACACGGTAAACTCTTAAAAGACTTCAACAAGGGTTTGGTGAACAACAAGGAAATCGAAGACCTCAAGGCAGCTGTTGAGAAATTTGCCGGTTCTTTTGATATGCCTGGCTTTTCAGTGTCTGCCATGAAGTACAAAGATTAGGCCATACGAAAGCTCCAAGTCATTTTCTCTGCCTATGTTTCAGGATATTTCCTGTCAGCTTGCTTTACTTTAGTTTCTTTCTTTTTCCCCTCCCAAGGTTGAACCCACCCCTTCCAGTTTAGAGATCTTTGTTGAATGTTTATGTATCCTTTTCAACTGCAAACAATGTAACAAATGTCCTGATGCAAGTTCCTTTTCATCTGAGAAATAAACTTGAGTCCTTGTTTTCTAGTTGTATGCAGGGAGTTGATGGAAGAAAGTGTAACTGCAATTGTTCATTCGTCTTCATTGAGTTTCGTGTGCTTCTGATGCTAATGAATAGGATGACATTTTATGCAATAACAAACAAACAATGCCATAACTAGTTGGGAGGATGTAATGACGAAGAAAAATCTTGAATAACTAAAACCATCTCCTTGTCAGCCTGATTGATAGAAGATGGCTGGTAATCCGAAGATGGCTAGTAATCCAATTAAGGCTCGTTGGCCGTGTTCGTTGCTTAATTCTTCTGCCAAAAAGAGTACTCGTATTAGGGCTGGGAAAACTATGTTGTAAATAGTACTCGTATTAGGGCTGAGAAAACTATCACGCTTTTTTTGCGTGAAGGAGCAAACCCAATTCCTTACTAGAAATGCTTTCCATAATAGCTAAATCGCATCTTTTATACCATAAAAATATCACCGCTCGAAGAGTTCTCTTTAAAGAGTATTTAAGGTTCTTTTTGGATTTGAAGGTTTTTGAAACTGTAATTTTTTCTCTAACTATAGATCTCTAACTGTAGTTTCACTAGCTAAATAGATTTGAAATTGGAAAAAAATTCACTGTGCTTGGAATTTTCTAAATAAAAATTAGGCTAACTTTTGGAGGTAACTAACAGTAGTTCAGTAAACTTTGGAGGAAAAAAGAGAGAGAGAGAGAGAGAGAGAGAGAGCTTAAACTGGCTTCAGTTTGATTTTTTGAAGTTAACTATAGGAAAGTACAGTATCGTTTATATGAGAATGGCAAAATAAAATGAGAGCTAACATGAAACCTCCAAAAACGCAGAGGATTTAGTGAAATTTACCCAAACAGTATTTAGTTTAGGATCGTGGACTTCATTTTTGCTTTGCTAGCATTTATTTATGACTTGCTTGCTAGGCAGCTAGTGTTCACAGCTGCACCAACTTTTCATTCTGATGGACACCGATTGATGTAGGCTAATAGTTGTAGCAATTGCATCAAGTTTCTAGTGTGTGTGTGTGTACCGCGACATCCGTTTTTGTAATTCTCTGGTACTTGTCGTTAGAAAACAGTTTATGTGCTATTGGGAGTGTTTGGCTGCTGCAAGTGCGAAGCTCACATGCAACAATATTATTTTTTTATTGTTTAGTAATGGTTGCAAGTGTAAAACTCACTTATAGGTAGTTACAGACAAAACAATTAATTTTGTGATTCCACTTGCAGCTATTTATAGATCAATTCAAACAATTAAGTTTGAAGTTCCACTTGCATACCAAATACGTGTAATCTTTTATTATTATTAAGTTAATCTTTATTAGTATTAATATTAGATTAATTTTTTATTATTATTAAACCTAATTATATTTAATATTCTTAATTATTAATTTTTTATTTATTAGAATAATTTTTTTAAAATTATTAGATTAAAGTTTTTTATGATTGGATTAATATTTATTAGTTATTATATTAAAGTTTTTTTATTAGATTAAAATTTTTATTATTAAATTTAATTACTTGAAATATATGTTTATATTATGCAAATCTCACTTGCAAGCTCATAATCAAACACCGTAAGTGATAATGTATTTTCCTACAGACACTTTCACATTACTAATCAAACACTTGAAAACTCACTTGCGCAAAACTCACTTACAATTGCATGAAAATTTTACAATAACCACTTATAACTTGCGACCACTTGTTGCAACAATCATATTTATAAGTAAAGGTTGTGTCAATGAGCATCAAAATAGTAGAAGAAGAAGGTGGAGAAAACAATTTAAACTCGACTTCGTTCGTTGGATTGGGCTTTTCTCATCCACGTTTCAACTCTTTAAGGGACTTGCTGCAAAATTAATTTTTTGAGAAGCACACGCTAATAAGTGTAATGTTTACAAACATATGTAGTGGTATATTTGGGAAATAATTTTTACACTGGCATTAAAGCTTAAATCAGGTGGGTTTTTCTGGGTGTCACCCATATCGAAGTGACGTAGATTTTAATTTGAAGTATTGGATATGGGCTAAGGAGTATCACATGGTGTGGATGAAAAGTGTTGGTCACATATTTTATTAGCGGTCTGTGGAAATAGTGAGGGTGCGTGGATGTGGATGTGGATGTGGATGTGGATGTGGTGAGCCAGCATTGATTCACCTCCATTTCCATTGTCAGTGCTGAGTCAGCAGCGACGCTCGGAAAGATAAAAAGGAAAGCAAAAACCATCAATGGATTCAGACAGGGCCCACCAGCGACACGCGGGGGGGGGAATAAAAACCGGTGGTTTCGAGAATTAGGTGAACCTATTATCTTCTTCTTCTTCTTTTTTTAGGTTCATCTACTAGGGTTTCGGTCGTGGTTGATGGACTTCAATCTCAAATTAAACCCCATCTCCACCGATTCCTTGCCGGCTGTCGTGCGATCTCAAGCTGAAGGGGATCGGCATCGTCATCATCCCAGGGCTTTCAAAAAGTTTCAATCTTTTGCCCCCTTTCGTCCTCCCTCGGGATTTCAGGCAGGTCCTTTTGCTCTTTTTTTTTTCTTTCTTCTTCCCCCACCTCTAAATTGAATTGTTTTCTCCGCGTCTTTAAAGGCTGCTCTATTGTATGATTCTAGTTTCTTATCATTTGGAGATTCTCATTCTTCTTCTTCTTTTCATATTTATAAATTGATAATTTTATATGTCTGCTTGCTAGTTCAGAATCACGAAGTTTGGAGGAAAACAAAATTCTGTTTCAAGTGTAATCATAATATTCTTTCAATTCTAGATGCGATTTAATGGAATCATTTTATCTTTGTTTGGAAATTGCTGAATGAATGTCAACCATTCACTAGATTGTTAATTACAGAAAAACAAGGAGAGAATCACAAGGAAGTGGATCTTGTTATGTTAACCTAGATAGAATTAGAAATATCTGGGTCAGTTGCATGTTATACCTTAAGGACTAGGAATTTTATTTAGAATTGCATCTGTAATAAGATGTCTGTTAGAACATCATTGTGAGTTAAATCTGAGTCTATGGGAGGTTGTTTGTCATGCAATATTTAGGTTATCGACTTCTACCTGCTGAATCTATGCTTCACATGCCCGTAACATGGGTCTTGTTATTCCTTGTATCAAAATAACTTGTACTTGAGAACTAATTTAAGATGTGATGCAATGTAAGAGAAACAAGAAAGAATTCTCAAAAAGCACATATGAGAAATAACAAAGTCATCTTCCAACAGCCTTAGCTTTTATTAGCGGGAATGTTACACCAAGTTTTACAACTTCAGAAACTCTCATTTTTGGAAAGACTCCCATGCCAAGCCTTCACCAAGCTAGCTGCATGTTTCAAGGCGAGCATGCATAAATTTTTTTTTCCTTCTTTTAATTTTCTGTTTTATTTATTATTTTATATGTGATCTAAAATATATTGGATCTTTTTATGGTTCAGTGCCTGGCTAAATTCCACAACAGTCATAATTTTGCATGTCCAAGAGCTCCAGTACTTGTTACAACTGCCAGCGCAAAGTCTAATGAATATGAGTCGAGAAGTGTGGGTACACCACTTGAGCCACAAACACCAGAAGGGAAGTTCTTGTGTGGTATACTGAAGAATCACCCTCATATTTTCTCAGTTGCAGCATCAGAACAGCTGGAGGAACTGGCTACAGACAGGAATAATGCCTTGGCACGCTGGGAACGCAGTGCAGGTTCCTCGGAATCATGCCTCCATGGGTTAGTAGACATTTATAACTCATTTTCTTTTCGTTGTTTTTGTTAAGTCATGACTCCCTTCTCATCATGATTACATATATTATTAAAACTTTTCAGCGAGTAAGTTCCCACTTTCTGCCACATTTTCATTCGAGTTTTCATTATTGACATTGCACGAAATGCTCTTCATGATCTACAGGCCCAGAAATCATTTTATTTTCATAAATAATTTGACGTTGACATCAGTTTTTTGGGGTATAGTTAGAAATGTTATCAAATCATTAGCTTCAACATTCTGGTATATGGTTCTGAAGTTCTGGTTTGGTTGTGAACCCACTTGGTGGAGGGTGGTCCCTGTCCATTGGGTTTTTGGTGGTGGTGGGTTTTTTTTTTGGGTTGGGGGGGTGGGGGGCATATACCATAAATTCGACAGGTAACTAATGTGGGACATCTTAGGCAGAACACTGACAGAAAATTTCAAATAAGTAGATTTAAAATGAAAGCCAGTTCTTAGAAATATAGCTTACTTTGACGTCCAACATAATTTGGTAGTGCTCTACCAAGTACTTGACTTTTGCTTGTAATTGCATGGCGCAGTTTCATCACATGAGAATTACTATCTTGAGCTTCGTATGACCGATCTACTCAGACCATGTGCCATCTACGAATGGTATGCAAGACCCTCGTACCACTGTTCCCTTGATGCTGCCTTGAATTGGTCATGATTTTTTTTGGAGAACATAGGATGGAGCAAACGCTCCAGTCATAACATACATATATAATAATAGTAATATAAAGAACAGTACAGCCTAACCAACAGCATCTTTAGGAGCTTCCAAAATACAAAATAGCTCAAAAAGCATGCTAAACAAAATACCAAGTTCTAATCAAGTTTCAACATAGAAACTAAACATAACCAAGATCCACTTAAAATAGCCATGAAGCTAACTAAGATCCGCTTATACAAAACCAAGGTCATGATTTTTTTGAATTGGTCATATTTTAGTTAGTATTACAGCATCAATATGCTTTGCTTGTTTTGTTAACACTCTTGGCATCTGAATGCTTCAGCTTATTATGCACGTACGTCACATTCTTCTCATTCAGCAGCTTGCTCTAATGACTGTTTTGGCTTCTTGGGGGATTTATTGAACCTCTTGCCTTGATCATTTCTTGACAGCCAGCAAAGAAAGCTGTTTTCCGATCCCATCACAACTTCTTCAGTCCTCCCAAGCCTTCTCTGCAAATCAAAATACCACTTATTTTTCCCAACTGTTGTGATTTCAGGCATCTCTTTCTTGATCCAGATCATGGGATGAGGTAGCCTGGATTGACCCTTGATGACAACTCAAACAACAATGACTTTCAAGAGAGTTGACGAACACAAAAGAAATAAGAACTAGGGCAAAAAGAGAAAACACATAGAGAAGATGCATGGTTTGATCAAACCCGTCCTACGTCCACGGGAATAGAACTTGAGGAGATTTTATTGGTCTTTGACTCTTTGGTTACAAAAGATATTTACCTTCCTCTCAAATCCTTAACCAATACAATAGAGGGGTTTTAATATTTCTCTCTTTCTCAACTTTACATGACACAACTCTCTTTTCAATGACTTCCAATAATCTTGTTGCAAAACCTAGATTACTAATTCCTTATAAAGGATTTCATAACCCTAAATATTCAGAAATCTCTGCCATTAATCATAAAAGAATTAAATTGTTAGTTAAACCATGCCCCACTCTTAATTTCCCTTTTTATTGCTAAAAGAGATTTCAATTTTTGATTGGGGGGAGAGAGATGGGTGACAAAAAATGGGGAGATTTATAAAGTTCCAGCTATCCACGAAGTTCCTATTTGACGACAACTATTCATGTTTTCAATCATTTTAACGGGGATAAGAATTTTAGTTTGATTAGAATTACTAAATTAAAGGAGGCTTAGCCTTTAATTAAGGATGACACTTATTCCAATTCAAAATGAATTATATGATAATTATTCAGATTTAATGAACAAAAAAGGCCTTGACACCTCGACTATTGGATGATATCCAAATTATGAAGGTTTGAAGGAGCAGGAATGATGCTCACAGACATTGGCAGTAACCAAGGCTTTGTGTATGCTGTAGTTATAGGTAGTATACCAACTTCTTTGTGGGGTATGATAATTAAGGAGTGTGGCTGGAGGATACCTGGGTGTACACACATGTACACCCACCCACCCAATATGGGTTGAGTTGGCTACTTTCAGAACTACTCGGGATGGAAGTAGTTTCACTTTAAATTGGATGGTGCATCTTCTGAATTAAAATCAAAGTTGTGGATTTGCTCTACTGCACAAACTATTTGGAAGCAAAATTTTGACATATTTTACCTATGCAGGCAAGTAGAAAAAACTTAGCACTTGAACAATTTTAAAAAAAGTTATAATATTACGGCCGCATGATGCATAGATAAAACATGCCAAAAACCTTCATGATTTTGTTTCTATTTGATTATAGGCAGTAGATCTTGTCCAACAATGTGTGGACTTTCCATTCGTAAGATCAAGATGCCTCAATCAGTTCAAAGTGGAATATTTGCATCCTAGATAAAAGTATCCTCTCTCTCTCTCTCTCTCTCTCTCTCTCTCTCTCTCATGTACAGTTTCAAATTCCACATCATTCAATTTGGTCTTCATTAGTTAGAGTACTAAGAAACAAAAAGCTAGTGATATTAAATTCTCCCACCCTCTATTTGCTACGTGATATGGGCTGCTCAAAATCACAAAGCAAGAATAATGTGTAGGGAATAAAGTGGTCGTGGTTCACGGGTGAATGTGTACTCGAAAATGTAATCTAGGGAAGAGACTTAATGGAAAGTGTTTAACTTAATCCTTTTGTCTTATGTTTCTAGGCACACTAATAGTAAAGGTCAAGTTGAAAAAAGTGGATTTTGAACTTTAATGTTCTATTTCGAATCTTTTCAATAGTTTCTTGAGTTCTTCAAAAAAAAAAAATTTTGGTTTATACGTGGGATTTTATCTTGTGGTTTTATATGATTTATCCCTCAAATTTGTCGGCTGAACATCATGCTCACAAATAAAACATTATTCTCTTTTGCTAATGTTTAATTATTCAACATGATTCCTCTCCTCAAAACATTTTTATTATGATTATTTTTCCTTGATTAGAAGAAAGAAAATCACATTATGTAAGATGGACTTGATTTCTTCATTTCTCTGTCATGATCTTTTAGACTTAAAAAACTTATTAGAACTCACTTGGTGGCACTTGAAACCACAGAAGGATAGCAGATATGAAAGAGCTCGAATGCCAAATTGCCATTGAGGAGGTTATGTACTTGCTGGTTGTCTTCAATTTTTATGAAATCAAAGTCCCCATGATTCCGAACCTGTCCAAGTGCACCAATGATGGACGACTAGAGATCTGGTCATCAAAGATACAAGAACTCGAGTCCATCCATGGGCCTGAGATCCTAGAAATGGTAAGAGAACATCTTTCCAACATCCTCAGGTGGAAAGGCACTGACACTGGGGGGAACTGGTATATACTTAAAATCAAGAGGCTACAACTGGGTCGGATCTATGCTGCTTCCATTATGTATGGTTACTTCCTGAAGTCTGCAAGTCTGAGGCACCACTTGGAGCTCAGTCTTCCTTCAATGCATATACCTACTTCCATTGAAAAGCATCAAAGGGAGGAGAATTTGGTCGCACTCAGATGTTCTGATGACACAGCATCATCTCCCATATCACCCAGTTCAGTAGGGGGGAGGAATGCTGAGAAGCTGAGGGGTTACATGATGAGCTTTGATTCGAAGTCACTGCAGCTCTGTGCAAAGCTCAGATCTCGAGAGGCGGCTAACCTGATTGAGAAACACACCTGGGCCCTATTTGGTGACCCTGAGAAGACCAAAGATGATGATGATGAGGTTATTGCTGTCTCAGCTTCGGGCTTGAGAAGGTTGGTGCTTGAGGCAGTTGCATTTGGGTCCTTTCTGTGGGAAGTGGAAAGGCATGTTGATTCTGTGTACAGATTGAAGGAGAAGTGAACTCAGGGGTTGGAGTTTTGTAAAAAGAAAATGTAATGTAAAGTGGGACTTTTGGTGTTGTCAGATATGGCTGTGAAATTTTCTCAGTTGACTTCTTTTGCAACTATTCTTGTACGTTCATATCTCTTTGCAAGTAGTTTCATGTTATTTCAATTTTGGTGCCAATCCGAATAAACTGAAACCTGAACAAAGAAGAAATGTAGCAAGGATGATATATATACATTAGAATTGCAAAGCATATTTAGATAAATTAAGCCTCTACAATATTGTAGGGTTTCAGGTGCAAGTTGTGTAGTTTCTCAAGATGTCTAACAGATCTTGCATGTTGTTTTAAAAGAAGTCCGTTGTTGATTTTGTCCATGGAGCGTGATGCAAAGGCAGCTCTCTAGACTGGGTTATTAGTAATTGAGGAAGCTTCATCTATTAATTAATTCTGTGGGTATCCAATGCGTTCTCTGAGTATTTGAAGAAAGTGACAAGTTGAATCTCTCATTCGACCAGGCTGTTGCTCAAACGGGAATCAAACGAATGGCTTGCACGCCTAGACTTGTAACAACAAACAAACATCTTTGCAGCTAACACCAAATCTCTAACTTCCTACCAAACAAGATCAATGGCTCTTTCTCTTGCTAAAACTAATTGTAGTGTTGTTCATCCAACTGTTCAGAGTCCCCCTTGCTCTGCTCCCTTGCTTCCATTTTTTTTTTTTGCATTTTCTCTCTCTCTTCCCTCCTCTTCTTGATGGACTACTTCTCTAGCTAGCTAGCTACTAATCGACGACAATGGCCGGAAAGACAAGGCACGCAGTGCAGTACGACTGCTATGGTGGAGGATCTGCCGACGGACACTCATAGCTCTTACTGTAACTTTATTTCGTAGAATATTTTACTCGTTTTATTAAGAGCTTTTTGTAGAATATCTTATGGTGCTAATCCCTGTTGACTAGTAGTTTGCCCGCCCAACACCCCGCTCAATCTATAAGCCACAACCTTTTCATGAGCGTTTTAAAATAATTATGAGGAAGACTGATCAGTCTAAATTGAGTGACCTTATTAGTTCTACTATGTTTACGGATCAGAACAATAGTAGCATAACTCTAGTTACTAGTATCAGCAGTTCAGCACTATAGGGAAGGAAAATCATTAATTAACCAAATAATATCATTCTTTTGCAACAATTAAACCAAAATTTATGATACATTAAGGAATGTCTATCTGTGTTCCAAATACATATACACTAAACATGCTTTACGAGAAACATCCTCCGGTGATGTTCAAAGTACAAGCATGCTTGTGTGTGTGATGGACTTGTGTAGTTCCGGAAGGATTCGAGCCCAAGCCTTCCCACTCAAATACCAACCATCCAACATTCAATCCTTCCGGAATTACACAAGTCTCTCTCTCTCTCTCTCTCTCTCTCTCTCTCTCTCTCTCTCTCTCTCTCGGTGCATGCGCGTATTCACAAGCAAAAGAGAAAGTTCACTATCCTTGCTCGAGACCTCCAGAGCTGGATCTTTTCTTTTGCTCCTGAAGTCAATTCCATTGCACCCACACTTAGTGGTGAACCTATAGCTCAATAAACATTGTATCTAAGTCTTAATTATATTCTTCACATAGGTATCAATCCACAATAAACTACAACATAGGAATACAAGGCATAAGCATGTTATTACCACATGCGTAGAAAAACGATAACCATATTATCTATCACATAGATACACGAGGAAAGTAAACATGATTATAGTCACATGATGCATATGATACTATGAATTCATCACATTTGAACCAAACATAATGATGCATAAATCAGTTCCCCACATAGGCACAACTTAACCAGAAATGTGTAATGTGTCGTGTCATTTAATTTCACCACACCATAAAAGATCAAATTAATAACACAACGTAGCCACAAAAGTAGAAGCATGCTCTAATATATCTCGTGAACAACCACACAGAAAATAATTCACAAGTGAGATACCACATTGGTAAGACAAGATTACATCACTTACCACCGGTAACGGTTCTGGTGGTCTTGTTTCCAAGTTTCATCAGACTTGCTGAAATCTGCACCGCCAGCATTAGGTATGTGAACTTCAAGGTCTTGGATTTTGAACATGTGTCCTTGAAATAGAAGTTTAACCCAAAAAAAAAATCAGAATTCAAAATCTGCATAAAGTTAGTACATTTGACTTGAATACTCGATTACATTTATACAGAGAGCTATCAATTCCTAGGATACATTTGTTGGACAATATCAAGTTTATACATGTATCAAATAATCTAAGGTGCACCTGTTTAGACTTTAGAGCTTCTTGTTACATTTCTTGGTCAAAAAAAATATGACAAATTGCATATAGTCACCAATAAGTACATTCAGTCAAAATAATACTTGTAAGGACATATAAAACTAAAATTTCCGGGCTAGCAAAAGAACTATTAACACTCCAGATAACCAGAGTGCTAAAAGACCAGTGCTTACAGCCTTGTTATAGAAAAGGGTAATCTGCTAACAACAGTAAAAATTATGGGCTTTCCTATAGGAGATGATGCTCTACTATATATAATACTCAGGTATATTGGCTTTCTGTTTCTTTTATTTCATCTTTGAATCATTATGAAATTTTATATGGCACATTAGAAATGTCGTCATGTATTAGCTAAGCAATACTCATAAAATTTTCTTTTGGAATGAAACTGGCAGTAACATGCCAGTGATAATTATGTATGGTAAATGGCACTGCTAACTAAAGTTCAGAAAAGAAGATAACTGTCAGTTTTTATTGCATGGTTAACAATCTATATTGCATGTATTTATGAAATATGTCAGTCTTAGATAAAATTCTGGACAATAAAATACACCTCTGCAGTTTGTCGAGATCCCAGTTCCCTCACCAAAGAAGTATAAGATCTTGTTAAAAGTTGAAGCAACAAGTTTAAACCCAGTTGATTGGAAGATTCAAGAAGGCATAATACGACCACTGTTACCAGTTACATTTCCATTCATACCAGGTAAATATCAACTCATGGCAAAAAGGACAAGCCTTCATTCTTCTTGTTGTCATACTTAAAAATGTCATGTTTATTATCCCAGGATTATTGCAAAGTTACCGAGTGAAACTACAAGTTCATTATGCAGGATCAGATAACAACACATCTTCATTAAATGGCTTTTTTCCCCCAAACAATTATCAAGTATTTACATCTGTTTATAAACATTATATTCCTTTCCGGTCAAAGCTGGAGAAAATTTCTTATGCAAATTTAGAATCGAGAAAGGAGAACAAGCAATTGAAACAAAAATCATAATATCCCTTAATCCAATACATTTTATATATGCACATTCATGCATACAAACGATATTACATATATTAAAACACATGAGTGCATGCAAGTTGACATGTGCAAACAACACACGTGCACGAGCGCGCGCGCACACAGGCACACATGCACACACATATAGGCACACGCACAGACCAACACACTTAGAGGCGCGCACAAACAAGCACACAAAGACATAGACGAATGCATGCGCGCGCGCACATGCAGCCACACACAAACACACACACAAACACACAGAGGCATGTGTTTGAGTGCGCACCCCCTCCCACACACAGAGGCCTGTGTTTGAGTGCGTGCACGCGCGTGCGCGCACATTTGAGCTCACAGACTGAGCCGCACAGATACACAGGTGCAAACACACATGCATCATGCTTGGTTACCCAGTATGTGCGAATATGCGCATGCACACCACCCACGACTTTTCATAAACTATCAGCTATAAGTTCTTGGATACATGCACCATTTTTGGGTTTAATGTTCAACAAGGACTCATACACATCTCTTATGAGAAAAAACTATTGTGTACAGTTCAAAATTTGATAAGAATGTAAAATTTCTCTCCAATCTAAAATTATTTTCTAATAAAAAAAATCTTTACCACTCCCTATCTAGGATGCACTAGAAGTTCTCTTCCCGTAGCCCAGCCTCTGATCGCTCTCATTTCCATATATTAGTAATTGGTCGAGCACACCCTTAAATAACTGTTTGCCAATAAAGTCTTGATAATATTAAAGCATCCACTTTGACAAATGAATATGTAGAAAACAGGGTGTGTGATTTGCATCTATAGTTGTCCGATTAAAAGAGCTGAAAACACATTTAGAAAACACCAAACTTGAAACATTTCCGGCTGCCATTTGAGATGAAGATATTAGGATAGACCAATTAGACCTTATTACCCTTCTTTCATGTGCTTTTACAAGGTCCAATATTATATTTCTATTTTTTCATTTTTCAGGAATTTTTCTTGTAATTTTCTCATATTTATTTGTACTCAATGATGCCAAGGGAAAAAATGATAGACATAGTGACGTGGGACGGAGGGGAGATTAGGATTTGTAATGGAGATTTTGCGGAATTAGGAAAGAACAATAGATTAGAGAAAAGAATATGATCACGGATCGCGACCTGGATCTTGACTTCGCCGCCTGATTCGATTCAATGCATGAGATTAAATCAAAACCTCACAAATTTTCATAGGAAAACAATTTTAATCAATTCATCATTTTTTCAAAGTTTACTACATGACTATATATGGCCTAGAAAATGTGCATCACACGTCTAATTATTGATAAACTCAAATCTATTCAAATAACTCTTAAATTTCAACCAAATCTAATTTAAATAAAAATTCTAAATTTTACTAAATCAAGACCGTTTGATTCCCCTATCGTTCTCCTTGGCTTGAAAATATTCATCCCTGATGAATATAGTGGTACGTAAAAGGTAAACACAGTCAGGTCGAACCACATCACGCATTCTCAATTAGGCCAAGGTAGTGGTCCGAAAATTCGAACTAATACATCTCGGCTGAATCAAGGTGGTGGAAGTGGAACTGACTTCCGTGACAACCCAACTGAAATTGACGCTAGCTCGAACCAGAAATGTGCAACATAATAATGCAATTCAGCTCATTCTTAAATTTCAACCAAATCTAATTTAAATAAAAATTCTAAATTTTACTAAATCAAGACCGTTTGATTCCCCTATCGTTCTCCTTGGCTTGAAAATATTCATCCCTAATGAATATAGTGGTACGTAAAAGGTAAACACAGTCAGGTCGAACAACATCACGCATTCTCAATTAGGCCAAGGTAGTGGTCCGAAAATTCGAACTAATACATCTCGGCTGAATCAAGGTGGTGGAAGTGGAACTGACTTCCGTGACAACCCGACTGAAATTGACGCTAGCTCGAACCAGAAATGTGCAACATAATAATGCAATTCAGCTCCACTAAAAACTAACTCACACATCAAGGTATCAATCTCTTGTGAAACTATCTCATGTAAAAAGATCTGCAATGGGTCGTACACATCAGGCGATTTCAAGGATATAGCCGTAAAAAATGACACTAGCTCTATAGTAAGCTCTGCTAGAAGATCTCCAAGTTTCAATAAGAGGCTCTCCCACTTCTAACTCTAATTCTACCTCATCAACAACTTCTGAATCTAGCTTATCAACAATGTCAAGCTTGACAAGGATTGGAGGCTCTGGATTTAGCTCATCAACAGCTTTTGGCCCTGGCTCATCAACTTCTGACTTTGGCCCTGGCTCATTAATAACTTATGACTCGGTAAAGATTGAAAGCTCTAAATCTATGTCAACCTTTACTGTCACGCCTTCGATACTCTTTTGGATGCCTTCTAGAGTCTCACGAAACTCTGTGAAGAAAAAGTGCGGAACATATCAAGTATGAAGTAAATCTTGCAAGACAAACTAACATTGACATGAACTATGATCGTCTTTTCACCACTAGTAAGCTTCTTCAACTAGCCTCATTTGGGCATAGCGACACTTTATTCAAATGTCAGAACAAAATAATTGAAAAAAACTTCAAGATTGCTTTCCCACTTCTCATACCCATCACGATTCATGAGAACCCCGAAAACACAAGATAGCCGCATACATTCCCCGTTCAACTTCTTTTTCATCACCATCAATATATATGTATCGGCCACAAAAGTAAAAGCCCATGATGAAAATTCAGCGCATAAGTTTAGAAATTACGCCAAAGATCTCAATGGCTCGGACTGGACTCAAATATGGTGGGAGATGGGGCCTGAAACACTGCTATACTGCCGCTGGAACTGTACAGGCACAAAATAGGAGCTTGTGGAGGTCGGATATGTTGTTCAAAATGCTATGAAGTCTTCATAATAGTTCCGGAGCTCAGTTGCAGACCCAACACTTCAGACGAAACTCGAATCAAACTCCGAACGGTTCTGAAACTGACTTCAGAACAAAATCATGCTTTGCAGTGAACAGTGGCGGCTCAAAATAGCTGATGACGTCAGTGTTGGCTCAGATGACTTCAGCGTCGGCTCGGGTAAGCCAGATCGATGATGGATGCGGCAATCTCCTATAGATGGTGGATGATGCCGATGATGGCGACGGAGGTCACCGAAGCGTGGTGGCAAAAACCCTAAAGGGGTTTGGGAGTCGGTTGCAGGAGGCGACTGGGTGATGAAGGTGCAGGGGGAAGACGAAGGTGGGGGAAGGTGAACAATAATTTTTTTCTTTTTTCACTCTTTTTTTAGAAAATTCGACTCTGATACCAAGTTGATGTGGGACGGTAGGGAGATTAGAATTTGTGGTGGAAATTTTGTAAAATTGGGGAAGAGCAACGGATTTGAAGAAAGGATATGATCACCGATCGCGACCTATATCTTGACTTCACCGCCTGATTCGATTTAATTCATGAGATTAAATCAAAACATCACAAATTTTCATAGGAAAATAGTTTTTTTTGTAATCAATTCATTATTTTTTTCAAAGTTTACTACATGGCTATATATAGCCTACAAAACGTGCACCACACGCGCAATTATTGATAAATTCAAATCTACTCAAATCAAATTCAATAACTCCTAAATCTCAATCAAATCTTTCCAAATCTAATTTAAATAAAAATTCTAAATCCTACTAAATCTGGACCGTTTGATTCCCATCATATAGACTAGACTCCTAATGGTGACATTTAATTTATTTATTGTATTGATTTTTAATTCCTGAAAGTAAATGTTTTGTGACTCTTTTTGGCCAATTTTTTACAGTTTTGGATGTAGCAGGAGAGAGGTGGTCAAGGTTGGTTCAAAAGTGAAAAACTTTAAAGTGGGTGACAAAGTTGTATGCATGCTTAAAAATGCTTTGGTAAGTTTTTGTAATACCGACCATGTATTTATCATCATTTTAAACTCATGACTACCACCCTCTGGCGTCAATTTATATCGAGACAGAGTAGAACATGGTGACTGATATATTGGGAGTAAGTCTGAAGTGAAAAACTATGGAAGGCATTGAAATGAATCTGCATTAGAGAAAGGTGCAGCCCTGCCCGTTCATTGTCATCGTAAGAAGCATGGATTAATATCCACTCTTGTCTAGTACATCTTTCCAAAGGTCACTCTAAACTAAAAAGCACAATATACTCTTTAACAAGGACAAATCTAAAGTTAACCTTCTTCATTTTCTTGTAAAAACAACTAAGGAATTAGCATTACACACTTCTTTTCCAAATCAATCTTAATCAAATTTGGTACGAAATTTTGCAGCACATGATCAACCATCACTATGAATTATCTATCACGTCAATTTCTACGGATGTTACTGCCCTTAAAAAAATTAGGTTTGAATTAATAATTAACAAGACTGTCTTCTGTGATTTTCTCAATCTTATGAACATGTACCTCTTCAGTGCCTAACATTTTAATCCATGCTGCAATACAAAATCTCTCTGAATATTTGGTTGCTTAACAATAATCTCTGTCTTCATTGTGAATCTTCTTTATACTAAACCTCAGTATTGCATATCTAATCATTATAAGTGCAAAAAACAACCTAGCAAAGAATGCCATAAGAAAAGAAAATAAACTTCTAACTACATATATTCCTATGATAACCGAATGCAGGTGGTCTAGCAGAGTGCGCAGTGGCATCAGCGAGCTTAACAGTCATTAGGCCAGCCAAAGTATCAGCAGCAGAAGGTGCGGGCCTTTGTGCAGCCGGCGTCTCTGCTTTACAAGCATTCAAATATGTGGGACTTAATTCATAGTTCAAAAACTCGGCCGAGTCGGAGACGAGTCAGCCGAGTCGTATCCGTCTCGGCCCACTCCGAGACGAGTCCGAGTCACGAGTCGATCGACTCAACTCAGAGGGGGCCGACTCGGCCGAGAATCGGACTCCACTCGGTCGACTGGGCAATATGATGATGATTTTGTGTCATCACAATTCAATGTGGAAATAACTACATTAGCATATATTTATGAATGTAGTTTGTGTAATTTACTATATTATGCATGTATTTTAATATGTTTATACCGACGACGCGTGTATTTATACTTTCGCTTTATGTTTAGTGTGCTAGGTGATATATTTGAACATATGATATATGAATGTGGATGTCTACATTTTTTTTAGATTTATCGTGATTTTTTCAGAATTTTTTTAGCTTTCTATGTAGCGTTTTACGCGTATCACCCGATACCGATCCGAATCGCCGAGACCGATCCGTCTCAGTGCCCGTCGAGTCGACGGCCGAGACCGCGACTGTGAACCATGACTTAATTTGACGGCACTGATAAGCCCTCAAATGTCCTCATCACAGCTGCTTCTGGTGGTGTTGGTCACTATGCGGTCCAGCTAGCCAAGCTTGGCAACTTCCACATCACAGCCACATGTGGAGCTCGGAATATACAGCTTGTCAATAGTCTAGGTGCCGATGAGGTATTGGACTACAAGTCTCCAGAGGGTGCAAGCTTGAAGAGCCCATCTGGAAGGAAATATGACTTAATTATACATTGTACTGCAGGTATAGATTGGTCTGTCTTCGAACCTAATGTGAGTGCTGGAAGGAAAGTTATAGATGTACGTCCTACTATGTCATCGGCTCTACGTTATTATTTGAACAAACTAACCTTTTCAAAGAAGCAGTTGGTGCCAATACTCATGATCCCCAAAGGTGACTACTTGAATATTTTGGTTCAGTGGTCAAGGAAGGGAAATTTAAGATGACTGTTGACTCTAAGTACCAACTAAGCAAGGCAAAGGATGCTTGGCCTAGGAGCATTGATGGACACGCTACAGGAAAGATCATCATAGAGATGTGAGCTAGTTATGATATATACATTAATGTTCTTTATGTCATGCCCTCCAAAAGAAAATGTTTTAGCCTCTCAGACTAATTTCAAGACCTCCACCCCCTCCCCCTCTTGCAATAAAATATCCTCATGGGGGCAATGTTCAATTTTTAGTTTGTTTTACTTTACCGTTGCTCTTAAGACTAATTTCAAGACCTCCCACCCCTCACCCCTTTTGCAATAAAAATATCCTCATGGGGACAATGTTCAATTTTTAGTTTGTTCTACTTTACCGTTGCTCTCAAGTGTACTTGTTTGGAATCCTATCAACCATCTTTTGTGAGGAAAGGAAAACATAGTTGGAGGGTGGGGGATAAATAACTTTTAAAAAAAAATAGATTAAAAAAAAACAGTAGCGGACTTTAATGATTACAAGGATCATACAGGTAAAAGAGAAACAAAAAAAAATGCTCAACAGGAACAACTCAAAATCTTCTCCAAATACCAAATATACTGCAACATATATATGATACTGTAACTGTGAACACATCATATAAAAACAAACAAGGAGAAAAACTTCTGAAGAGGTACAAGTACCTTGATGCACATGATTCTTCCAGCCGCTGTTACTCTTGTCTGCATCAGTGTAGTGTATCAGCAATCATTTCTCCTTGATTTTAATTGTTTGTGTAACCTTGCTCACAGTATTGGTCATTTCATTAATCTTTCCTTTGTTGTTCTCGTGGATAAGTTAACTAAAAATGAAGTTCGTGGAGAAAAGGGGTTTCATCATAAAATCACTAGTCTCCCTAATTCCTCTGACAAATCATCTATGTTCAGCCCTTAATGAGAAGCAGCACGCTGGAAGAATAAAATCTGTGTGTCTTCTATCATGAGCCAACCCATCACAGAGCATAGTCAACAGACTTAATGTCCCAACAACTAACCACACTCCACATTCCTAGAACAATGCATCATTCCCTCAAGAACATGATGAATCTCCTTCATCTTCACCTGTCTTCTGTCTCCAGCAACAAATTCGTGCACTGTGCTTCCGACTTCAATCAAACTACAACCGGGAGCTCTTCTTCCCTTCCTTCTTCTCATCCTTTCTTTTTCTTCCCACATCCCCGCTTTTGCATAAGCATTAGACATGCTTACCCCGTCAGCAACACAATCAGGCTCCAACTCAAGCAATCTCTTTCTTGCCTGATTTCCAATCCTAACATTCCCTTCGGTACTACATGCACCTAGCAAAGTCCGCCATATAACCGCATTAGCCTGAAGAGGCATAGCCTCAATAAACCCATAAGCCTCATCTAACTTCCCAGACCGACATAACAAATCAACCATGCATCCGTAGTGAGCCATGTTTGGTTTCACATTGTAACAACTTATCATCTTCTCCCACTGCCGTTTCCCTTCTTCCACTAGCCCTGCATGACTGCACGCAGTTAGAACACCAACAAATGTGACACTATTTGGACGGCAATTCCTACTCTTCATCTCTTTAAAGAGTTCCAACGCCTCACAAGCTCTCCCGTGTGACGCATGGCCCATGATGGTCGAAGTCCAAGTCGTGACATCCCGTGTGTCAGCCAATTGAAACAACTGATGAGCCGCATTAATGTCCCCACACTTGCAGTACATGTTGATAAGAGCATTTGTCAGTATAATATCTTGACCAATTCCTTGTTTCCGGACATAGGTGTGTATCCACTCGCCAGCATCCAAAGCTCCGAGATCGGCACAGGCTGAAAGAACCACGGTTAATGTAACGAGGTCCGGCTCGACCTTTTCCAGCTGCATCTGTCTGAACAAATCAAGAGCTTTTCCGGGTCTTTGGTTGTTAACATAGGCCGAGATTAAGGCAGTCCAGGTGACCAATGTTCGCTGGGGCAGTTCGTCGAATACTTGGTGTGCACCACTCATGTTTTCGGAGTCAGAGTACAAGGTCAATAGAGCGGTCTGAAGGAAGACGACGGATTGAAAGCCGAGGGTTATAACGAGCTGATGGATTTGGGTTCCTTGCGTATAGATTGATGGGTAGTTGGTGCGCGCTTTGAGAGCACGAAGGAGCGCGTAGCTGTCGACAGAGGAGGAATTTTTTCTTAGGAGAAATCGGAGTTGTAACAGTGGGTGGTGGTTCTTGTTCTTGGCGTAGGTGGAAACACTGCGGCGTGCGTGGTTGATCTGTGAAGGGACGATGTCGATGATTGATGAGATTAAGATTTTGTTGAGAATAATAAAAAGAGAGAAATTGTTTGGAGATTTCCTGCCTGCTGTCAACATTTTCGAAGAATTTGGAAAAGAAAATTACTCGAGAAATTTGTCTCGTCTCACTAGTTACGACTTGGTGCGAGCGGCAGCCCACGGCGAACGCCCATCATTGCTGGATGAATACCAGGACATGTGAACGTGCCAGCGGGGAAATTTTTTTTCGCTCACCATGCTAACAGCGAGCGCGGCGAGCCGTTTGTTTGAGTAGGTCCACCGTTGTCTTACGGCTCACCGCGCTCACGACGAGCAAAAATTTTCACCAGCAGGGCCTTTGCACTAAGTCAGCACTCAAAATTTTGGAGTGAGAGCCGGCTCACACAAATACTCCTAGCTATGACTATTTTCTTTCAGTCACTTATGTCAAATCATCAATAAGTAAAAAAAAAACATATTCATAAAATTTAATTTGTTTCATTCACTTTTTTTTTTAAATCCATGTGACGCTTTCACGTGCCCCACATCTGAGGCGGTTATCAACGGCTAAAGACAAAAATATCTCTCCGTCTTTTTTACTCTTAGTGTGATCATTTTCTTCTTTAATTTCAAAAGACTACAACTCAAATCCGAGTAAAAGCGACTGTAGCTAAGAAATTGAAGAAGAAGTTGCTGAAAATCACGATCACCTTGATCAATTTAAAGATCTTCGAGCGATCTTAGAGAAATTTGAAGAAGAAATCAGAAGAAAAAAATGTACACTTTCAAAATAAAAACCCTAGCAAAAAAACTCTAGATTCAATTCCTCCTCTCATCCATTATTGAAAAAAACCACTATTCATGCATGCAAGCTCTAATGAATAACTCAAAAGAAAACCATGTGACTACGATCATGATCGTACTCCTCATAAAGCAAATGTTGTTTTTTTCTTTTTTTAGGAGTGTGTGTGTGGGTATTTGGTTGGGGGGGGGGGGGGGGGGGGGGGGGGGGGGGGGGTTTGGAGGTTTTTTTTGTTGTTTTTTAACAGGATTGTGACTCCACGAGTCATAGTTTCCACAAATACCTTGCCTTTAGTGGGTTGTTTTCTCTCAAAAATGGTTTATTTCTCTATCTTCACCAGCACTACAACTATGATCGAAGTCCTCGCAAAAAATGAACTATTTCTCAATCTTCAATTGGACTGCGACCATGATCGCATCCTCGCAAAAAATGACCTATTTCTAAATCTTCATTAGGAATACAACCATGATCGCAATTCTCACAAAAAATGGCTTATTTCTCAAACTCCGCTAGGACTGCGATCATGATCCCAATTCTCGTAAAAATGAATTATTCTCAATCTTCACTTAGACTACGAATCCTCACGAAAATGACCTATTTTTCAATCTTCACTAGGACTGCGACCATCGCAATCCTCTCAAAAAACAACTGATTTCTCAATCTTCAATTGGATTGCAACTATGATCGTTGTCCTCGTAAAAAATGTCTTATTTCTCAATTTTCACTTGGACTGTGATCATGATCGCAATCCTCGCAAGAAATGAATTATTTCCCAATCTTCAATAGGATTGCAACTATGATTGCAATCCTAATAAAAAATGACATATTTCTCAATCTTCAACTGGATTGCCACCATAATCGCAGTTCTCGCAAAAAATGAACTATTTCTCAATTTTAAATTGGATTGCGACCATGACCGTAGTCCCTGCAAAATATTATAATCATAACTGTGATCACCTTAAAACTCTTTGCATCGAGGTGGGAGGTGAGGAGAGACGAGACCAATGGGGATTTCACCAGGGAGGCAATATGTGAGGCAGGTGATGATGACGACGTCAAGGAGAATCACAAGAAATGGAAAGAGTTTGTGGACAGCCTCAGGGCTCTCGCAGTAGTAGTAGTAGATCACTGAGGACTCACTAAATCCTCTGCTTCTTTACTTGCTTCCTCTTTCAAGCCTTTTGCTTTTACTTGGAATAAATAACAGGGATTTTATGTTGAAGTGTTTCTTGGTTATTTCTGCTAGTTACCTACCTATAATATTTGATAATAGCATAGTTTGATCTTCACTGCATTGTAATTGGAACGAGTGAGAAACAATGGAACTGCAAGCTCTTGCAGAAGAAACTTTTTGCGTGGTAATTCAATAGCTTGAAGATCTTGTCTCGTGCCATATTGATATGATTATGGGTCATCAAATTATATCTTAAAGCAAGGATAGAAGGGTTGCATCTTAAAGCAAGTTCCTTTCTTTTTTCACCTGTCTCCCATATCATACAACACCCACTGATTTTCATATATCTCTACTATTTAATGCGAGAAACTGACATGATTTGAGTCTCGCAAGTGCAAAGATAAATGAACTCAAATACCAATCACCTCTTTTCATTTCCCCTCCCTCTTTATTATACATCTTTTCTTATAGCAGATTATTTACATTTATATACGAATCAAAATTGTGGCACTGCCACCTCAAACCACTCATTTGCTTCTTAAAACTAAAAGTCCAAGAAGAAACCCTGGGTAGCAAATAAAACTAGCAACTGATAATGTTCCTTTTCCAAGCAAATCATCCAAACAATCTAATGTTCAGGAGAATGCGACAAAACGGAAATGAGTTTCCATTTTTAAAGGAAGAGGGGCCACTAGAATGTTTGCCTCACTGCAACGAAGCCCAAGCACATTGCCTGAAAGAGAACAGGACAATGGTAACAAGACAATGCTGCAAAAATAACAGACCATCTCCGTTTCATCGATGGCTGCCATACCTTTCCTTTGTGAATCAGCATCTTTGAATCATATGAAGAATGTCTATTATATTAGTAAGGAATCACATAAGGCAGAGCAAAAAACGTCTGCCGACTCAATCTTCAGTCCCCCAGCCCACACCTGGACCTCCTCTTCAGGCTGAGTCTCTACCTTTGGCTTTGGCTGATGATCAATGCTGCTCAATAGCCACTCCTCGTCATTGTTCTCAGGCCATTCCTCTGTCTTTTGAAGAGAGTATATTTGGCTGAGAAACTTGGTATCTGGGTGTGGAGGTTTAGAAACTATACTCTTGCCGCCAGCATCTGCAGCAAATAAAGGCTTCAAAGCCGCCTCAGATGGCTGAGCTACCACAGCATGTGGAGGTTTCAAATCTGCTGGAGACGGCTGAGCTACTGCAGAAAATGAAGGCTTCAAAGCAGCTGGAGACGGCTGAGCTACCGCAGCAAGTGAAAGTTTTGATTCAACTGGAGACGGTTGACTTACTGCAGCAGCTGAAGGCTTCAAATCAGCTGGAGCTGGCTGAGCTACCGCAGCAAGCAAGGGCTTCAAATCAACTGGAGATGCCTGAGTTACTACAGTGCCATTTATGGCGTGTTCCTTATGCTTCAAAAGTCTCTCCGCCTTGATATTATTTTGGTTCCCATGCCTAGAAGAAGAAGAAGGGTAAGTTGTGTGAATATGGTCAAACCCCAATGTCTTCCCATTCTGCACATGAGAGGAGGATGCAGGTCTTCGAAGCTTATTAGGCAGCACTTCACCTTCTGCGACTACATGGCAAAACGAAGCAAGATAATATCTATAATTCATATAAAATGAATGAACGTAATACAGTAAGTAAGTAAATAAACTAACCATGCGAGAAACCATTCATCTCAGTTTCCTTCCTCTTCTTGCTATTTCCATGGTTACCAGCAAAGTTCTCACAGTTATTGTGAGGGGCTAGGGGCTTGAACTTTAGATTATCTAACTGATACCTCCCACCGTCTTTTGGTGCATCACGACTGTTTTCACCATTTACCCTTTCTTCTGCTTCTGCTCCTCCTCCTTTTCTTTCCTTTATCTCTGTTCTTCTCCTTCCCTTTGCTTTTCTTCTCCTCTCTTTCTCTATCCTTACGTCTGTCCCCATGCCCATTATCAGCATTCCTGTTTTTCCCTTCTCTTTCCCTTCAATACTTTTGACCTCATCTGTCTCTGCTGGTGTTTGGAGCAAGGGTTGATGGTTACTGCTACCCTTTGGTGTTTGGAGCAAGGGTTGATGGTTACTGCTACCCTTTGGTGTTTGGAGCAAGGGTTGATGGTTAAGGCTACGCTTCTCCACTGCTCGGGTACTCTCATCAACTCTTCTTTGTTCAGTACTAGTACAATTCGAAAACCATTGGAGTTCTATGAGACAAAGCTTGATGCTTTTGTTTATCCTTCTCCACTGTATGACCGAACCTATCAGCTCTTCTTTGCTCTTTGCTGAAGTTTGCAACTGTTGGCTTTCCATTAGGCAAGCCTTGATGATTGTGCAAGGCTTGATGGTGATGATTAGTCTTCTCTGGTGGTGGCCTGCTAACTTCATCAGCTTTCCTTTTCCATTACTAACAAAGTTTGCAACCATTGGTTTTCCATTGCTTCTTTCTTTCTCCACTCCAGTAGACGTACCCAAGCTCTTGACCCTTTCTGGAATCGAACCAGTAGTATTCTCAAGCATTCTGCTAGCTGCCACTTTCTTTTCAACTTCCATCCTCCTGCCCAATTCCTCTGCAAACCTAGAATCGTCAACTTCCTCAGCCTTGGAGATGCTACCAGCAAACTCAAGCATTCTGTTAGCTGCCCCCTTTTCATCTTTGTTCCTCCTGCCAAATTCCTCAGAAAATGTAGACCCAACTTTCTGTTCATTGTGACCACCAGTCTGTCCTTCAATTCTTTTATCATCGGGTATTCTGTTCTTGTCCTTGTCCCTTTTCTTGTCTTTATGCCTTTCCTTTCGATCTTTCTTCTCTTTGTGTTTATCTCTGCTCTTGTCTTTATCCTTCTTTCTTTGTCCCTCCTCTCCTTTTTATGCTCTCCCTCTTTCTGCTTCTCCTGAAAAATTTGAATTCACTAGAGTTACACAAAATATTGGGAAGAGAATTTTAAGATTCCTGTAACATAGATAATGAAAAAACAATATTTAGCAAGTGAACCACGATAAACAATTACACCCCATGCAATGGGAAGTCAACCATGGAATCTGAACAAAGCATGGTTTTTGAATTACAGCTGAAATATAAGATTCAAGGAATCAAGAGACAGAGGTGAAACAAATAAAACCAACAGGGCATATGCCCATATGGTGAGACAAAAGAACTCTCTGTTGAAGATATCAATTTTAAGAGCTAATGAACTCTGCAATATGCAAATACCTTAAATACCATCTTTTGTGAGTTTGTTTTTACTGCCTAACGTAGCAAGATTAGATTCATTAGGTAAATGTTGAAGTGCAACCTGCACCTGAGCAGGTAAATCCAGCAAATGCAGACCAGATACATCAGGTAAATCCTGAAGTTCAACCTCAGCCTGAGCTGAAGAGTCCAGCACGGCATTATATACCTAAATCAAGCCATGTCTGTGAGTTTGTGATTCTTTTTTCTGTTTTCTAAGTAAGAAGACCAACATTCAATAGATAAACCCTGAAGTTCAAACTGAACCCAAAATCAAAGGCTCGCCTATCAGGGAGGAACTGCTAATCTAAGTACATTAGTAAGCTAGATGCAACTAGCTTACACTAAAGTCATATTGGTGAGTTTGTGAATTTTTTAGGGGTGACAATTATGACCCAACCCGAACACGACCAGTAATTTGTAGTTTTGCGTCAAATAAATATGGGTTTGTGTCATAAATGGGCTTTTGCTGATTTCCAGAATTCGGGTATTTTCAAGGCTCACACAACAATAAGAGTCTGAGGATCCGAGCACCCCAGAACAGGCTTGAATACTGATCCCGCTAGTTAAAGGGGTTGGGTGTGGACTAAAGCTTGCCCCTTTAACCCGCTTTTATGACCCTGTTTTTGAGACATAATAAACTTAAAAAAAACTAGTCTAATGAAAAACAAGAACGCAAACTCATGTACCATGATTTACTTAATGCTATGGATAAATGTGGTTGTTTATAAAGTAAAGATTTTGTTTGTAAAATTGGATGTTAATGGTATTTTTCCCTCTCCTTTTGTATTTTATAACTCTAATTTGACTGGTTTAATTGAGTTTGAAATTTAATAAACGGGTTAATCAAGTTCGGTTTCGACCCATTAAATTCAAGTTGGGTATGAGTTTCCAACATTGAGCCATTTATTAACGGGCAAGTACATGTAAATTACAGTATTGTTGACCCAAATTTGACCCAACCTGATTATAACTCGAACCGACCTGGTCCTAATTACAACCCCTGCTTTTATCTAGGTAAGAAGCTCCAGATTCAATAGGTACACACTGAAGTGCAAACTGAACCTGAAACCAAAGGCTCACCAGTCACACAACTTATCATGGGACTGGTAATCTATGTTCATTAGTAAGCTAGATGTTGCACAAGCCCACAAGGAAATGAAGTAATGTTCTTGAACTAAACCTTTTCAAACTCCTTCCATGTTATTTATTGAATGAATTGTGATATACAAGTTATTTAGGAGAGTCAACAACGATGTGACTTGAAATTCAGATGAAAGACATCATAAGTTTATAGTATTACATGCTATTCTTTTATTGCTTTCAAAGGGAGGCTATATTTTGGTATTACATTCTTGTCTAAACATTCTATACTGATAAATCTTATCTATAAAAATGGGATCTCTTGGTAGTCTAGAAATTGCAAAGAACATTAAAATAAATCTGGAGACAGTATAATAGCCCAGCACAAAGCCTTGCACTAGATATCATTACTGCAACTATACACAAACATATTACCACCATCCTATTTGAATCTTGATTAAAAAAGATTATCCGTCAGAAGTGTTGGACCCTATTTAAGGTTGCATGCTAGTGTTGAGAATCAACACTACCTACCTCTACCAGTAGTGACGGATGTCCTACAATGTTGAATGGGAGTACCAGCTCTAGGAGTTCACTGTGAGAAGCCAAAAGATCAGCAAAAGCCTAATGAAGATCATATTCTTTAACCACATGTTAGTTCACTTTCAAGAATACATACTTTGCAATTATAACGACTTACTGAAAATCAATTCATTGAATTGTTGACATGCTACATTCAACACAGGAATACCGATTCTTCCAATAATTTATAAACAATGGCCCTAACCAGTACGCAAATCCAATTTATAAATCCATCACTCCTCTTCAAAGGTAACAGTTCAGATTCTCACTTGAGTCTCAAAATAGAGAACTAGCCCAAACTGTAGAAACTTGGCTTCGTATATTTCTCAATAAATAATAAAAGTATGAAAAAAATTCATGATTCTGAACCAAGTTTACTAAATTCTGGTTTTAGTTATATAAAAAAAAAGAAGAAGGAAAGAAAATATTGCTCTTCATTAACATCACAAACCCTTTACTCAAAATAGAAAAAGAAAAAAAAATCTCAAATCCCACCTTTGTATAAGCTATGGACATGAGTGATACATCTATATGAGAAAAGTGAGCTGATTTTATGAACTAAGACATTTTAATTTATAAAGCAATATTTCGTTAAGTAACAGATTTTCCAAAAGTAGTACAAACACAATAAATTAACCAGTTTCATATAAATTACTCTTTCCAATTTCATTGTAAGCTTGTCAACATCCTACTGCTGGATTCCTAACATGTCTTCATGACAATGGCTGATGGTGAGCTGCATCTACTAAAGCCAACCTACATCAGTCACTGAACTGGAAAGGCCTTAATAAAAAAGAATTTCACTATGATAAAAGCTGCTTCTGTAACAATTTGAATAATCACAAATGCTCTTTTAGTAATAACTGTATTACTTAGTAATTATTCACCTTCATCAGTGAACTTGAACGTGGCCATCTGAAAGATTATATATATAAGCTGATGGTGAGCTGCATCTACTAAAGCCAACCTACATCAGTCACTGAACTGGAAAGGCCCATTTAATAAAAAAGAATTTCACTATGATAAAAGCTGCTTCTGGAACAATTTGAATCATCACAAATGTTCTTTTAGTAATAACTGTATTACTAATTTACTTAGTAATTATTCACCTTCATCAGTGAACTTGAACGTGGCCATCTGAAAGATTCATATATATAGGCAACAATTGGCCAAGGATATCTCTCACATCAGGACTGTCCTAGACTTAAGTGAAGTTACAAATTAGTAGATGCAGACTTCATCTGTTGTGTAGTACACTACCAATAGTTATGCATCACTTTATCTTTTGGTTTACTAACAGTTCGCTGAAGCAAATATTGTATTAGTTTCCCTGAAATAAATTGGATGATTTATGTGTCTTATGGGCCATAACCTCCACAAGAGTTTCTTTGCCGTGATGCATCATGATTGTGTTCACAAAGAGTTTGACTCTCATTGTAGTTTCTTTACCTCTTTGGCAAGAGAGACATTGCCCATTAATTCTCAAGCCCCAACATTAACTGAGGAGAAAGAGCCTTTTCACATTTACATGCAGCCTATATATTGTCCATGGACAAGAGTTTCCAGCATTTACTAACGAGAAAGAGCTGGTTCGACATCTCCGCTTTACTATCTTAGTCCACAAAATAAAGAATGGATTGAAGAATTTGGTACGAAAATCATTAGGTTACTGTCTTTTTCACAAATTAAACCACACACAGGTTCGGTCAATGAGTGAACAAACAATTGAATATTACATCTGCTAGCATTTTATATACTATGATTGAAATGATCTAATACTTTATTAACTAATTCATCTATTTACCAATATAAACTTCCCATCACATTATGTATCACGATAACATGTTGAAACCGGGTCAGATGGTAAAGAAAATTTTCATTTTTACTTCTCTGGACGCAGCTAGGTAGTTTGTTTCATATGGCTTATGGTTTATATTGTGCCTTATAGATGAAATTTTAATAATGTCTAAAATCCAATTATACAAAACCTGTCAAGGTATCTCAAGTTCCCTGGTATATATGAACATTCTAAACAGATTTCATCCTCAATGGGTGGTGATATGTAATGATAATACAAATAGAATTACACAGAACCTAAAACAAAGATAAAGATGTTAAAAATTAAATAAGAAAAAGGGGTGTTTAGGGTCCATCAACAGAAGATGCTTAAGAAGAAGGAATGCTAAGAAGATTGCCATATCTGCATTCAGTGACACAGTATATTTCAGTGTGAGCTTCTGTGATTATTTTACATATTAGAAGCTGTTGTGCCAGTCACCTTAAAGCTCCAATTTTAATATGGAAAAGTATTAAGTCGCTAAAAGTCATCATATCAACAACAAAAAACTTTGCTAATTTTGTATTCACACTCCAAATCTTTATATTTCAATTTCGAACCCCCCTCAAAATCTTTTAAGTTGGGATTAAAAAAAAAACCTCACTTAGTTGCTGATAAGTTTCTAACAGTGGCATGGTCAGATACATTTTTACCCCTATCAAAAGTGGCATTCCCCCATCAAATCTTGCTCCTCTCTCCCCCTCTTACACACACACACTGCCTTACTCACTCTCTCACTGCCTCACCCACCCGAACCTTCCACCTCTCTCGCTGTTGTCATAGACCAAAGAAAAACCTTCTATTTGCCACCCATATCACATGGTTGTTACACTCACATCCCCTCATGCTTCACCCTCTCTCATCCGCCCCAAACCCCGTGCTCTCCCAGTGCCTTCCCTCCCCCGTCTTTCTCGCCTCTCAAATCCCGTCCTCCGCCGCCACCGTCATCGGCGCCTCTTCTCCTCTCTCTCACCGCCTCATCGTCCGCCAGGACACCACCACATGAACACAGACGCTACCCGCATCAAACCCACCTCTGTTAATGCCTCCTCTTCCATGTCAGCATCAACGTCTGTGACGCCCCTGACTTTGCTGCTGGCTTCATCGCCACGGGGCAGTAAATCCTGCTCCGGATCCCGTCCTTGGCCAAGCCCTCCTTCCTTGCGATCGTGTCGCCGCCAGATCTCGCGCCCACGAATGGCGAGTTCGAGTTCCTCGTGAAGAGGATCGCCTTAATTTGTTGGTGTGATGCAGATATCGTGTTGGATTTTGTGGGAGAAAGGTTGTATTTTACTTGAATTTGGAATGTTTTGATGGTATTTGATCTGTTGTTAGCTTGGGTTAAAGAGATGGTAGTAATTTAGAAGAAAATTACTCATTTTGTGTTTGATTCTAGACTTTGCATCCTTTAATACCTCACATAAAGAGGAAAAGACACGAGGGTAACTTGGTCATATAAATCTAAAAGAGAATATTTCAGGAATTTATTTACATATAGACTGCACACCTAAGAGAAGAGAGTTTTTTTCCCAACTTAAAAAAGTTGGGGGTCGAAATGAAAATATAAATATTGGGGTGTGAATATGGAATTAGCAAAGATTTTAAGTGTTGATATGAAAAAAAACCCTTTTATTAAATCTCAACTAATTTTATTAAATCTCTACTTAATATTAATACCTTTCAAAACCTCCATCTTTTATGTAACATTTTTGCAAGGTGATGTCGAAGCAATACTAAAGTGAATGCAACTTCTATTCAGAGTCAGAATCATTGTGTTAGAAGTTCAAATTTAGGTACTCTAAGAATTTTCTCAAAAGTTGTGATGTAAGTTACATAGCATGGTTTGAAATCTTAGAATCATAATCGGAATCGGCCAATAGCTTTTGATATCAGAATCGGCCATATTGGTCATTTGTCTAGGTGGTATCGGTCTAGGGCAAAATAAATTTAAAAAAATGTTTAAAAAATATTCCAGATAATTAATAGCATTTTGACATAATTTTCAGAAACTAACATATTCTCAAGATACAATTTATAGGTATAATCAATTAAAAGAAATTAATATATTCCCAAAAAAATAAAAATTTCCAAAAAAATGACAAATCAGTTCATGTATTGATGTTTATGAATAATTTTTTCCCTAATTCTATTGGTTTCTTTATAATTGATTCTAATTGGGAAAATTAACAAATCAATGCAAGGCAAAGAGAGAAAAAAGAAAGACTAACTGAAAGGTAAAAAAATCAATGGTTGAGATTTAGACAAAATAATTGATGACTAGGATTTGTTTTGAACAAAAACAATAAATTATTTTTACATTATTTTTTCCATCTATCTTCACCCCTCTCTCCTCGCTCAAGCCTCAGCCGAGCGATAGAAGCCAGCCCACATGTCTTTCCCTGCTTGCTCTCTCCCCCAGCTTGTGCTTCCGATCTCTCTCACCTGCTCGTGATGCGATCTCTCTCCCCCGCTCGTGTTCTCTTTCCGACCTCTCTCCCCTGCTCGCAATCTCTTTTGATCTCTCTCTGCAACACCTTCTCTCCCTCCGTATGCCCTCTTCTTCCCGATCTCTCTCCTCTCTTTCTGTTAGCAGCCACACATGGAAGATGAATCGGCCCTGAACCAGGCCTTGTCGGTCAGTATTTACCGATTCTGACCGATTCTCATTTTTCCTTGGTGATTCCAAAGCATCTTGGCCAACTCTGATTACATTCACCTAATTCTGCATTAGGCATGGACGATTCCGATAAGATTCATATCGGAATTGTCCATGCCCAATGCAGAATCGGGCGAATGTAATCAAAGTCGATGCATATCAGAATCGGCCGAGATTTCGAACCATGGTATATAGTAAATATATGACCGGTCAAATAAGTAGTTTATTGTTTCCTTTGTCATGAATTGACATCATTTCAGATGGTTTTAAGCTAGGTTGACACATACTCTTAAAGCTTTGTCAGTCTTTCCTTGGATTCTTGCACATTGTAGCTAACCCATTTTGATGGGAAATTGCTCAGTGAGTTGATCTTTTTGATTAATCAAATGATAATTGGCATCATTCAGATGGGACAAAGTCAAGAAAACATTGGGGTTCTTTGGATTCAATAAGAAGAATATGAAAAGAAGAGTTATGTTACTGTAGAAATTATAGCTCATGCATATAATCATGTGAATGACACCAAAGTATAGATATCTCTCATAATTTATTTCATTTTCTTTAGGAACTTCTCCCTGATTCTCTTGTACATGGAGGGCTTGATATATACATGGTTTTGAAGAGAACTTTCTTACCTACGAATTGAGGCTTTGATTGGGGAGGAAGTTTCTGAACTGAGGACAAGTCATATGCAACAGGACTGATTGATGTGATCAGGATTGGATAGAGTTAAAAAGGGCTTTGACTTTCTGTTCTTTAGATTCAACTAAAAGGCTGTTTGGATGCATAGAGAAGTGAGGAAGTAAGAAAGTGAGAGGCCTCGTTTCCTACTTCCATTGTTCATCCAAACACCGAAAAAGAAGAATAGGAAAACCCTTTTCCTCTTCCCTTTTTCTTTTACATTTCTCTTTTACACAACCATTTCCTCACTTCTAAGGTGCCACAGTTAATTTTGTGGTCATTTAAATCTCATTTATAATAAGTTGTAGCTCAAAATAGTTAATTTTGTGGTCATGTAAATCTCACTTGCATTCTAATTACAGTCCAATTTTTTTCATAATTAATTTTTATTTTAATATTATTTTGCAGTCAACTTTGTGGTCAACTTTCTCACTTTCACTTCCGCATTACCATCCAAACACCGCAAAAGACAACATTTTTCAAACCACACTTCCCAACAACATCCAAACACCGGAAAACTTATTAACCAATTCTCAAGTTTCAAAGAGAACTATTACTACTTCCTCACTTCCACCCCTAACCAAAAAGCCCCTAAAAGGGGAAAAAAAATATGAAGAGAATTATATTACGGTTGGTTATAGTTCACACGAGCAGTAACTATGTGAACAGTAACATATCAATCAAACTCTGGATTCGGGTCTGTTCTTGGTTTTTATTATTGTGTAAAGCGTGCATATAAATCGATAGATAGATTGTTTTGAAGACAAGTTCTTAATTAGAAAAGATTGAAAATTTCTTGAATTTACATCTATTCCTCTCTTTCTCACATATCTTCTTCTTCTCCTCTCTCTCCTCTTCTCTAATATTCTCTTTTTTTGTTTCCATCAACATTGTTATCAGTAAGTATTTTAGTATATTTTTGGAAGGACTTGTAAGATTCATTGTCAACTGTTCAGACTATTTTACTATCAGTAAGACAGTATTGTGTTTGTTTGAGTACCCCACACCCCAAACCCCCCCCCCCCCCCAATACACACACACACACACTAACTAAATACCCAAAAAGAATGGTAACCATAATAAATGCAATTAACACTACAAATCTACGACACCCTTTCTGATATAATTGATTTCTATTTAAAGGCATAAGAGGCATGTTCTTGAAATAATGTCTGTTCAAAACAAGATTTTGATTCTAAAACATAACTGAGCAGCCCCATTATTGTCAGCACTCCAGGCTTAACTACAGAATTGGAATAATAAGATTGCAGGCAGAATCCAAACCATAATAATTGTACAGCAACTATCATGCTAGATAGCTTGGAAATTGCATGCTTTCAACATGTTGTCAGTCCTAAAAATTCTAAATTTAACTTTCTCGTCCCAACAGAAGTCTTGACCATGGTTTCAAATATTGGCCAATTCCGATATATTATTGGCAGGTTTTTGAGATACCCAATATGATATTAACCCGATAACATCGTTCAGCGCGATACTGTTGATATAACCAATATTACCGATATTGACGGCCAATATTTGATGATATTGATACTAAAAACCGTTGGCTAATCCCGATAAGAGATTTTTAAAAATGGTCTAGACCACTTGGCAACAAGATTTTTCTGTTCTCCACTGGTGAGACAACGGCAATTTCACACCATAAAACTTACACAGCTACAGAAGTACCCATAGATGCAAGCACATCAAGTGAAATATTCTCTTGTTTAATTTGGCCGCAAGCTTCATAATTGTTTGTTATATCGGGCAATATGCTCAAATCTTTTGTCATTTTGATTAATGCATGATATCAATGCATTGTATCCAAATATGGAATGCAATTAACACTACCAGAAATGAAAGAGCTCTTTTCCCAGAATTCTAAATTAGCTGCTAGCTATTTTCAATAAATCATGCCAACATCGATCCACATAAATTAAAACATGCTGATTCATAAAGAACAAACCTTTGCTAACAAATCCGAGTGATCGCCCCTGGCCTTCTTTTCAAATCCGGGTGGAGGATATGGGAAGCACCGAGACATTGCACAACTATCCCTAATACAGCCAATGGTCTTAGTTTCAGCTGTTCCAGAGTTGGAACCGACCACCGAACTCTCTCCTTCTCATTAACCATGTCCTCAAACTCATTTCCAGAGTGGGAACCGACCACCGAACTCTCCCCTTCTCATTAACCATGTCCTCAAACTCATTTCCAGCATCAAGACTACTCCATTGTGCTAAAGACTATCAACAGAAAAACCGTGAAAATCACCCAATCGCCAAAACTAATCAAAATAATCTGCAGACAATTCCTCACTTCCTTTTGCCAACCACAGAGTATGTTAACCCAAATGCTTCTGTTTCTGAACAAAACCCGCGATCCGAATCCGGGCAAAAGACCACTTGCCAGTACCAAACAAAGATGATAACTCCTGCTACTATGAGAACACCAATGAGAATTCTAGCAGAATTCTAAGAAGCAGTCTTCTTCCATGATCAAATAGAAAATAGATACCATCTAAGAGACCAGTAGCCCGTTTACCAATGGCGAACAAATCCTAAACTTCCAATCTCGATTCCCAAGCTTCTAGAAAGATCTCTGAAGAGGGCACCATCCAGAATCGCTGAGGAACCAACCCAAAGCGCTGGAATCTCCTGCTGGCAGCGATCCGACGGTTCACAAACGACACAGACGATGAGAAGTGGGAAGAAGAAACCCTAATCAAGGGACTTTGGTGAAGAGAAGAAGGAAACGAGATATTGGTACCAAAGCATAAGTAATGGAGATTGGGATGGAGGTTTTTAAGAAACAATAAGATCCCAGGCTTCGATCAATTCCTCCAATTTAATATAACTGATTCGAACAAAAAATAAAATCAAAAAAGAAAAAAAAATAAGAAAAATTTAATGAGTAAAATAATCAGTCCTCTCTCTCCAAAAAATCTCTCCAGTTATTTTGGTTTGCTGGTGTTGGTTCTGCTTGAAGGTAGTCCCCTTTCTCCTCGCCCGTCTCCCCCCGATCAAAAAAAACCACAGAAGAAAAAAAAGGGATGTAAAGCGCTCAAGAGAGAGGAATTTATAGAGAGAGAGAGAATATTAATATTTATTATTAAAATGACGGCGGCATGTGCAGTAAAAAGTGCGGGGGTAAACAATTTTAGGGGAGAATTAAGGGATGATTAGTTGGTTGATTAGAGTGGTAATTTTGCTTTAGTTTTAATAATATAAACAAGTGTTTTTGTTGGGTATAGTAGTTTGTAATTTTGATAGGTGGCACGGTGGCACCCCTCTACAAGGAGTGCTGATATAGGCACCCAGCGGGAGCGGGTATTTGCCACCCCTCTGTTTGTTAAGGGTGGAAGTGAGGAAGTGAGGAATTGAGGAAATGGCAATAATTCCTTTTGGAATTTGAGAATTGGTTAATAAGTTTTCCGGTGTTTGGATGTTGTTGAGAAGTGTGATTTGAAAAATGTTTTGTCTTTTCCGGTATTTGGATGATAATGTGAAAGTGAAGTGGAAAAGTTGACCACAAAGTTGACCGTAAAAATAATATTAAAATAAAAATTAATTAAGAAAAATAAAAAATGGACTGTGATTAGAATGCAAGTGAGATTTACATGATCAAAAAATTAACTGTCTTGTACTGCAACTTATTACAAATGAGATTTATATGACCACAAAATTAACTGTAGCGCTCTGAAAGTGAGGAAATGATTGTGTAAAAGAGAAAAGAGAAAAGGAAAATGGGTTTTTTATTTTCCTTTTCGGGTGTTTGGATAGATAGGGAAGTGAGCAATTATACTTCCCTATTTCCTTAATTCCGCCCACTTCCTTGCAACCAAACAGCCCACGAGAAAGGCCTCTGAAACTTCAAGTGAAGTGGTATTACTTATATATCTTCGGTGAAAAGACTCATTTGATCTTTAACGATTGATAATTACACTAAAAAATCATTCTAATGATCAAAGCCTCCTCCTTTTGATGAAGGCACCCCCACCCTCAACATCTTCTCTTCCTCAAACTCATTTCATTCTTCTTCAATTTCGTAAGCTCTAGAATTTTGAATCATCCAAATCTAAAAAAATCACCCACATCCCTCATTGACAATTATAGATAAACAACTAATCACTTTAGATCATCTCAACGGTGAAAAGGTAAGAACTTTTCCGTTTAATTTTCTGAGTTTGGTTGGTTAATATTTTCAAATAATTTAATTTTCTAAATTTTTGCAACCATTTTAAAAATATAATTTCATGATAAAATACATCCATAAGCTAATAAATTTACATATTACTGAATTATGAATTTACATTTTTCATGATATTTAGAAATTTATTGGCAATTTTAAATAAACAACCATTAATTAATGATTATAATATTCTAAGTAGTACTACACTCTAAATAATTTTACAGTCCCAAATTTAGTTTGTAATTTTATGTGAATTTTCTGAAATTTTCTGAGTTTATTTCGAATTTTTCTGGATTAAAATAAGCATAAAAATCAATAAAGGGTCTGTTTGCTACAGTATTTGGTCTGGGTCTGATCTACTATAGAGTTGGATCTGGTTTTGCTACAGTAATTTTTCTACACACATATATATCTGATTTTCTTTTCTCTCTTTCTTTTCTTTTCTTTTTTCCTTTTTCTTTTTCTTTTTTTTATACTGGGTCGGGTCGGGTCTGATGCACAGACCCAGACTGGGTTTGTGTTACCCAGTCAGGCTGAGCCTGGCCCTGGCTGGGCCAGAGCCTAGCCGAGTGCAGACATGTTTTTCTTTTTTTTTTTTGGGTAAACAAAATTTTAAAATCAATTAAAAATCATAACAATTATGTCTAGGGTTTCCTTATATATTTTTATTGGAATTTAAAGCAAGTATTTCATTGTGAAATTAGTGATTTTAACTACTGTATACAACCTGTTCGAAGAAATGCCAAAGAGAACTAAAATCTACGAAAATGCAAAATAACTTATCCGGAACGCTTCCGTTCAGTCTGAATCTTCTTCCTCTCATCCAGCACTTCAGAGTCTTAGGAGAGAAAGTACCCATGCTCACGCAAGGGGTGTACGCTATCTTGGTCGGTCTCTGATAAAGATCGTCGGAGAAGACGGAGGTCACGAAAGTGGATGCCAATGACAACGAGCTCTGCGGATCTCCCAGACGATATTAGTGGCTCGACAGAAGCCATGAAGGTGTCGTGCTCCACTCCGGCGACACCACGGGAAGGAGAATGAGAAGAGGAGGGCTTAGCAAGGATATGGCTCGCCGGAGGAGATCGTGGAGTCGCGTGATCTGGTGCGTCGGCAGAGAGAGCAAACCAAGGGCACGAAAACTACTCGGCGAAGGAATGGGAGGAGAGCATGACCAAGGGGATGGGAGAAGAACGTGCGCGTGGTGTCGAGGAGGCGGGAGGTCACAAGTGCGACGGAGATGGCTGGGTGCACTCGGCGATGAAGGCAGAGCTCCGGGTTTGGTTGAAGAAGCTACGACAAAGGGGTTGGCTCGAGTGTGTAGGGGAGGAGGTGACCTTGCTTGCGTCGACAGTGGGGGGTGAACTCGGCCCTGGGGTGCGGCATGGAGCTCGAGAGTTGTCGGTCACGGGGCTGTGCGCGACTGCGCTCATGGGAGAGCTTGCGCGGGTTGGTGCTCGGTTGGTGTGTCTGACGATGTGGGTTGTAAGGTACGAATATATATAGAGCTAGGAGGGGGGAGGGGGGGGGGAGGGGGAGAGAGAGAGTGTGTGTGTGTGTGTGTGTGGGGTGATGAGGGTGAGTGGGGACATGAGAGAGAGGAGGGGAAGTGGGTGGAGACGTGAGAAGAAAGTACGCGATATGGGGAGAAACATGGGTGCAGTATGGAGGACGTGGTGAAAATGGGAAAGCACGGTGAATGTCAATGGTTAAATAGGATGTGTGTGGATAGCATTCACAAGCCAATGTGGCCAAGTGATGTAGGCTTGGGAGTTGGGGATCGGGTCTCTGGTTCGAAACCAGTGATCAATAAGAGGGTTTTCTTTTTATTGCAATAAGAAGGAATGAAGAGGAAAAAGAGTTAAATACAACGAGTTTGCTCCCTTCACCACACGCCTAAGATCATGCGATACATGTGAATTGGACTTGGGTTCGAAACCTGCAGCCTTATAATGGTTGTTTCTATTTTTTTTAATTTTAATTGCATTTTTTAATAAATCAGCATTTAATTATTAGTTTATTGGAATAAACTCTTAAAAATTCAAAAAAAAATCCTCAAAAATAAAAAATGTCATATTGAACCTTGTTATGAAGTTGGATCTCCGAAATTCATCCCCAATTGTTAATTAAAAATCCCGGAGTCAGTCTGTGATACCGATCGACCTCGAATTGAGATTCTTCTCCAATAATTCCCAAAAAATTTCAGAAAATTTAGAAAAATTCAAAAAATTGGGAAATAATATCATAAGCTGAAATGACTTCATTCCAGCTACCAGAATGATTAAATTAGGTATCAGATATCAGTATTGACACACGTACATTGGGAACCGAGGGTTACAGATGGCGACAACGACGATCGACATTCGACGATGGTCGATGATCGATGGTTGTGGTGATTGACGATTATTGGCTACCGAGTAGGCAGTGATGATGGCAGCGGTGATCACCTTGTTGGTAAAAGACAAGGAAGGGTGAAATTTATAAAGAATAAATATGATTATTTTGAGAAATAAATATTTCTATGATTTCATGTCCAATGAGAATATATAATACTCATATTCCACGGTGAAAATTATATTCCCATGAAAAAGGGAATTTGATTCTTATGAGAAACCATTATTTTGGGAATACTGTGTTAAGTTTATGCAAATACGGGATTTTTCATGAGAATTTAGAATAACGAGTAGATTTCTGAATACCAAACACATCACGTTTATTGCACAAAAAAAAACATGTGACTTATTTTTATGAGCAAAATAACCCTTAGGGTCCGTTTGTTTGTCCCGTAAGTGGGCGGAAATGCATCGATTTGTTACTGTTTAGTGGTCCCCACCAACTTTCCCTCACTAAAACACGTTTGTTTGCCCTGAAAGCAAAATTCGGGAAAAGGCCCAACATGTCAGCAAAATGGGGTGTCAGTTTTTCACCCAATGGGGAGAGAAAACGCTTGCAATTCTGACAAGCATGAGTAAAAAATAATTTCATACTCTCTCCCTTAGGGTTACTCTCCTCTCTCACTGCCTCAACTGCCTTCTCTCCCTCGCCGCCTGCCATCCCCTTTCGCTGTTGGTTTATAACTGTTATTGTCCATGTTGGTTGTTGTTGCCTAAGTTGGATGTTGGTGTGTTCGCTATTGGTGCCTTTATTGGTTGTTGGTGTCTTTGTTAGCTGTTGTTGCTTGGGTTGGCTATTTAATGTTTGATGTTGTTGTCTGAGTTGATTGTTTAATGTTGGCTGTTGTTGCCTGGGTTGGCTGTTGTTGGCTACTGTTGTCTGGGTGGTTGTTTAATATTGGTTGTTGTTGTCTAGGTTGGTTGTTGTTTTGATGCCTTGATTGGCTGCTTCGCTAGTTTGTTGCCCGGATTGACTGTTCGTCTGTTGTTTGATCAAAATTTGGGCTAAAAAAGCAGTTGTCCTTTCTTTCTCTCTATTTCTTTCTATTATTGATGGTAAGTATACCACTTTTAAAATGTTGGTGACATATCATATGGATGAACTATTATATATTTGATTGTATGGCGCATGTTATATTTCCTTGATTGCTTTTTTCTCGCCAACCAAACAAGGGTGATGCTGAAAACAAGCTAAATCCATCACTTTTCACTCTATTTTCCCTCATAACGAACAAGAAAAAGTCGAGAGAAAGAAAAGTGTTTTCAGCCCTGAAATATAATAATACCCTTTTTCTTTTACTTCTCAACAGCCAAACAACCCCTTAACCGAAACAACTTTCCAACGTCAATCGGCATGCCTAAGGGTGCGTTTGGTACGCGGGGATTCACTCGAGAATTTAAAATTTCACTTAAAATTTTATCATCTGGCATAATAATCATTAGAATTTTCGGGAATATAGAATTCCCGAGGGCATTAAATTACCCCAATTTATAGGAATTTAATTCCCATTATAATATGTGGGTATTTATAATTTTTACTCATCAGGTACTTCTTTTTTCATTCTCTCCTTTTCACAATCGTATCTAACGTTTTTTTTCTTCTTATTCTTTTACGTCTCTCTTTCTTTCTCTCTCCCTCCACCCTCCTTCCCCGACTTCCTCACCATTACCCATAGTTGTGCCACCTCCACCTCTTCCCGACGACCCGCGCCACCAACCCTAACTGCACACCCATCACTGCAAGACAACCGTGCACGAGACCCTGTACACTCTCCTCCACACACCACAAACCATTGCCTCCACCACCCACGCCATCACCTTCCTTTCCCCCTCCCCTCTCCCCTCGTGCCCTGCACAACCTAACAGCACCGTTACGTCGCGCTAGCGACCTCGAACACCGCCGAGCACCATCACGCCTCGACGCATGTAGTCTCCACCACCCACGACCAGTCTCGCATTCGAACACCACCATCGCGCTCCTCCTCCCCTCCATGCATGAACCCATTGTCATCATCATCATAATCTTCATCTTCTCCACCTCCCATTCTTCCCACGTGCCCGAAATCACCACCACCATTATCTTCTTTTCCCCTCTCCCCTACCACCTAGCATCTCGTCCAACACCCTTACCCATCGCTCTCCTCCTCCTTCCCGCGGCAACAACGACAGCCTCCCACACTACCGCCGCCGGCCATCCTTACCCGAGCCCGCGCAACAACCCTCTGCACTGCCGCTTCCTCTTCGCCCTAGGCGTGCAACACCCGCCCTCCTCCAAGACCACCACACCATCCATCACCACCGCCGAGCTTCTTCCTCCTCCCCTGCATGCTACCGTTGCCTGCGTCTCTCTCCACTGTAACTTTCTCTCAGTGTAACGCTCTTTCTCTGTGTTCTTCCTCTCTATTTCTCTATCTCACTGTGACTCCCCCTATGAGTTTAAGCGACATAACTTGACCCAATAGCAACCAACTCGGATTATACCAAACAGTGTAATGCAATATTCTCAGGAATTTAATGCCTAAGAATTATAATTCGAAAATTTATTGTTATAGAAAAATTTCGCATTCCGTCTGTCAAACACAATCTAAATGTTTTTGTTGCCAGCAGAGCATTTTGTCTTGGGCTTTGGCCTATTTTAAAATTGTTGTGGATTTTTATTAAAAAAGACCGGCCCAGCTTATACCCGACCCGAACCGATAAGATGATGAAGCTCTTAAACCCTTTTACCATTTCCATTTCTTGATTTTTAACCCCAACTCTCGACTCCGGCGAACTTTCAGGTGTTGGATTTGGCGGCATCAGTTTGCTGGTAACTCATTTTTTTTCCTTTCTTACTTTCTTTTTTTATGTTTAAAATATAGATCAATCTCTCAAAAAGAGCATTTTTTTCCTTAAAAATTGTTCATCCGGTCACTGAGAAACTGAGAACGTTGAGAAAGAAATTGAGTGCCATGAATGCATCTTTTTTAACTGCGATTGTTTATCTCTGCAATTTTTTGTTGCCTATTTAAAGGTTGTTTAGCAATTTTAGATTCCGTTTGTTGTTTAATGAACCACTGAGTTAATGACTGAATCATTGAAATTCAGTGACTTTTAGAGTTTATAATGCATTTTTGACTGAGTCATCGGATCTTAGCAATACTGATAAGATTCATATATATCATAAAAAGAATTCAGGTTTTCCCCCAATTTCTCCAATGTTTCTTACTTTTTAATGATTTCTGATTATTTTCAATTCTTTTTTCTTAAAACTTTGACACTTTTCCGGCCATAGCCCATGAAGCCCAAGTCTTGCCTCTTGCCTTGCTTTGATTGAGTGCTTTCCACAACCTTGGGACTAAGATTACTTATACAAAGGGCTTTTAATGTCATTGCTGTATAGTTTCTGATAAACTGCCATGGGCTTGACACTGTCACCTTTATGTTATATATGTTATACTAGGATTTCACAGGTTTTGATCCACGCACGAGGAGGACTTAGCAGTGTGAGCTTTCTTCACTCTTTTCTCCTGCAAGAATTTTGGGTACACTGAAGAGCATTCTTTTGGCAAAAGAAACTAGTGCGTCCTTACAAGGAACTATGGTACGGTAAAGAAGAAATATGGGCTTTCTTTTTGTTACTATGCATATGATTCAGTTCAAACTTCCATGGAATATGCATTGTACTTGGAATATGCATAATATAATGTAGAATATCGGGTTGATGTAGTCTAATCCTCAGCTTATACATCGAAAAATGAACATTGGAAAAACGAACCACCAAGCCATGTTTTTCAATATACGGATAGCTGCAGAAGAAGAAAACACCAGACATACTCTTCTATTGCTGTTCCTAAAAGGATTAGTGTTGTATGAGAAGTGCATGCCTGAACATAGCATGTGCGGGGACCAGTTTCTTTTTTTCCTTGCAACAAGTCAAAGTTTATGTAATTGCTTGATGTATAAAGGATCGACTGTCTTTCTTTGGAACCTCCATAGCTGAAAATTTTAATACAATCGACAAACTTCCCTTTCTATCCTTTGAAAATATTTTATTATGATTAAACTATGAAACATGTTCCTTCATCTCTTGACCAATGATTTATATATTTTGTTTTGTGTTATCTGCGACCCATCTTCATTGCTTGTTTTAACTTTAAGATTTAAAAAAAATCCTTCCTTCTAATAGTTAACATAGATATATTGTTTATCTGATCGTGTAGGCTACATAATTTTCTTGATTATTAGTAAATTTATAATGACGTAAAAATGAATTGCTATTAAATTTTGATATGATCAAGGATTATGTCAGGGATGGCATTTTGCTGGAAAGTTTCTGGTCCAATAAGGCAAAGCATTTTAACAAACACTGTACCAACTCAGGTGGGTCCAGTTTTGCAAATGCTTGTTCCTATCTGCAGTCTTTCATCTACAAAACTTTTTGTTGGAGGTAAGTTTCTATGTTGTTTTGTTAAATCTTTTGATGTGGATTTCAACATTTTATCGCTCATAATCTCCTCCATCATCATGTAATCCTTTTCACTCATCACGAGGTCATGTGTGTGCCCCTATATGTTAAGAAGGCTTCTCAATTAATTCACAATGTTTCTCCCTGAGATTTTGAGTTCTAACCTCTACTTTGAGCATTCTAATTTAGTGCCGTAACAAGACCAAGAAAAGCATCCAATCACATCCTTGTCATTGTCATTGCCACCATCTAAGCTTGTTCCCTTCTAGATGGTCGAAGGTTGGACACCAATTCATACGGAAAGGTTGAATAAATTTTACGAGCCAACCTCACATCAACCCTCAAAGTGAAGGAACTTATTAACAAGGGAGGGCTTAGGCATAAATCCTATGACCTGGGAGCTGCCTAATTGGTTTTGCAATTTAAACCCTGGCAACCAAAGAGCAACCCTCCAAATTACTCCTTGACTCTGAAAGCATAAAAAAGAAAAAAGATGACATATTTTCTGTTAGTTCAACTTGAGGCACCACATAAATCCAAATACCTAATTAGCGTTCCCTTTTAAGGAACCATATAAATCCAAAGGCCATCTAGCCCCATACTTGGTAAGGCAGTTGGCAGCGGGAAATTTTTTCCTTATTGCCTTGGTCTTGCAATTTATTCTCATACAGTAAAGGAAAGCCTCCAAAATTCTAACCAAAGGGTAGAGAATAATAGGAAAGATGATACCATTTGCTAAAGGGCACTGCATTTATTTGCTAAAGGGCATTGCATTCATCCTATCTTATTGATTATGCAATTTATTCACACAGTCAAGGAGAAAACCTCCAACATTCTAACCAAAGGGTAGAGAATAATAGGGAAGATGATACCATTTGCTCTGCATTCATCTTTGAACCATGATATAAGACACGGTGTAAATGAGAAAACATTCTCAAAGTTCATGATTGTCACAGAATGTACAATATTTTTCTTGCACTATCTTTAGCAGAAGACACTATCCTTGCACCATCCAGCAAACTTGTCGATATAAATTTCTAAAACTGACTGCTTACTCGAACAAAATTTGGCAAAATAATGCAATGCAAGACATTCCCCCATTAAAATGCATTGGACATGGAGCACAACTCAAATTCCTAAATGGACAATGGTTTATGACTGGCTGGCAACCTGGTGCCTCTCACTCGATGTCAAATTCGCCATCAATGAAACTGTGTAAGAGAGGGCCTTCCCATGGCGATGACCAGACAAACTCTTTCTTAGTTCTAGCTATCACAAGAATGAAATAATCCTCAAAACTCCCCTAGACTGTAAAAAAAAAAATATCATGAAGTTAGATGATAAGGTTTGCCAAAACCCAAATAAATATCCACTCCATTATCTTGACGCTTTGTTGTCTATTATCAGGTCTTTCCTTTGGAACCGATGATCAACAACTCAAGGAGGCCTTCAGCAGCTTCGGTACTATGACCTGAAGATCAGTTTTTGTTTTTTATTTTATGTGTGATATTTTTCTTTTAGTTATTCTTGTGAACTGCTGAGTTGCCTCAGCGCGTGTTTGTTTCCTATAATTGGCCCATAAGTGGCCGTAAGTGGTAAAATGCAATCGCAACAAAATCAATTACAGTATTTGTTTGGGGGTCGTAAGTCGTAAAATGCAGTCTCCTCAATCGAAGTATCCTCCGGGGGCACCTCCTCTCTGAGGACGTCGATCTCGGAAGTATCTTCCAGGGCACCGCCTCTCCGAGGACTTCGATCTTGGAGGTTGGATCGTGGGACTCTGGTCACCCCATTACGCTAGGAGGGGCTTCCTGCTCGGCTCCATCCCGCTCTTCGGGATTAGAACCTCCGCCCACTACAGTCATCATCCTCTCCAACTCTTCGGCGTTGGAGTCGTAGTCGATCCAGCGTCTCTTTTGCAAAACAAATATTAGAACCATGGAAACATAATAAGGAAGAATTTGTGGAGCCAAATCAATAGTTACTCTCTTGGGGATCTGAGGTTGAGAAGACTCCTCCCGTGGTTCTCCTTTTTTGGCCGCTCCGCTCGAGCCGGACGCTTCTTGAGTTACGCCTCAGGCTTCGGAGGCGCGCTTCGACCGAGACTCCGCCTTTCTTGACGAGACACTCATGCGGGAGCATAATTAGTCTCTAAAACTGCATATTTCATACCACATTTTCACATTTATTTAATATTAAATTTTGCTAATAATACCTCTCTTGCATGTTTCTAGGTCCATGGTGTGCAATGAAGAAGAAGACCCTAAATCACCATTTAATAGGTGATTAAAGGCTTATAATATAGCCATTGACCTTGGAGAGCTTTTTTGTCAAAACCAAGGGCTGAAAACCAGAAACCGGGCGCTGACGCCGACAGGGGACAGACGGGACAGTGCGCGGCCCGAAGCGCCGCGCGCGGCTCTAGAAGAGCCTTTAAAACGCGGCTTTTGCCGCCTTTCCGCGGCCATACGAGCGCGGCCGCGCCCATACTTTGGGCCAGGGTTTGCCCCTTGGCCCCCATTCGCCTGGTGCCTATAAATACCCTTTGGGGTTTTCAGAGCAGAAGATATGAAGAGTTTAGGGTAGTTTGCATCTCCATTTTGTAGTTTAGGATAGTTTAGGTTAGTGTTCTTCTTCTTCCTCTTTTGTATTTTTCATTTCTTGTATAACTTGTAATAGGGAGAGAGAGTGGTACATGTTGGGAGGCAAGAGTGCTTGTAATAGAAGGTGACAATTTATGAAAGGTGTTCTCTTATCTTATCTTCGTTTTCTTCTCTTTAACTCTTTTTACATGTTTAGCTAATCTTTTCTCTTATGGCAATTAACTACTAACCACTAAGTAGTCTAATTCTTACTTGATAATCCACATGAATCTAATTGTCTCTACTTGGCCTTACTCTTGCAAGAGCCATTGATGGCTCATGATGATGGATCTAACACTCTAACATTTAAATCTCTAACAAGCTAACATTACTTTATTTCATGCTTGCTCTTATTGGGTTTTGATGATTTAAGTGTAGCTTGCACTTGTTGATTGAGTTTGGATGTGAAAGTTGACATATGGGTCATGCTTTGAAACGCTCTTGAATCAAGGACTAGTGATGGCCAATGATACATGTGAGGCAACTATCACTAAGAGGTTAGCATGTTGGTGGAGTCATTAGTAGTTAGTAGCCATGAGTTTTCTTTCTTTTTCACTTTCTTCTAGAAATATCAAAAATCACAAATATCTTATCTTTTATGTTTCCCACTTCTTTGTGTTTTATCGTACTTCTCTTTTCCATTCTTTGTTTTCTTTGTTTTCATTCTTTCAAACATTGAAAAACTTTTAACACACACGTGAATCAACCGGTAAAGCTTCTATCGCCTCCCGTCCTTATGGATTCAACTCGTTTTAGCCTCTATGCTATAACGGAAGTATCGAGGAAGCCAAAACACACACACACACTTTAACTCTTGATTTCAAAACGACACTTTTCGTACGCGGTTTTTCCCCGATCAAATTTTGGCGCCGTTGTCGGGGATGGGAACGGTTTGATTTCACGTTTTTGTTAACTTTTCTTCTTTGTTTTTGGTGTGCAGGTTAAAGTTTTAGCGTTGCAGAAGTTCACACTTGCTCTTGTGTGGTTGGGTAAAATCTTGTATATTCTTATACTCTGCTGCTAATTTTTATTTATATTATCTCTGCACTGTAAATAACTTTAAGAACTAAAATACGAAAATTGGATGCTTTAAACCGGTTTAGACATTTGCATCTAGGCACGTGTCAATTTTTATTCCAATATACTGTATTTTATTTTTGTGTTGTTGTGATCTTGACGGAGGTGTACATATTGCATTGCAAATAGTTAGGACAAACACGTGAGTGATTTACTCTTTTTGTGTGTTCATTCTTATCTATATTGCACACTTGCACGAATTGAACTTAAGGGCAAAACCCAATACAACATAAGGTGGGAAGTCATTACCCTTTCTTAGCCCAAAAATCACCTCCCCACTCACACAACCCATGCCTAGATAAAATTTGCTAGACGTTGGCCCCTAGGGACATCTCAGACTCAATTAGGAGATTGACCTAAGGGGGAAGTTGTTAGAAGTTGACTCTTGTCAAATCGGTGTCTAAGGTTGGGGATTGAGCGGCGAAACCTCAAAGAACAGTGGTTTGGCATAATTAGGCCCGTTGCTCCGGCACGGATACCTCCCACTGATCTTGCCCCTATCTGGCCAATTAACTCGTGGTCAGATTCTGACAATGTACCCCCGTGGAGAGTCTAACCAATTAGGAGTCGTCTAGGTCTAAGTCAACCCTAGCATATGCTTGTTTTCTTTTTCTTTATCTTTGTTTGTTTGCTTTCTTTTTTTTGTATATTATGAAATGGATTTTAACAATAATTCTTTCAATCATAATATGAATCCATATTTCACCCCGACCTCATTTGACTCTGATAACTCCAACCCGGCTATGTACATCATGGACCAACCATATATGCCGAGTTGGGATTATTCGACTCAATATGACCCATATTCCCAATCCTATGACTATAATTTTCAAAATAATTTCCACTCTTCACAGAGTTCATGAGGATTCACATACCCCGAGCCAAATTTCAACCATCTTGTCCACAATATTCATTCCCCAATTTTGATTCATATAGTCCTTTTCCTGAACCACCAGTTGAAGAAAAAATCATCATTGGAAAGGATTTTGGAAGAAGTAATAAAGACCCAAAAACAATTTGAAAACATGATGGCCTCATCATGTCCACAAAATTTCCAAAATAGTTCTTTTCCAGAACCAGTCAAAGAAAAATCATTGTGGGAAAAAACTATAGAATTCGTACAAGAGACCGAGCGAATAATCAAAATATGAATAAGTTCCCATGTCATCAGATGTTCATATGACTCAAGAATCTTGTCATTTTGGAAATCCAACTTCAATTTCATCATACCAACCTAAACTTGACAAACATCAACCTCTTGATAGTTTGGCAAGTTTTCCATTTCCTGAAATTGAACTTGAAGATGAATGTGAATCTGAGCTTCAATTTAGCGATTCGAGTCCACTCCTTGAATCAATATCGACTCCTGCAGTGTTACCTGAACTAAGTAACGTTCTTGAGCCAGTTTTGATTCCCATACTTCCTGAACTTGAATCGATCATTTCACCCATTCACATTTCTTCCATGGACGAAACTCAAGATTCAATTTCATTACATCCATTTGAACTTGCCCAAAATTTTGAGAACCGCCTTGACATTTTGGCACGTTATCCTTTTCCCGAAATTGAACTCGAGCTTGAAAGTGATCGTGAATCTCAAGTTGGTAATTCCATTTCACTTTTTGATTCAAGAATGATCCTGGTATCTTTACCAGATTTTTTCTCTATCCCAGAATCAACATTGAATCCTGTACCAGTACACCGTGAAATAGAATCACCAATATCTTATGATCACACTTCATTGATGGGGAAAGTGTGTGAACATCAATTCTTTGGTTTAGACCCTATTTTTGAATCAATTTCGACTCTCATTATTGACTATCGACTTGATCTGAGTCAAATTCCGAGCCAGTATCGGTTTTTACTGCTGTTCTATTTGAGTCCAAATCAATCATCTCCCAAACTTACACTTCATTGTTGGACAAGAATGTTGAAGAAAATGACTCAATAATTATTTTTGAAAATTAGAAATTAGATGGGATAATTTTTTTAAATAAGACCATTCATTCAATCATTATTTTACTGGGTCGTATTAGAGAGGTCACTGGTGGGTTTCTGCAAGATCCACAATATCTTGATTGGGTAGCAATGCTTGGCCCAATCATACCACCACCGGAACCACCACCATAAGGTAATTTTTCTTCCCTCTCCATTTGTTTCCTGTATATACACATTCACGATGCATTGAGAACAATGCTTGAGATAAGTGTGGGGGAGGGTTTACTAACATAGTTAGTTTTACATTTTCTTTCTTTTACACTTCTTTTTTTAGGAACTTTTTAAAAATTTTCTTTTGTATAAAAACTCTTTTCTTTTCTTTTTACAAAACTTTTTGACATAAGAGAAATAGTTTTGATTTATTTTTAAGAAAATTAAGATTATCTTAGGAATTAGGAAGACCTAAAATTATGAAATTTTAAACCAAGTCAAAATAATAGATCTTTTTTAAATTTTAGGATAAGAAAGTAAGATTGAAAAGATAAATTGATCTTGAATTTTTTGCCTTAGATTTATGCACTTCACACTTACACAATTTTGGGATTGAAACAAAGAGTGAAAATGCCATAAAAAGTATATTAAAAAATGATGATAAAATCACTTATTGAAGTTGGGTAATTATGCCTCAGGAAGCATGATTATTCATACCTAAATTGGTGGATAAAAACAAAATAATCCCCTTTAGTTTTGTGGCCTTGTTTACTCGAGTACTTAAGTCCGAGGGATGTTTTCTCATCTGGTGCCCTAAGATCATCTGGTTTGGGAGTCACCGCTAAAGACTCACTACCTGGGCAAATAAGAAAGCCTAAGAAAACTAAGGGAGGAAAAAATATTAAATAAATGGCATGAAAGTTAGAGTCGATATTCCAAAAATTTTCACTGTTCACAAAGTGCATATTTTCTAAGAGTTTTATGAAAGATCAAAGAATCAATTCAATTTTAAATTCTTACATTTAATTTATAACAAGATTTTGCATTTCGACTTAGTTTAAGGAAGAATAATTTCTGGTTAACCTCTGACCTTGGATCACTTATATTTTCGCAAAAATAATTCAACAATTTTCTCTATTTCAAAATGTGTTTTTAAATACTAACATTTGATTTCTTTCTTTATGGATTTTGTCGGTGCAATCCGCTGAAAACCCTCAGGAGACAAAACTCCTCCTCTAGGGGAAACCTAGAGGTTTAACGGCTTGTTGCATATGCTCAGTGCAATCGCGTCACCTGCGAAAGTGGTGTAATAATTCCTTTAGTTTTTGTTTTGCTCGGGACGAGCAAAAGATAAGTGTGGGGGTGTGATTAGTCTCTAAAACTGCATATTTCATACCACATTTTCACATTTATTTATATTAAATTCTGCTAAATAATACCTCTCTTGCATATTTCTTGGTCTATGGTGTGCAATGAAGAAGAAGACCCTAAATCACCATTTAATGGGTGATTAAAGGCATATAATATAGCCATTGACTTTGGAGAGCTGTTTTGTCAAAATCAGGGGCTGAAAACCAGAAACCGGGCGTTGACGCCGACAGGGGACAGACGGACAGCGCGCGGCCCGAAGCGCCGCGCGCGCGGCTCTAGAAGAGCCGTGAAAACGCGGCTTTTACCGTATTTCCGCGGCCGTACGGGCACGGGCACGACCGCGCCCGTACTTTGGGCTTGGCACCCCTTTCCCCTGGTGCTTATAAATACCCTTTGGGGTTTCCAGAGCAGAAGATATGCAGAGTTTAGGGTAGTTTGCATCTCCATTTTGTAGTTTTGGGTAGTTTAGGTTAGTGTTCTTCTCTTTTGTATTTTTCATTTCTTGTAGAACTTGTAATAGGGAGAGAGAGTGGTACATGTTGGGAAGTAAGAGTGCTTGTAATAGAAGGTGACATTCTATGAAAGGTGCTCTCTTACCTTATCTTCGTTTTCTTCTCTCAAACTCTTTTTATATGTTTAGCTAATCTTTTCTCTCATGGCAACTAACTACTAACCACTAACTAGTCTAACTTCTTACTTGATAATCCACGTGAATCTAATAGCCTCTACTTGGCCTTACTCTTGCAAGAGCCATTGATGGCTCATGATGATGGATCTGACACTCTAACATCTACATCTTTAACAAGCTAACATTATTTTATTTCATGCTTGCTCTTATTGGGTTTTGATGATTTAAGTGTAGCTTGCACTTGTTGGTTGAATTTGAATGTGAAAGTTGACATATGGGTCATGCTTTGAAACGTTCTTGAGCCAAGGACTAGTGAAGGCCAATGATACATGTAAGACAACTATCACTAAGAGGTTAGCATGTTGGTGGAGTCATTAGTAGTTAGTAGCCATGAGTTTTCTTTCTTTTTCACTTTTTATTAGAAATATCAAAAATCACAAACATCTTATCTTCTATGTTTCCCACTTCTTTGTGTTTCACCGTACTTCTCTTTTCCATTCTTTGTTTTCTTTCTTTTCATTCTTTCAAACATTGAAGAACTTTTAACACACGTGAATTAACCGGTAAAGCTTCTATCGCCTCCCGTCCTTGTGGATTCGACTCGTTTTAGCCTCTATGCTATAACGGAAGTATCGAGGAAGCCAAAGCGCGCACACACTTTAACTCTTGATTTCAAAACGACACTTTTCGTGCGCGGTTTTCCCCCGATCAAATTTTGGCGCCATTGCCGGGGATGGGAACGGTTTGATTTCACGTTTTTGTTAACTTTTCTTCTTTGTTTTTGGTGTGCAGGTTAAAGTTTTAGCGTTACAGAAGTTCACACTTGCTCTTGTGTGGTTGGGTAAAATCTTGTATATTCTTATACTCTTCTGCTAATTTTTGTTTATATTACTTGTTCACTGTAAATAACTTTAAGAACTAAAATACGAAAATTGGACGCTTTAAACCAGTTTAGACATTTGCATCTAGGCACGTGTCAATTTTCATTCCAATATACTGTATTTTATTCTTGTGTTGTTGATCTTGACGGAGGTGTACATATTGCATTGCATATAGTTAGGACAAACACGTGAGTTATTTACTCTTTTGTGTGTGTTCATTCTTATTTATATTGCACACTTGCACGAATTGAACTTAAGGGCAAAACCCAATACAATATAAGGTGGGGAAGTCATTACCCTCCCTTAGCCCAAAAATCACCTCCCCACTCACACAACCCAAGCCTAAATAAAATTTGCTAGACGTTGGCCCCTAGGGACATCTCAGACTCAATTAGGAGATTGACCTAAGGGGGAAGTTGTTAGAAGTTGACTCTTGTCAAATTAGTGTCTAAGGTTGGGGATTGAGAGGCGAAACCTCAAAGAACAGTGGTTTGACATAATTAGTCCCGTTGCTCCGGCACGGATACCTCCCACTGATCTTGCCCCTACCTGACCAATTAACTCGTGGTCAGATTTTGACAATGTACCCCCCGTGGACAGTCTAACCAGTTAGGAGTCGTCTAGGTCTAAGTCAACTCTAGCATAGGCTTGATTTCTTTTTCTTTATCTTTGTTTGTTTGTTTTCTTTTTTTGTATATTGTGAAATGGATTTTAACAACAATAATTCTTTCAATCATAATATGAATCCATATTTCACCCCGACCTCATTTTATTCGGATAACTCCAACCCGGCTATGTACAACATGAACCAACCATATATGCCGAGTTGGGATTATCCAACTCAATATGACCTATATTCCCAATCCTATGACTATAATTTTTAAAATAATTTTCACTCTTCACAGAGTTCATGGGGATCCACATACCCCGAGTCAAATTTCAACCATCTTGTCCACAATATTCATTCCCCATTTTTTGATTCATATACTTCTTTTCCTGAACCACCAGTTGAAGAAAAATCATCATTGGAAAGGAGTTTGGAAGAAGTAATAAAGGCCCAAAAACAATTTGAAAACATGATGGCCTCATCATGTCCACAAAATTTTCAAAATAGTTCTTTTCCAGAACCAGTCAAAGAAAAATCATTATGAGAAAAAACTATGGAACTCGTACAAGAGACCGAGCGAATAATACAAAATATGAATAAGTTCTCATGTCCATCAGATGTTCATATGACTCAAGAATCTTGTCATTTTGAAAATCCAACTTCAATTTCATCATACCAACCTGAACTTGACCAACATCAACCTCTTGATAGTTTGACAAGTTTTCCATTTCCTGAAATTGAACTTGAAGATGAATGTGAACCTTAGCTTCAATTTAGCGATTCGAATCCACTCCTTGAATCAATATCGACTCCTGCAGTGTTACCTGAACTAAATAACGTTCTTGAGCCAGTTTTGATTCCCATACTTCCTGAACTTGAATCGATCATTCACCCATTCACATTCCTTCCGTGGACGAAACTCAAGATTCAATTTCATTACATCCATTTGAACTTACCCAAAATTTTGAGAATCGCCTTGACATTTTGGCACGTTATCCTTTTCCCGAAATTGAAATTGAGCTTGAAAGTGATCCTAAACCTTAAGTTGGTAATTTCATTTCACTTTTTGATTCAAGAATGATCCTGGTATCTTTACCAGATTTTTTTCTCTATCTCGGAATTAACATTGAATCCTGTACCAGTACACCGTGAAATAGAATCACCAATATCTTATGATTACATTTCATTGATGGGGAAAGTGTGTGAAAATCAATTCTTTAGTTTAGACCCTATTTTTGGTCCAATTTCGACTCTCATTATTGACTCTCGACTTTGATCTGAGTCAAATTCGCGAGTTAGTATCGGTTTTTACTCCTGTTCCATTTGAGTCTAAATTAATCATCTCCCAAACTTACACTTCATTGTTGGACAAGAATGTTGTAGAAAATGACTCAGTAATTATTTTTGAAAATTAGAAATTATATGGGATAATTTTTTAAATAAGACCATTCATTCAATCATTATTTTACTGGGTCGTATTAGAGAGGTCACTGGTGGGTTTCTGCAAGATCCACAATATCTTGATTGGGTAGCAACGTTTGGCCCAATCATACCACTACCGGAACCACCACCATAAGGTAATTTTTCTTCCCTCTCCATTTTTTTCCTGTATATACACATTCACGATGCATTGAGGACAATGCATGAGATAAGTGTGGGGGAGGGTTTACTAACATAGTTAGTTTTACATTTTCTTTCTTTTACACTTCTTTTTTTTAGGAACTTTTTAAAAATTTTCTTTTGTATAAAAACTCTTTTCTTTCTTTTTACAAAACTTTTTGACATAAGGGAAATAGTTTTGATTTATTTTTAAGAAAATTAAGATTATCTTAGGAATTAGGAAGACCTAAAATTATGAAATTTTAAACCAAGTCAAAATAATAGATCTTGTTTAAATTTTAGGATAAGAAAGTAAGATTGAAAAGATAAATTGATCTTGAATTTTTTGCCTTAGATTTATGCACTTCACACTTACACAATTTTTGGGATTGAAACAAAGAGTGAAAATGCCATAAAAATATATTAAAAAATGATGATAAAATCACTTATTGAAGTTGGGTAATTATGCCTCAGGAAGCATGATTATTCATACCTAAATTGGTGGATAAAACAAAATAATCCCCTTTAGTTTTGTGGCCTTGTTTACTCGAGTCCTTAAGTCCGAGGGATGTTTTCTCATCTGGTGCCCTAAGATCATCTGGTTTGGGAGTCATCGGCTAAAGGCTCACTACCTGGGCAAATAAGAAAGCCTAAGAAAACTAAGGGAGGAAAAAATATTAAATAAATGGCATGAAAGTTAGAGTCGATATCCCAAAAATTTTCACTGTCACAAAGTGCATATTTTCTAAGAGTTTTATGAAAGATCAAAGAATCAATTCAATTTTAAATTCTTACATTTAATTTATAACAAGATTTTGCATTTCGACTTAGTTTAAGGAAGAATAATTTCTGGTTAACCTCTGACCTTGGATCACTTATATTTTCGCAAAAATAATTCAACAATTTTCTCTATTTCAAAATGTGTTTTTAAATACTAACATTTGATTTCTTTATTTATAGATTTTGTGGGTGCAATCTGCTGAAAACTCTTAGGAGACAAAACTCCTCCTCTACGGGAAACCTAGAGGTTTAACGGCTTGTTGCACATGCTCAGTGCAATCGCGTCACCTGCGAAAGTGGTGTAATAATTCCTTTAGTTTTTGTTTGCTCGGTAAGAGCAAAAGATAAGTGTGGGGGTGTGATTAGTCTCTAAAACTGCATATTTCATACCACATTTTCACATTTATTTAATATTAAATTCTGCTAAATAATACCTCTCTTGTATGTTTCTAGGTCTATGGTGTGCAATGAAGAAGAAGACCCTAAATAACCATTTAATGGGTGATTAAAGGCCTATAATATAGCCATTGACTTTGGAGAGCTGTTTTGTCAAAATCAGGGGCTGAAAACCAAAAACCGGGCGTTGACGCCGACAGGGGACAGCGCGCGGCCCGAAGCGCCGCGCGCGGCTCTAGAAGAGCCGTGAAAACGCGGCTTTTGCCGCATTTCCCGCGGCCGTACGGGCACGGGCACGGCCGCGCCCGTACTTTGGGCCAGGGTTTGCCCCTTGGCACCCTTCCCCTGGTGCTTATAAATACCCTTTGGGGTTTCCAGAGCAGAAGATATGCAGAGTTTAGGGTAGTTTGCATCTCCATTTTGTAGTTTTGGGTAGTTTAGGTTTGTGTTCTTCTTCTGTTTTGTATTTTTCATTTCTTGTAGAACTTGTAATAGGGAGAGAGAGTGGTACATGTTGGGAAGCAAGAGTGCTTGTAATAGAAGGTGACATTCTATGAAAGGTGCTCTCTTATCTTATCTCGTTTTCTTCTCTCAAACTCTTTTTACATGTTTAGCTAATCTTTTCTCTCATGGCAACTAACTACTAATCACTAAGTAGTCTAACTTCTTACTTGATAATCCACATGAATCTAATAGTCTCTACTTGGCCTTACTCTTGCAAGAGCCATTGATGGCTCATGATGATGGATCTGACACTCTAACATCTACATCTCTAACAAGCTAACATTACTTTATTTCATGCTTGCTCTTATTGGGTTTTGATGATTTAAGTGTAGCTTGCACTTGTTGGTTGAATTTGAATGTGAAAGTTGACATATGGGTCATGCTTTGAAACGTTCTTGAACCAAGGACTAGTGATGGCCAATGATACATGTAAGACAACTATCACTAAGAGGTTAGCATGTTGGTGGAGTCATTAGTAGTTAGTAGCCATGAGTTTTCTTTCTTTTCACTTTTTTCTAGAAATATCAAAAATCACAAACATCTTATCTTCTATGTTTCCCACTTCTTTGTGTTTCACCGTACTTCTCTTTTCCATTCTTTGTTTTCTTTCTTTTCATTCTTTTAAACATTGAAGAACTTTTAACACACGTGAATTAACCGGTAAAGCTTCTATCGCCTCCCGTCCTTTTGGATTCGACTCGTTTTAGTCTCTATGCTATAACGGAAGTATCGAGGAAGCCAAAGCGCGCACACACTTTAACTCTTGATTTCAAAATGACACTTTTCGTGCGCGGTTTTCCCCCGATCAAATTTTGGCGCCGTTGCCGGGGATGGGAACGGTTTGATTTCACGTTTTTGTTAACTTTTCTTCTTTGTTTTTGGTGTGCAGGTTAAAGTTTTAGCGTTGCAGAAGTTCACACTTGCTCTTGTGTGGTTGGGTAAAATCTTGTATATTCTTATACTCTGCTGCTAATTTTTGTTTATATTACATGTTCACTGTAAATAACTTTAAGAACTAAAATACGAAAATTGGATGCTTTAAACCAGTTTAGACATTTACATCTAGGCACGTGTCAATTTTCATTCCAATATACTGTATTTTATTCTTGTGTTGTTAATCTTGACGGAGGTGTACATGTTGCATTGCATATAGTTAGGACAAACACGTGAGTTATTTACTCTCTTTGTGTGTTCATTCTTATTTATATTACACACTTGCACGAATTGAACTTAAGGGCAAAACCCAATACAACATAAGATGGGGAAGTGATTACCCTCCCTTAGCCCAAAAATCACCTCTCCACTCACACAACCCAAGCCTAAATAAAATTTGCTAGACGTTGGCCCCTAGGGACATCTCAGACTCAATTAGTAGATTGACCTAAGGGGGAAGTTGTTAGAAGTTGACTCTTGTCAAATCGGTGTCTAAGATTGGGGAATGAGAGGCGAAACCTCAAAGAACAGTGGTTTAACATAATTAGGCTCGTTGCTCCGGCACGGATACCTCCCACTGATCTTGCCCCTACCTGTCCAATTAACTCGTGGTCAGATTTTGACAATGTACCCCCCGTGGACAGTCTAACTAGTAGGAGTCGTCTAGGTCTAAGTCAACCCTAGCATAGGCTTGTTTTCTTTTTCTTTATCTTTGTTTGTTTGTTTTCTTTTTTTTGTATTGTAACGCCCCGATCCCGCAGGTACGGGGACGTTATGACGACGTACATACGTGAGGTGAAAACACACTCACGCGTACGTTAAGCCTCAGTACAGGACATAGCCTCCATATAGACAAGGGGTCCAGCAGGAAATAAGTACAAGAATACCTGCAGAAAGAGGTTAGTTATCATAACAGATATGAAAACAGGGACAAATAAGATAACAGAAATAAAGCACTAAAATACCTATGAATAGTCCTGATGAGGAATCTCCCATGTGACTCCAAGGCACTCTCTGAAGCTATGGTAACTCGGATCTCCAATCTGGGCATGCAAACCCAGGGTCGTCAGAAAGCGACCTAGTGAGTGGTAAAATGAAGAAGGCAGGAATATACTATAATAATACAAGCACGATAATAAGATATAAGATATGATGTGGTAACAGTAATAAGCAGTAGACAAATATAAATATGTAATCATCGGGTCATGTCTCTAATCGTGTCCAGGTTATATCATAAATAATATTGTCTAGTGGTGACGTAATAGATATGAATGTGCTAGTGGTGACGTGACCGAAGTGAACATGCAGGTGGGCATATGCAATATGAACATGCAAGTGGGCATATACAATATAACCTCACTACTGTGTTATACATATACAGTAAGGATGTCTACAAGGTATACAGAAAACAGAATATATGCACATATGCAGAAATAGTATGCCACTACAGAAAGAGTAACATGTATCGGTTAGAGTAACAAGTATACATGTATGATATCGGATAAATGATCAGGTACGATAATAAGTACAACCATACAGTAGGAAACATGTATCAGGCAAGGAACAGTAACAAGAAGTAAACATGTATCATGTAAGTCATGTTATTTATACAATAGTAGCAATCAGTACCACCTGGTATTTTAATCAATCTCTTCCAGTGTCCCATACCACTGGCAGTTCATACTGGAGCCCGCACTCCAGTCGAACCCATCCGGACATGGCCTACGGGTACCATTATCCAAACGAGAGAGTGACCAAATAACAAGTGTTCCCGACGTCACTATTGTGTATACTGTTTTATTATGTTACTTGGAAACCCATGGTCGAGGAGTTCTTATCGGGTGGATGTATCCCGTGCATATCCGGGATCACGGCCTTAAACAAGCCCCTGGCTGCTAAGACCATGGCCCTCCGCTAAGAGGGGAGCATGAATGAAGTAACAAGAGCTCATGGAGCAATTGGTAGGTAGCACTACCGTCCCCTGCAGTGGGAAAACAATATGGATCCAGTACATCACCCGATAAGATCTAATCAACCGTCAAGTCTCCCCCATACCCCAGTTAGCTTTATGATCTGATATGTCATGTATACAATGGAATAAGAATAAATACAGTACATGACACGGGTAACATGATAACTGAACCAGAGTTCTGTTGATAGCATAGAACAATATAACGGGAATCGGGAACAATATATCGGGAACAATATAACGGGAGCAATATAACGGGAACAATATAACAGGATCAATAGATGTGGAAGTCCACATATTGCATATCAACAGCTCTCATGTCCAGTAACGGGAATATCCATATCAGTACCAGGAAACAATCATATAACATGATACGGTAACATGGCACAATAATACATGTATGATACACTGTGATCCATATGACAAGAAGATAGAAACAACATATGCATGTACACTTGTGCGGTGAGCTTATGTAGCAGTGATGTCTGTGTAACAAGTATCCATGTAACAATGAGAGTAATAATATGAAACGCAGTACACCATGCAGTGGGATATCCGTGTATCAGTGGCTTATCTATGTGGAGCAAGAATCCGTGTAACATATCATTGTCATGATAATAACCATAATATGAAATGCTATCCGTGTACTAGTGAAACATAGATGAGTAGCCATAAGTCTGTAGAGCATTAATCCATGTAATACCAGTGGTCCATGTATCATGTATTACCATGTCCTGTGACTTACTGTAACGGTGTCTAGCATGCATGTCCCGTAACAGTGTAGTGTCATCGTCTATCTGTGGCTCAGTATGTATGTCATGTGACTGTGATACAATACGTGTCATAAAAGTGTATAAGCATATGATGATATAGTGATCCGAGTGTCAACGGCTGTGCAGGTAGGATGACTGTGTCTGAATTGTCTATGCCAGTATGTATTGGTTCGATAATTACCTCCTTATCTGTATTTTAACTCAGAAAATACCTAACAAGATTCTAGGTCATTCCTATTACAATGACTGTCCGATCATGACCAATGATTAATTTGTAATTTCCGTATTTTATTCATAATCAGGATATATCAATCAATGTCACTAAACATAGTAATATATAAAATATAATTTATAAAAGAAAAACACTCACAAACTAGTCACAGGTTGGTAGCTCTCTTCCCCACGATCGCAACGAATCCAGAATCGTCCAAATCGGAGTCCGAATGCTCCCGATATCGCTCGAAGACCCAAAACCGAGAGAAAAGGTTAGTTACGTAATAACAGAAATTATTCAGGGGGCTATTTGTAATATTGCAGGGGCCTGAAAGTAAATTCTAAATTCACAGGGGTTAAAAGGAAATATTACCTTTAATGGGTCGGGTTGGGTGCAAATGGGTCGGGTTTGGGTTAAACCCAACCCAAACCCATTGGATCTTCCTCCAAATGAGAAGCAGCAGCAGCAGCCATGGGCTGCTGCTGCGGCCCTTGCGCGCCCGCCGCCCGGCTGCCCGGGCGGCGCGGCCGCCTCGCCGGCGCCTGCTACACCGCCGCGCCGGCGCCACCGCCGGCGCCGCGCGGCTACCCGTGACCGGGGCCCCACCGCGAAGAGGGGAAGAGAGAGGAAGAGGGTGGGGGCTGGCGCCCCCACCACCGCCCGCGCCGCTGGTTACCTGGCCGGCCTCCCACGCCGCCGGCGCCTGGCCGGCGGCGAGGTGGCGCGCGGCCACTTCTGGCCGCGGGCGCGGGTCAACCCCGCCCCTGGCCTGAAACAGAGAAGGGGAAGAGTGTGGGTTAAGAGAGAGATAGATAGATAGAGGGAGAGGGATTGAGAGAGAGAGAGTATCTGAGAGAGAGGGAGAGAGAGAGAGGTGTTTTTGAATGAGAGAGGGAGAGAGATATTTTAATAGAGGGAGAGAGAGTCGGTGGATGAAGTCGCTGGAAGTCGCCAGCGTTGAGAAGAAGAGGAAGGGAAAAGAAGAGGAAAGAAAAAGATTAAAAAAAATAGAATATTAAAATATTATAGTATTGGTCCAAAATTCGACTAGCTCCGAACGGTGCCCAAAAATTACAGAAAATAGAGAATATTATTTTGAGCCGTAATATGAAGACGGTTTGAAGAAATTCTATCTGGTTTGCAAATTAAAAATCCTGGAAGGTATCGCCGATACGGGCGACATCGGTTTGGCCGGATTTTCGATAAATTCAGAAAAATCCCCAAAAATACCCTAACGTAGCTAACACGATTCTTAAGACATCTGGTGAAAATGGATTCTCAAAATTCTAATCCGTTTGTGAAATAAAAAAATAGCAAGGCCGATTAGCGGTATCGGTCGATACCGACTACGGAGATTTGCCAAAATAATCCAGAAAAATTCCAGAAAATCCGGAAAAATCTCAAATATTAGAAAATGATTTTTGAAACTGAAATCAGGTCAATCGGAATACTACAGAGGTCAAATCAATTTTGTACGTCGTATCGCGTACCGATATTGAGATACGTACACTGGGAAGCAGGGGGTTACATGTATATTGTGAAATGGATTTTAACAACAATAATTCTTTCAATCATAATATGAATCCATATTTCACCCCGACCTCATTTTACTCGGATAACTCCAACCCGGCTATGTACAACATGAACCAACCATATATTCCGAGTCGGGATTATCCGACTTAATATGACCCATATTCCCAATCCTATGACTATAATTTTTAAAATAATTTTCACTCTTCACAGAGTTCATGGGGATTCACATACCCCGAGTCAAATTTCAACCATCTTGTCCACAATATTCATTCCCCATTTTAGATTCATATACTTCTTTTTCTGAACCACCAGTTGAAGAAAAATCATCATTGGAAAGGAGTTTGGAAGAAGTAATAAAGGCCCAAAAACAATTTGAAAACATGATGGCCTCATCATGTCCACAAAATTTCCAAATAGTTCTTTTCCAGAACCAGTCAAAGAAAAATCATTATGGGAAAAAACTATGGAATTCGTACAAGAGACCGAGCGAATAATATAAAATATGAATAAGTTCCCATGTCCATCAGATGTTCATATGACTCAAGAATCTTGTCATTTTGAAAATCCAACTTCAATTTCATCATACCAACCTGAACTTGACCAACATCAACCTCTTGATAGTTTGGCAAGTTTTCCATTTCCTGAAATTGAACTTGAAGATGAATGTGAATCTGAGCTTCAATTTAGCGATTCGAGTCCACTCCTTGAATCAATATCGACTCCTGTAGTGTTACCTGAACTAAGTAACGTTCTTGAGCCAGTTTTGATTCCCATACTTACTGAACTTGAATCGATCATTTCACCAACACACATTCCTTCCGTGGACGAAACTCAAGATTCAATTTCATTACATCCATTTGAACTTGCCCAAATTTTGAGAACCGCCTTGACATTTTGGCACGTTATCCTTTTCCCGAAATTGAACTTGAGCTTGAAAGTGATCCTGAACCTCAAGTTGGTAATTTCATTTCACTTTTTGATTCAAGAATGATCCCGGTATTTTTACCAGATTTTTTTCTCTATCTCGGAATCAACATTGAATCCTGTACCAGTACACCGTGAAATAGAATCACCAATATCTTATGATTACATTTCATTGATGGGAAAAGTGTGAAAATCAATTCTTTGGTTTAGACCCTATTTTTGAACCAATTTCGACTCTCATTATTGACTCTCGACTTGATCTGAGTCAAATTCTCGAGTTAGTATCGGTTTTTACTCCTGTTCCATTTGAGTCCAAATCAATCATCTCCCAAACTTACACTTCATTGTTGGACAAGAATGTTGAAGAAAATGATTCAGTAATTATTTTTGAAAATTAGAAATTATATGGGATAATTTTTTAAATAAGACCATTCATTCAATTATTATTTTACTGGGTCGTATTAGAGAGGTCACTGGTGGGTTTCTGCAAGATCCACAATATCTTGATTGGGTAGCAACGCTTGGCCCAATCATACCACCACCGGAACCACCACTATAAGGTAATTTTTCTTCTCTCTCCATTTTTTTCCTGTATATACACATTTACGATGCATTGAGGACAATGCATGAGATAAGTGTGGGGGAGGGTTTACTAACATAGTTAGTTTTACATTTTCTTTCTTTTACACTTCTTTTTTTAGGAACTTTTTAAAAATTTTCTTTTGTATAAAAACTCTTTCTTTTCTTTTTACAAAACTTTTTGACATAAGGGAAATAGTTTTGATTTATTTTTAAGAAAATTAAGATTATCTTAGGAATTAGGAAGACCTAAAATTATGAAATTTTAACCAAGTCAAATAATAGATCTTGTTTAAATTTTAGGATAAGAAAGTAAGATTGAAAAGATAAATTGATCTTGAATTTTTTGCCTTAGATTTATGCACTTCACACTTACACAATTTTTGGGATTGAAACAAAGAGTGAAAATGTCATAAAAAATATATTAAAAAAATGATGATAAAATCACTCATTGAAGTTGGGTAATTATGCCTCAGGAAGCATGATTATTCATACCTAAATTGGTAGATAAAAACAAAATAATCCCCTTTAGTTTTGTGGCCTTGTTTACTCGAGTCCTTAAGTCTGAGGGATGTTTTCTCATCTGGTGCCCTTAAGATCATCTGGTTTGGGAGTCACCGCTAAAGGCTCACTACCTGGGTAAATAAGAAAGCCTAAGAAAACTAAGAGAGGAAAAATATTAAATAAATGGCATGAAAGTTAGAGTCGATATTCCAAAATTTTCACTGTTCACAAAGTGCATATTTTCTAAGAGTTTTATGAAAGATCAAAGAATCAATTCAATTTAAATTCTTACATTTAATTTATAACAAGATTTTGCATTTCGACTTAGTTTAAGGAAGAATAATTTCTGGTTAACCTCTGACATTGGATCACTTATATTTTCGCAAAAATAATTCAACAATTTTCTCTATTTCAAAATGTGTTTTTAAAATACTAACATTTGATTTCTTTCTTTATAGATTTTGTGGGTGCAATCCGCTGAAAACTCTTAGGATACAAAACTCCTCCTCTAGGGGAAATCTAGAGATTTAACGGCTTGTTGCACATGCTCAGTGCAATCGCGTCACCTGCGAAAGTGGTGTAATAATTCCTTTAGTTTTTGTTTTGCTCGGGAAGAGTAAAAGATAAGTGTGGGGGTGTGATTAGTCTCTAAAACTGCATATTTCATACCACATTTTCACATTTATTTAATATTAAATTCTGCTAAGAATACCTCTCTTGCATGTTTCTTGGTCCATGGTGTGCAATGAAGAAGAAGACTCTAAATCACTATTTAATGAGTGATTAAAGGCTTATAATATAGCCATTGACCTTGGAGAGCTGTTTTGTCAAAATCAGGGGCTGAAAATCAAAAACCGTGCATTGACGCCGACAAGGGACAGACGGGACAGCGCGTGGCCCGAAGCGCCGCGCGCGGGGCTCTAGAAGAGCTGCGAAAACGCGGCTTTTGCCGCATTTCCGCAGCCGTACGGGCGCGGCTGCGCCCGTACTTTGGCCAGGGTTTGCCCCCTGCCCCTTTTCCCCGGTGCCTATAAATACCCTTTGGGGTTTCCAGAGCAGAGGATATGCAGAGTTTAGGGTAGTTTGCATCTCCATTTTGTTGTTTAGGGTAGTTTAGGTTATTGTTCTTCTTCTTCCTCTTTTGTATTTTTCATTTCTTGTAGAACTTGTAATAGGGAGAGAGAGTGGTACATATTGGGAAGCAAGAGTGCTTGTAATAGAAGGTGACAATTTATGAAAGGTGCTCTCTTACCTTATCTTCGTTTTCTTCTCTCTAACTCTTTTTACATGTTTAGCTAATCTTTTCTCTAATGGTAACTAACTACTAATCACTAACTAGTATAACTTCTTACTTAATTCACATGAATCTAATAGCCTCTACTTGGCCTTGCTCTTGTAAGAGCCATTGATGACTCATGATGATGGATCTAACACTCTAACATCTAAATCTCTAACAAGCTAACATTACTTTATTTCATGCTTGCTCTTATTGGTTTTGATGATTTAAGTGTAGCTTGCACTTGTTGGTTGAATTTGGATGTGAAAGTTGACATATGGGTCATGCTTTGAAACGCTCTTGAACCAAGGACTTGTGATGACCAATGATACATATGAGACAACTATCACTAAGAGGTTAGCATGTTGGTGGAGTCATTAGTAGTTAGTAGCATTTCGAAGTTCATGAAAAACTCCATCGTTGAATCACGTGCAAGTTATGGAACCTAAACTTGCAAGATTCTTTTTAACAAGGTGTGTAGTGGCAAGTATAGGATCGAATCCACAGACTTGTTCTTGAAAATTTAGTTATTAAAAATCTCACTTTTATCTTATTCTAGTTGAGAAATCCCTTGGATGAAGGTTTGAATTTTGTTTTTTTAAAAATAAATAAATAAATAAAGATCTTGTAGAAGAAAGCAAAAGCAAAATAAAAATATGAATAAAGTAAAAGAAAATAAAAATATGAAGAAAGCAAAAGAAGAAAGAAATACTAACCTTTTTGCGAAGATTTGAATAACCAAAGTAAAAAAAAAGAAATTAAGAGATTGGTACTAAGGGAAGAGGAAGATGAAGCACTGACTTGTTTCTTGTCGTCGCCTTGTTGTCTCCCTCCTCCAAACGATGCTGAAAACAAAAGAAGCTAATAAAAGAAAAGAGATGACTTCATGGAATCAAATATGCAAGAAAAGAATAGCATAAAAAAATAAAGAGAAAATTAAAGAAAGACTTAGACTCTCCAAACGATGCTGAAAACAAAAGAAGCTAATAAAAGAAAAGAGATCACTTCATGGAATCAAATATGCATGAAAAGAATAGCATAAAAAAATAAAGAGAAAATTAAAGAAAGACTTAGACTGAACGCTGTAAGATCGTGAAGAAGAATTCTGAATTTTATTTAATAAGCATCAAATACAAAGCCCTTGATCCTCTCCAATCTCGCAGTACAACGCTCAAAACTCTCTTTTTCTGGCTTTTCAGCTCTCTCGTGTGTTCTCTCTCAATGAATACAGGTATTTATAGGAAAATAGTGATAAGGGAGAGCGTAGGAGATAGGAAGAGTTGGCTATTTTTGAATTTCAATCTTCCCTTATCTCCAAACTTGATTTATTCAGAATTCTGATCTGCAGCTTATTGGCGTGTTGATTGCTGAATATTGCTTATCAGATGATAGAATTCGAAATAGTGATCAACATAAGAGTTGTAGCCCTTTAAATCTTCTTTCTGGATCATCTTGAATCATCAAATTTGAGATTCGGTAGCGAAAGTTATGATTAAAATGCTAAACTGTATCCAATCTGAATTCGAATTTAAATTGCTTCATCTCATCCGTTGATCTTCTCTCTATCATTTATCCTCAGCAAACCCAATAGGGTCTTCAAAAATTCATTTTTTCTTTGAATTTTTATAGTATTATCTTATCTGGTAAATCCAATCCTCAGATAAGATAGACTAAAGATTCTCTGAATTTGAGTCGATCCCTGTTTGATTTAAACTTTTGGGTTTGTTTGGATAGGATTCTAAATCCAATCCTCAGATAAGATAGACTAAAGATTCTCTGAATTTGAGTCGATCCCTATTTGATTTAAACTTTTGGGTTTGTTTGGATAGGATTCTAAATCCAATCCTCAGATAAGATAGACTAAAGATTCTCTGAATTTGAGTCGATCCCTGTTTGATTTAAACTTTTGGGTTTGTTTGGATAGGATTCATGTTTATCTTCTCTTTATCATCCTGCAAGGATTAGGACATTAAGACAAGTGAGTTTGTAATGATTTATTACAGAATCTGTGTAGGAATGTAATAATGTTTATGCAATATGTTTGTCCAAACACACCCCCACTTATCTTTTGCTCGTCCTCGAGCAAAACAAAACTAACCTAAGGTTTTTATTGGACCACTTTCGCAGGTCACGCGATTGTACTTAGCATGTGCAATAAGCCTTTAAACCTCTAGGTTACCCTAGAGGAAGAGTTGTAGTCTCCTGAGGGTTTTCAGTGAAGAATACTCACAAAATCCATAAAGAAAAGAAACAATTTGTTAGTATTTTTGAAAATATATTTTAAAAAGAAGAGGAAATATTTGAAGTGTTTTTACAGTATTTAAGCAACTTGTAAGTTATAAGAGTATCGAATTATTCATCCTTAGGCTTAGCCTCTATTCAAATATTTGTTATCAATTAAGGTTAGGAATAAAATTGTATTCTCATCTAGTCTATTATTTTACCCTAAGTCATATGCATCTTGTGACCGTGAATATTTTGGCTAAGGGTTCTTTAATTCTAACTCTTATGCCTTTTTTTGTGTATATACTGGTTGTAATATTCCTAGCTTTCTTAGGTTTTCTAATTTGCCCATGTAATGAGCCTTAGTCGGTGACTCCCAAACCGAATGGTTTTAGGGCACCAGATGAGAACACCCCAAGGACTTAGGACTCGAGCAAATAAGGCCACAAAACTAAGGATTTATTTGTTGATATCAACCACTTTTAGGCGTGAATAATCATGCTTTATGAGGCACAAAAATCCAGCTTAATTAGATGATTCTTATTCTATATTATATATATATTCTTCTCTCTTTCTTTTCTTCTTTTTTTTAAGGCATAAAATCTTTGTTTTTGAACCCTAAGTATGTAAGTATATAAAAGATGCATATTTTATCAAGATAAAAATCAAGACTGAATTACTTTTTTAATTTTTTCCTTCCTATCCTTAGAATTAAACAAATATTCTTATTTTAACTAAGTATAAGAAATCCTAATTATGATTCTCTTATTCCTTAAAATTAACTTAATTTCTTACAAAAATAAGTCAAAGTATTATTTTCCTTTCCAAAAGTTTTTTTTGTAACAAGATTTTTTTAAATTTTTATTTATTTTTTAATCTTTTTTTTATTTTATTTATTTTTTTAGAAAACCTAAAAGAAAACTTATGTTAACCCTCCCCCACACTTATCTCATGCATTGTCCTCAATGTATGAATGAATGCATAGCATGCTACAAATGTAAGAATGTGAAGGATAGATAGTACCTGATGAGGACGAGTGGATGTCATCCATCATTGTCTAATTAAGAGAAAAAATACAAAAACTATAATACATAAAGGGATCCCTTGTATGTATAGAGATCAATCCTGATAAAAAGGATCTTCCAGAAGGATTTCCTTCACTTCTGGGCTCAGATACTCACGGTATGGTTTTAAACGATGACCATTTACTTGAAAAGTGGTACCATCCGTGGTATTGTGGACCTCAATTGAACCATGTGGGTGTACCTTATGAACAATGTACGGACCGGTCCAACGGGATTTTAGTTTTCCCGAAAGAGATGTAGACGGGAATTGTACAACAAGACTTTTTGTCCTGGCTGAAATTCCTTCCGAGTTATGATCCTATCATGCATAATCTTCATACGATCCTTGTACCGTTTTGAGCAATCATATGCATCATTTCTTATTTCTTCAAGCTCATCCAGTTGAAGTTTCCTAGACTTTCCTGCCTTGTCTAGATCAAAATTTATGCGTTTGATTGCCCAGTATGCTTTATGTTCTAACTCGACAGGAAGATGGCAAGCTTTGCCATAAACTAACATATATGAAGATATTCCAATAGGAGTTTTGAATGCAGTTCTATATGCCTATAAGGCATCAGTCAGGCGAAGAGACCAATCTTTTCTAGTGGTGTTCACAGTTTTCTCTACAATGGTCTTGATGGCTCGATTGGAAACTTCTACTTGACCACTAGTCTGTGGGTGGTAAGGGGTGGCTACTCTATGGCTGATGCAATATTTTCTCATTAAGGCTTCAATGTATGATTGCAGAAATGTTTTCCACCATCGCTGATGATTGCACGAGGAAAGCCAAAACGAGAGAATACATTCTCTTTCAAGAAGTTTACCACAACTTTGTGGTCATTGGTTTTACATGCTACTGCCTTTATCAATTTAGAGACGTAGTCAACTGCTACAAGAATATATTGGTATTTATGGGATATAGGAAAGGGATCCATGAAGTCAATGCCCCAAACATCAAAGATTTCGACAACTAAGATCGGGTTTAATGGCATTTCATTCCGGCGTGCAATCTTCCCTAATCTTTGACAACGATCACATGATTGACAGTAGACACGAGCGTGACGAAATAGAGTGGGCTAATAAAAATCACATTGCAAAATTTTTGCAACAATTTTCTTCCCACTAAAATGGCCTCCACAGGCTTGGTCATGGCAAAATGAAAGGATGCTCCTAAATTCTGAGTCAGGAACGCAACGTCGAATGATCTGATCGGGACAGTACTTGAACAAGTATGGTTCATCCCAGAAGAACCATTTGACCCTAGCTAAGAAGCGCAATCATTCTTGCTTGGTCCATGAATCGGGCATCTGTTCCGTGACAAGATAATTCACAATGTTAGCATACCACGGAACAATTAAAGAGGAGATGGACATTAACTGCTCATCCGGAAATGTCTCAAGGACAGGTAGTGAGTCGGACACAGATTCGACCACAATCCTAGACAAATGATCTGCTACAACATTCTCAGCTCTTTTTATCATGGATTTGTAAGTCGAATTCCTGTAGGATTAAGATCCAACGGATTAAACGGGCTTTAGCATCTTTTTTCGTGAGAAGGTACTTTAAAGCTGCATGATCGGTGTAGATTAGGATCTTAGAACCTATAAGGTATGGACGGAATTTGTCAAGAGCGAAAATGACTGCAAACAACTCTTTTTCAGTGGTGGAATAGTTCAGTTGGGCGTCGTTAAGAGTCTTACTGGCATAGCAAATGACATGAGGAAGTTTATCCACTCGTTGGCCTATGACAACCCCTACAGCATAGTCGAAAGCGTCACACATCACCTCAAATGGGAGATTCCAATCAGGTGGTTGGATGATGAGTGCTGAGGTTAACTCGATTTTTAGCCTTTCAAAGGCTTACAAACAAGAAGGGGTGAACTCAAAGGGAACATCCTTTGCTAGAAGATCACAAAGAGGTTTGGAGATTTTGGAAAAATCTTTGATAAAGCGGCAGTAAAATCTAGCATGGCCTAAGAAAGATCGCATCTCCCGAACAGTTCTAGGATGTGGTAATTTGGCGATTAGCTCTACCTTAGTTTTATCAACCTCTATACCTCTATCAGAAACAATGTGTCTTAAGACAATCCCGGATTTAACCATGAAATAACATTTTTCTCAATTAAGAACTAGGTTCTTCTCCTTGCATCTTATCAATACCAATGATAGATATAAACCCTCATCAAAAGTAAACCCAAAGACAGGGAAGTCATCCATGAAAACCTCTAGAAATCGCTCAACCATATCTGAAAAGATGCTCAACATATACCGCTGAAAAGTAGCCGGTGCATTGCATAGCCCAAAGGGCATGCGACGATATGCAAATGTGCCAAACGGACATGTGAATGTCGTTTTCTCTTGGTCCTCACGAGCAATGTGGATTTGGTTATATCCTGAATAACCATCAAGGAAGGAATAATAAGCGTGACCGACAATACGTTCTAACATTTGGTCGATGAAAGGCAGAGGAAAATGATCTTTCCTAGTCATGGAGTTGAGTTTCCTATAGTCTATGCACACTCGCCAACCAGTTTGAACACGAGTTGGAACCAACTCATTGTTCTCATTAGTAACAACTGTGACTCCAGACTTTTTGGGTACAACTTGTATCGGACTAACCCACTGACTATCAGAAATATGGTAAATGATACCCGCATCTAACAATTTTATTATCTCCGCTCTCACCACCTCTTTCAAAACAGGGTTTAAACGCCTCTGTGGTTCTCTCGAGGTCTTAGCAGTCTCTTCAAGATGAATTTGGTGCATTACCACAGAGGGGCTAATTCCCTTGATGTCTGTTATGGTCCATCCTATGGCTTCCTTATGTTTTTCAAGAACATCTAGCAACTTTTCTTCTTGGTCCTTATCTAAATGAGATGATATGATTACAGGCAAGGTTTTTGACTCACCTAGGAAGGCATACTTCAATGTGTCGGGTAAAGGTTTGAGCTCCAACTTGGGAGGCTCAACGATTGATGGAACAGGAATAGATGTTGACAATGGTGAGGGTTCTACCTTAGGTCTCCATAGGTTGGTGTCCATGATGGGGACAGAATCTAACAATGCGTTCACCTCTTCTATAGACTCAATATCAAAATTCATTCCAAAATGGGCTAAGCATTTCTCCAAGGGGTCTTCATAGCAAGACTCCTCAAAGGTGTGATTGATCGACATATCAATCATATTGACCTCCTCATGATCGTCCATTACATGTGGTTGGGAACTAGTATGGAAAACGTTTAGCTCAACTGTCATATTCTCAATTGACAAGGTCATGACTCCATTCCTACCTCTAATAACAACATCAGCAGTAGTAAGAAATGGTCTCCCTAAAATCACAGGGGAGTGATTGCTTGGATCTCTAAGTGGTTCATTGTCTAAGACCACAAAGTCAGCAGGAAAATAGAATTCGTCGACCTTCAAAATAACATCCTCAACAACTGACCTATCTGCTAGAAGCAATGTAAGGTTAGTGGGTTGCAACTCCCCTAAACCTAATTGTTTGTACACAGAATAGGGTAAAAGGCTTACACTTGCCCCTAAATCTAGTAGACAGCAATCCATAACCTGATCTCCTATCCTAACAGAAATAATTGGACTCCCTGGATCCTCATATTTGGGTGCAATGGGTTGCTGGATGAGACACGATGCTTGTGTAGCAAATGCAGCTTCACGAGGCACAGAACTTTTCCTCTTGACCGTTGTTAGGTCCTTTAGAAATTTAGCATATGAAGGTATCTGATTAATGGCATCCAAGAAGAGAATGTTGATTTGGACGTTTTTGAAAACTTTCAAAATTCCCTCACAGTGATTTTTCTTTCTAATTGGTTGAAGACGTTGAGGAAATGGGGCTTTGGGCACAAAAGATTTATCTTGATTGTCAAGAATAATTTGATCATCTTTCTTTGTTGACTCCTTTGGTTCCTTTTTTTCTTTTTCTTTTACAAATTAGGATTGTTTGGTGGATCTTGGACTTGGTTGTCTACTCTCTTGTCTGACCGTAAAGTGTGGATGGCTTGGACTTGATAGTTTGAATCAGAACTAATTTCAAACTGGCCTGTTGGAGTATTTTGAGGAGTAGGTTGTCCTCTCGGGTTGGGCACAGTTTGACTAGGGAAATGTCCTTTCTCTCTCTCCCTAACAGTTGCAGCTAACTGTTCTATCTGAACCTCGAGCCTGGCTATCGTCTGATCCTTATTTTGCACATTTGGGCTTGAGTTTGATTAGTTATTAGTTGGCTCTGCATGAATTGTTGGAGAGTGTCCTCTAAAGATGGTTTTCTTTGATTGGGAGGGACATATGGAGGAACAGATGGTGTTGCATTGAATTGATTTTCCTTGTGAAATTGATTATTAGAAGATGGTCCTTGAAATGATGATGATCCACCATATCCTTGTCCTTGAGGAGACTTCCATGAAAGGTTGGGATGATTCCTCCATCCCGGATTGTATGTTTCACTAAATGGGTTGTTGGGATTGGGCTTGCGAAATGTATTAAGTACATTTTGCTCCGCTTTAATAATTGGCAAGGCGGGCCATTGTTCAACCAAGTGGTCTTGACTGTCGCAAAGGACACAAACGGGAGACACCACTGGTTTGGATGGTTCGGGAGCTGAAGATTGTGCTACCTTGCTCAATTCTAATGCTTCAAGTATTCGTACTACTGATGTCAATTTGGTATCACTCTCAAAATTAGGGTTGACTTTATGTATACCACCCTTGTTAGTGGTAGTTGAGGTGGTAAGTTGCTTATTATCAACACTAACAGGCTCCCATTGTAGAATATTTTCTGCTACCTCTTCAAAGAATTGCCATGCATCATCGGCCGTTTTGCTCGTGAATGTTCCATTGCAAAGGGACTCAATCATGGTCTTATTCGAGTAGTCTAACCATTCGTAAAGAATTTGAATCAAACGGATCTTTTCGAATCCGTGATGGGACACTCAAGTAAAAGATCCTTGAATCTTTCAAAATATGTGAATAATGTCTCCCCTTGTAGTTGATAGAAGGTGTTGAGGGCTTGACGTATGGTAGCAGTTTTCTGCTTAGAATAGAACTTCCTATAGAAGGCTTTGGCTAATCCTACCCAAGTAGAAATTGAACCCGGTTGTAAAGAAAGAAGCCAAGATTTGGCTCTTTCTTTTAGAGAAAAGGGGAATAACCTAAGTTTTAGGGATTCCTCTGTCATTTGATGATACTTCATGGTCCCACAAATATCCTCAAATTTCCTAACGTGTTGATATGGGTTCTCATTTGCCAATCCCCGAAAGATTGGAAGCATCTGTATCATCCTGGATTTAATCTCAAAATTTGCCGTAAGGGCTGGCAAGGTGATACAGGAAGTTGGGTGGACCTTGTAGGATACATGTAATCCTTTAAGGTCATTTGTTTGGTTTCATTAGCGTCACCCATTATTGCAGTAGGGTCAGAAACAATAATGGATTCTAATCGACCCTTAATACGAACCCACTTTCGCATGAACCAGGGTACTGTCCTGATGAAGGATTTTCTAAATCCTAGATAAGATTACACACAAGATGACTCAACCAATCAATTGCAATCAAGTGTTTTTTATCTTGAATTTAATTTAAAGGTAATCATTTTTTTTTCAATCACTAATCTTAAGAGAATAGAATTCTCCCCAGTTAGACAGCTCCTAACTGGGTTGGAAGGATAGTGGGTTTATCGGTTAAACCTGTCAAATAAGCGATTCAGTTCTTCCTCCAAGCCAGGCACCGCCGCAATAGGTAAGTCACCTTTCTAGACAAGGAAGTTCCTCTTCGAAAGTTTGAAAGTGTTCACCGGAGTCTTCTCAAATAGTTCTACTTAAATGAGCTCGAAATCCTAGTGGCTGAGTTCTAATTGATTTTAAATTAGTTCATGCTTGGGGAAAAAAACTTATATGCGGTTGTGATTTTTGAGCTAAGGAACGGGTGATGAAATCCCGACCTTATGTGAGGGGGGACAACTCTTAAGATCTTTTATACAAGTATGCACTAATGCAACACAAAATTCAATCAATAAGCACCTTCAAAACCCATTGACAAGAGATTCGTGGGTAGAGTTAGAAAATACTAACCTTTCCGGCGACTGAAGCAAGCAAGTTTTTATTTATTTTTATTTTAGCAAAGCAATATGTCATAAGCAAGCAAGCTTCTTGTTGTTGTGCAAGTCTTCCTTTGTTCATGCAACATCCCTGCAAAAGAAAATTTGAAATTAAATTTTACGGATGGAAAGAAAAATAAAAAAAAAGAAAAGAATTTTGAAATTTTTTTAAGATTTAACTTTCTGAATTTTTTTTTAATTTTTGATAATTTTTTAATTTTTTAATTTTTTTAATATTAAACTAGAAAAAGATTAGATGTTGATTTTCAAAACTAAAAATTTTCACGAGTCCCCGGCAACGGCGCCAAAAACTGTTCGCATTTCGAAGTTCATGGAAAACTCCATTGTTGTTGGATCACGTGCAAGTTATGAAACCTAAACTTGCTAGAATCTTTTTAACAAGGTGTGTAGTGGCAAGTATAGGATCGAATCCACAAAGACTTGTTCTTAAAAATTTAGTTATTAAAAATCTCACTTTTTTCTTATTCTACTTGAGAAATCCCTTGGATGAAGGTTTGAATTTTGTTTTTTTAAAAATAAATAAATAAATAAAGATCTTGTAGAAGAAAGCAAAAGCAAAATAAAAATATGAATAAAGTAAAAGAAAAATAAAAATATGAAGAAAGCAAAAGAAGAAAGAAATACTAACCTTTTTGTGAAGATTTGAATAACCAAAGTAAAAAAAAAAGAAATTAAGAGATTGGTACGAAGGGAAGAGGAAGATGAACCACTGAACTTGTTTCTTGTCGTCGCCTTGTTGTCTCCCTCCTCCAAGCGATGCTGAAAACAAAAGAAGCTAATAAAAGAAAAGAGATGACTTTATAAAATCAAATATGCAAGAAAAGAATAGCATAAAAAATAAAGAGAAAACTAAAGAAAGACAGACTGAACGCTGCAAGATCGTGAAGAAGAATTCTGAATTTTATTCAATAAACATCAAATACAAAGCCCTTGATCCTCTCCAATCTCGCATTACAACGCTCAAGACTCTCTTTTTCTGGCTTTTCAGCTCTCTCGTATGTTCTCTCTCAATGAATACATTTATGGGAAAATAGTGATAAGGGAGAGCGTAGAGAGATAGGAAGAGTTGGCTATTTTTGAATTTTAATCTTCCCCTTATCTCCAAACTTGATTTATTCAGAATTCTGATCTGCAACTTATTGGCGTGTTGATTGCTGAATATTGCTTATCCGATAATAGAATTTGAAACAGTGATCAATATAAGAGCTGTAGCCCTTTAAATCTTTCTGGATCATCTTGAATCATCAAATTTGAGATTCGTAGCGAAGTTATGATTAAAATGCTAAACCGTATCCAATCTAAATCCGAATCTAAATTGCTTCATCTCATCCGTTGATCTTCTCTCTATCCATTTATCCTCAGCAAACCCAATAGGGTCTTCAAAAATTCATTTCTTCTTTGAATTTTTATAGTATTATCTTATCTGGTAAGTCTAATCCTCAGATAAGATAGACTAAAGATTCTCTGAATTTGAGTCGATCCCTGTTTGATTTGAACTTTTGGGTTTGTTTGGATAGGATTCATGTTTATCTTCTCTTTATCATCCTCCAAGGATTAGGACATTAAGACAAGTGAGTTTGTAATGATTTATTACAGAATATGTGTAGAATGTAATAATGTTTATGCAATATGTGTGTCCAAACAGTAGCCATGAATTTTCTTTCTTTTTCACTTTGTTCTAGAAATATAAAAAATCACAAACATCTTATCTTCTATGTTTCCCACTTCTTTGTGTTTCACCGTACTTCTCTTTTTCATTCTTTATTTTCTTTCTTTTCATTCTTTCAAACATTGAAGAACTTTTAACACACACGTGAATCAACCGGTAAAGCTTCTATCGCCTCCCGTCCTTGTGGATTCGACTCGTTTTAGCCTCTATGCTATAACAGAAGTATCGAGGAAGCCAAAACACACACTTTAAATTTTGATTTTAAAACGACACTTTTCGTGCGCGGTTTTCCCCCGATCAGAGCACTTTTCTTCCTGGAGCTTCGTTGTCTCTACCCAACACCGAGTGTAACGGTCCCAGGTTTAATTACCTCAAAATTCTATGATCATCAACCTTATTGCTCGTTAATCAGAATATACTAAAGAAATTTTGGCAGCATCTCCTCTGAAATATAGACTCCATCTCAATACAATAAGTTAGATTCAGCATTTCAGCTAACATCAGCCTTCTTATAAATCTCATTTTCATCATTTAGTTCATCCCAAGGTCCATCAAATAAACATATACATAAGAGTGCTTCCATGATATAATTTTCTAACTCATAGTGACTAATAACATCAGAGTTTATAAAATGATTTACAATCTACAATAAGTACATATGTTATCTCAGGAGAACATCCTTGCAGCTCTAAATCGAACCTTCGCCTTGTCGTGACCTGAAAATATCAATCTGTGGTGGGGTGAGCTCAACAGCTCAGTGAGTGAAGTCATTCAAAATAGAGTTTGTACTATACTACCATTATACTTGAAATATTATACAGTTGAGCGATGTCAAAAAAATCAGTTTCAATACTTTTTTACTTGTGGTTGATACTGCAGCTTATGAATCATAGACTCTTTCTATTACCTGATACTTCCTATATGTATTCTTCTGTGTACACGTGACCAATATTTCATTATTATACAATCTCAATGATTTTGCAATACTTGACTTACTCGTTAGTCTCTTATAATCACCTCTCCGGTTTCCAGTTTGTAACATGTTCGTATTTCATATATATAGTCATGGTCACAACACAACTTTTAGAGAGCCTAATTTTACTCACTAGATTAGTTACAGTTCAATATTGCACCTACCCCAATATACATATGACATCACACACTACTCATGATAGTATCCAATTATAATTGTGTTCATACATGAAGAAATACGGGATACTCACATCCATATACTGGATGTCATAACAATCATATCCATATACCGGATATCATAAACAATCATATGCATATACTAGGTGTCATACCTATTAACATCCATAATTCGGATATCGTAACAATCATATCCATATACCGGATATCATAAACAATCATATGATATGCTAGGTGCCATACCTATTAACATCCAATTTCTAACTTAACGATATTGACATACCTGATCAATATAAAATATAATCGTAACATGTAAATTAACATACATGATCAACATAAAATATAATCGCAACATGCATACATGATCAGCATAAAATATAATCTCCCCTTCGATCACCTCCGGTTCAACCCGGTCCCTTCCTCCGATACGTTTACCACGTATTATTCTCCCCTTCGATCACCTCCGGTTCAACCCGGTCCCTTCCTCCAAACATGCAATAATCATATCCTTCATATAATAACCACATGCAAGGATTCATAAGACAATGTCAACATAAAGGATTCACATGATTCCTACTTTACATGATGCCAATATTAAGAAAGACATTAACATGTATAAGTAACCACTTATTAAACTAACAACATGCAAGCCTTTTCAAGATAACCAATATGTTATATCATTCCAATATATGTGTAGCCAAACATATGCATGAAGTCAAGTATGATGTTCATTCATAAAACTATTTCTTTTTAAGAGGCATGTGTTAGACTACTATGCATACACAATAACGTGTCGATCATGCACCCATGTAAGCATTCAACTTAATGATCCCCAATATCTTACCGGTGAAGTTCTGACTCGTAGTACCAGTATTCACTTCTCCTAATCATAATACTTATTCACCTTTTACCATTTAATTAACATTCAGGATTTGTCATCATTTGCCTCTTTTATCCTCAGGCAAACTGCCTATTGGCTATAACTTAATTTAATTCAAAATATTCTCATTACTTCTAATACAAGTGATAGTTACACGACAATTCCGATTTTAATGAATTATTACACTTTTGATATCATAATTATCCTTTATTTCAAGTAAGGACTGGTTTTAGTACTTTTAATTGGTACAACCCAAATTTATCCCAGGTTCCACCAATACTGGTGTTAACGCTACTGACTTCTATACAACATGTTTTGTTATTGCTTACTTCTATCTTCTAGTTTCAAACCACACAGTTACTAGTCAAATCATCATCTGCGCTCGCATATGAATCCCACACACATATGTACATGCGTACACATACACATATCACTTAACCTACTGGATTACTAATCTCATTGACACGACGCTCAATCTTTCGTCTGTATTACTAACTTTCAATTATTAAGGTAATTATCTAACTCTTACCGGTTAGATATAATCGGTGTCACTATAAAGATGTGACTTTCAAGCTTAATAGAGGATTCTGATGTTCTGATAAATCAATTACAAGAATACTTGAAAGTCTCCGGTGTATTGAGTAGGCATACCAAAATATTAGTTCAATACTATCAGTATTTGTTTTGTTGATATCGAATTATCCATCTCTAATCGGTATATATCATATTAAGTTGTCAGATTTACTCAATACTGACTCTAACTGGTTTTTACAGTTTAATTACTCATTTGATACTTATACACCATCATCGGTCACCCATTATCTGATAATGATCAGACTTGATCTTATTCAGTAGTTTTTCATTAATAATCATTAATCGCTAAAAGTACAATATCCACTTATGTGTTCTGGTTCAAAGGTTTTATTCTTCCACCTCTCATTAGGTTCGATAAATCTTAGTTATTTATCTATTAAATTGCTTTCAGTTGCTACCGATTAACAACTTAATCGATATATAATCATGTAGGTCACCAGCTGACCCTTGCTGCCTCAAGTGTGCTAGTTGATACACAAAATCACGTTATGAGCATATATATATATATATATATATATATATATATATATATATATATATATATATATATATCATGAAATACAACAAATACGAAAACAGTATTCACAAGATCAATATTCAATATACTACATAATGTTTGAGTATCCCGTGTACTTGACTTAACAATAAGCTTTTGATGTTCAAGCTATTTATCAAGCATGTCCGGTAGTACTAGGAATTCAGTTACTCTAATTCAGTTCATTATCAATTACTTTGATCAGTTCCATCATTATCGGTTCACGTTCACAATTGCTAATTAACCGAAATGTCCCGATCCGATTCGAGTTATCAATATTAACAAAACCTTCAATAATTTAATCAATAAACTATTTCTATCATACTGCATCAATTACATATATCTCAATTGACAGAGTTTTCTATATCACGGTTACATCGAGTTACTCGAAGATAATTTCTAATTTCATTTGCTCAGTTCAATTCTAATATTAACTTCGGATTCTGCTTATACCAGTATTAACATAACCAATTCTATAATTATCCGATCATGGTTGATGGGTCTCAAGTAATCTTTTATCTTAACTGATTTCTAATTATCTCTTATTAATAAATAAACATTCATGATCTGTAATCGATTCCCCGTTGTCACTGTTTAGTCCACTCACCGAGTATACCGTGTTAACCAATTGCCATCCGATTATTATTATCCTTAACTATTACTTTCATAACAGATTGGACATCACTTGCATATAATATCAATATTCATTTAACTATCATCATTATTTTCTTACTAGTTAATACACATGTAATCACCGTGTTTAAAGGAATCGGGGGAGACTTTACCCACTTAATAATTTTCAGGTTAAGTGGCTCCAATATTCATCACAGACAGACATATGGCATTAGCCGATAATTTATACTTAACCATTTCTATCAGAACCCAGTACTTAATTATTCAGTTCTTATTTCTAATAAATACTCGCAGTATATATATAACACTCAGAAACTCACAAACACATAACTCGTGTGGTATTTGTCGGTGTTCATCCATACCAATACACTTACAGGCATTTAATTGTCATGTCTATACGAGTTATAAATGGTAGGACACAACTTGATATCATACCCGTATTATGTTCACGCATAGATATATAACACGCCTGCAATTCATTATTCGGGATATTCTATTGGATTTCGGTTCCATAACACCAATTCACTTTTACAATAACTGCCACAATCATCTATTTAATGATGTAATCTCTTAGTTCCAATGAATCAATTTTATCAATAATTTCCCAATAACAATTATTTCTAAATTGGGGAAAAACAGACTTAAGTTAGGACTTCCACTCACCGGGTATACCGATAAATTTTGAACACGCAATACCGTATACTGATATACCAGATGTGTAGCTCTCGTTTTCACGATCACAACGGCTCAAGAATCGTCCGAATCCGACTTCGGATGGCCAAGATATCGTTCGGAAACCACACCCAATATAAAAGGTTAGATACGTAATAACTAAAAATATTCAGGGGGCTGTTTGTAATTTTTCAGGGTCCCCAAAGTAATTTATAATTCCACAGGGGCTAAAATGAAATTTTACCTTTAAAGGGTCGGGTTTGGGTGCAAACGGGTCGAGTTTGGGTTAAACCCAAAACCCAAACTCGTTTGGGTTTTTCACCCAAATAAGCAGCAGCAGCAGCAGTGCACTGCTGCTGCCGCCTTCGCGCGCCCACCGCCCGGCCGCCGCTCCGGCGCCCCTGGCCGCCGGAGGGCCCCACCGAGAGAGAGAGAGGAGAGAGAGAGAAAGAGAGAGCGAGAGAAAGGGTGGGGGCTGGCGCCCCCCCCCCCCCGCCGCCGGCGCCTGGCCGGCCTCCGGCGTGCCGCCGGCCATCACCAGAGAGGGAGAGAAGATGGGAGTGAGGGGGGGGGGGAGAGAGAGAGATAGGGAGGGAGATTTTTATCTCTCTCCCCCCACCTACTCCCCTACCTACTCCCCCACCTACTTCCCTTACTTATCATACCTCCCACACCTCCCATACTCCATCAATCAAATCTTATTTATTTATTTATTTTTTCTTTCTTTCTTCATTTTCCCAACTTATTAATACAAACCATAATTAACATTAAATACCAATACCCGGTATTTATACAAGTATTTCATGCAGTGTATACATCCATGCATAATTCTAGAAAAATATTATTAACCCAATAATATTACTTTAACTCAGAGTTTACCAATCCGGGTGTTACACCGAGGGTCTCGGAGCGATTGGGCGCATAGAGGGCCCCCTCAGGTCTAACAGTCAGTTCCAGTTATGACAGTCATAATTGAGCCAGTACAACTTCCGAACCCTTTCGTGGATCTCATTGGTGACCGGCGCTCCTCCTTAGGGAGTGGACCCCTATTCCACAAAGTCGAATTGCGTTCACAATCCTTAGGTAAGGAAGCCTCCCAGGGACCAGAGACATGAACGACGGTGTCGCGTTATCCATGGTCGTTATTCACCAGGTTGATGATCAACTTGTTACACCCACTCCGAGGGACGAAGGAGTGAGCATCTTGATGAGATTTTTTTCATCACATAGGTGGCACAAAATTCCTCGACCCCGTATATATCAGGGGTCAAGGAAGCGCATAGGGCTTCAAAACTTAAAATAGTTTGTCAGGCCCTCGGTGTCAATTGCGAGGGTGGAACCTTGAAACAGGCCAGGACATTTTGGACAAAGGGGGTCAATGATAGTTTCACTCCAAAGCCAAACTCTGGGGGTGAAAATACACGCCGCCGGTAGGAGGCGACACTGTGACGTCTGTCTCAGGGGAACACCACTCTACTTCAATCTTGGATGGTAGACGAACGCCGTACATCGTCAAGTACTCGTCGGCCTTCTTCTGGCCACGAAGAACACGTGGGTTAGGATCGAAATATATGGCCTCTCTCGTTCTGTGAGCGACCCTCTTTCCTTTCTCCTCCACAGCGCCTCTGCTGCTCGCCTCATCTCCGACGGCGACAAATTTTCCTCTCGCCATTTCAAAGATCGATTGATGGATTTGAATGCAAAGATTCAGAACAAAAAGGAAGGGGAAACGAAAAGACAGAAAGATCAAAGAAATTTAAGATTTGTGAAAAGCCCAGGCTTTCAACTTTTCTCCTAATTAAAAAGTAGGCGCTGACGTCACCGCAATGATGGTGGCCTAAAGCTAAAGCGTCTTTTCACACGCCAGCTAGCTCTAATCCTAACCATTGCGCTAATCCCAACTCACTCTGATGGCTTTCAAACAACGGCTATCTGCTCAGAGAGCATGCATACTGGACACGTGACTTGACTTTTTTGCCGGCTTGTAACACTCCGTTCCTGGAATACGTACCAAGATACATGTCCCGTTTTTTTCGCTCGTATTTTTCCTATTTGCCCCGTATTTATTTTATTATTATTTTTATTATTATTTGGTATCAGACCCATATTTGGTGGATTTCAGAGTCAATCGGAACCCAAACCTAAGACCCGATCTCTTTCATACAGTGATATTTCTTGATTTAACTTTCTTGGTAGTTAGATTTGACCTGTTTCAGTTTTAAATTTTATTTTTCATAATTTTTTGGTTTTTTTCTGATTTAATTTTCAAATTTTCTAAATTCGGTGTCGACCGATACCGCCGATCGATTCCAGAATTTTTAAATTACAAATAAGATTAATTTCTTGAATCTGATTCCGGTATTCTTCAGTGTTGTAATATTTTCTATTTTATAGATTTTTTTGAGATTTTTCTGAATTAGTCAAAATTTAATTGAATAAAATATTATTATTTACTTCCTTTTCCCTTCTCCTCATTTTTGTATATTTAATTTCCTAACTTTCTTAATTTCCCTATTTTTTTAATTTTACCACTTCCTATTTCTTTTTTTTTTTCCTTTTTCCTTTCCTTTCTTTTTTCTTCTTTTTCCATTTCTTTTTCTTTTTTCCTTCTCTTCTCTTCTCTTCTCTTTTCTGCTTCTTCCGTCTCTTCTTTTCTTTTTCTTCCCTCTCTTTTCTCTCTCTCCCTCTGCTAAATCTCTCTCTCTCTCCCCCTTCTCTTTTAATTCTTTCTTTAAGTTTTCTCAAAACTCCTATCTCCCTACTTCTCTCTCGCCTCTCTTTCTTTTCCCCTACCATCGCTGGCCACAACCCCCGATCCCCGTCGGAGCCCCTCGCCGGCCGATCTCCACAGCGGGCCTCTTCATCGACCTCATCTCTCCCTCCCTAACCTCCCTCTCTCAAGTCTCTCTTTCTTTCTATCACTCCCTCTCTCACTCTCTATCTGCTCTCCCCTCCTGTGGAGCCTCTTTGCGCAGCGAAAACGTGGTGGATCAGTGACAGATTGTCCGTAACTCTTTCCTTCCAGCCCCTTCTTGACCGGCTCTCGAGATTCTCTTTTACTGCTCGTGAGCATCTACCAGCTTTTGTACACTGTATATTTTCTTGTAAATCATATTTTTTTATCTCTTGGTGATGTAATATTCATGTAATATTGTATCACACTCTGTGATAACAATGTACTTGTACCATTTTATTGAAATGTATATTACCACTATGCTGTCATACTATAATTCCTGCATGTATTGATGCTTAACATACGTGTGTGAGGGTATTTCTGTTCTGCGTATGTACATCGCACTAGCGTCTTCGTATCCGCGGGATCAGAGCGTTACAGGATGATATCAGAGCCTAGGCTCTCACATCTTCAAGTATAACCAGTCGGCAGATTAATGTGACATTAATTTGTAACTGGTGCATGAATCATGGCTATACATTTAAACTACAAGTACAAAGTTATCATTTCCTTCTTGATAATTCTTATTTTGAATCCTCTAACCCTTTCATCTTTGCAGTTTTAGTTTTCCTGAATGATCGATCTTTTCCTATTATTTCTTCGTTTCCATATTGTCCCTATCTCTTTCAAGTTCATCTCCCTCTTATCGAAATTTCGAGGATGAAATTTCTGTGAGGTGGGTAGATTGTAACACCATATTCCCGGAATACGTACCCAGATACGTGTCCCGATTTTTCGTTCGTATTTTTTTTCATATTTTTTTATTATTTTTATTATTATTTGGTATCAGACCTGTATTTGGTAGATTCATAGTCGGTTTGAACCTAAACCCGGGACCCGATCTCTTTCATACTGTGATATTGCTTGATTTGACTTTCCTAATAGTTAGATTTAACTTGTTTTAGTTTTAAATGTTATTTTTCAATATTTTAGATTTTCCACAATTTTCTAAAAATTTTCTGATTTAATTTGTAAATTTCCTAAGTTCGGGTGTCGATCGGTACTGCCTATCGATTTCAGGATTTATAAATGCAAACGGGATTGAATTTCTTGAATCTTATTCTAGTATTCCTCGGTGTAATTTTTTTATTTTATAGATTTTTTGGGGATTTTTCTGAATTTATCAAAATTTGACTGAATAAAATATTATTATTTTCTTCTTTTTCTTGCTTTTTCCCTTCTCATTTTTCTATTTTTAATTTCCCAACTTTCTTAATTTCCATGTATTTTTATTTTTCCCACTTTTTCTTTTCCTTTTTCTTTCTTTCTCCTTTTCTTCCTTATCCTCTTCTTTTTCTTCCCTCTCTTTTCTCTCTTCCTCTGTCGAATCTCTCTCCCCCTCTTTCAATTTCTCTTTCTAAGATTTCTCACTCTCCCCCCTCAAAACTCCTGTCTCTCACCTCTCTTTTCCTCTACCATCGTTGGCCATGACCCCGACCCGTCGCCGGAGCCCCTCGCCGGCCGATCTCCCTTGTGACCCTCTCTCTCGGCCTCCTCTCTCCCTTACTAACCTCCCTCTCTCTAATCTCTCTTTCTATTACTCCCTCTCTCACCCTCTATCTGCTCCCCCTCCCGTGGAGCCTCTTTGCGCAACGGAAACGTGGTGGATCAACGACAGATCGTCCGTAGATCTTTCCTTCCAGCCCCTCTTGACCGACTCTCGAGATTCTCTTTTGCTGCTCATGAGCATCTACCAGCTTTTGTACATTTATATCTCCTTGTAAATTATATTTTTTGTACCTCATTGTGATGTAATATTCATGTAATATTTGATCACACTATGTGATAACAGTATACTTGTTTTATTTTATTGAAATGTATTATCACTGTGCTTTCGTACTCTGATTCCTGCCTGTACTAACTCTTAACGTATGTATGTGAGGGTATTTCCGTCCTGCGTATGTACGTCGTAGTAACGTCTCCGTATCCGCGGGATTGGGGTGTTACACAGCCTTTATATATGTGACATTAAATGCGAAAGTATGAAAGGGCACCCTAACTGCTCTCAAGTACTCTCCAGTTGTTTTCCACGAAGCGTAAGAAGACCCTCCGACTACTCAGTGAAAGGTTATGCCGAAGGATGTGATTAGTCTGCTCCCCTTCTTCTTGCTCGGAGACTCCGAGAAGGAGGTGGAGGAGGCATCTGTAGTGGTTAGATTTTGACTCTCGTAAAGATCACGATACGTGTCCGGACACCTGGAGGTTTCGCTTCTCTGCCAGTGGTCTCAGCTCACATGCAAGCCTAACATGGGCCCAAAAAGAAAGTCTCGAGCATATGGGTCCAAGAAAAAGCATCGGGCCTCGTTCCGAGCCCACATCTAATTAGATATCACTCATCCAGATCCACTACTCAACTGGAATTGTGCGACTCTCCGGATGCCAATAATTGATGCAAGGATCTTTCCCGGAGCCACCCAAGGCTCCGACATGAAAACCTTCCGAAGCTTGCTACTCCTGCCCTGCTTACAGCTGGACAGCACGATTCCCGCAATTTGCGGATTCAGCTATGCCTCCAGATCATCTCCACATTCTAAACGTTATAACACACCTATATCAATGCGGGTTGTAATATATAGTGGCAGATATCTCTGCATGGCGAGCCCAACAATCAAGCGACGCGATCTAGACAGTTACAAGAAAATCATAACGTGAAAATCATGCAGTTATGTAAATTCAAAATATCCGTACCCACAATGATAGCTCACAGGGTATAAATACACATCCATCTCCATTGAAAAGGAGGTTGGCTCCTGATTACTTCATCGACCATAGAGATTGTAATCGTAACGTCACTTCGTAGAATTCATTGTAACCCCATGATATTATAGTGAATTCTCTCCCCCTCCCGTGATTTTTTTTCTTTTGGATTTTCTACGTAAAAATCTTGTTGTTTGCAATTTCTTTCACCTGTCTACTCGTTTGCAATTCGTGGTGTGGAGAAATTCCCCGAGAATTTTCCTTCACAGTTATAATGGGCTTTCAGAATTATTTTTACGTTGTGTGTGCGTGTGTGCAATTCTTACTCTTTTGATATTTTCATGTGCATGCTATTCTAATTTTTTTTTTTTTTTTTTTTGATAGTTGTTTTCAAAGTTGTAATGGGCTTTTGGAATTCTTGTTGGATGCTAAATTCATCGATATGTTCTGAAAAGATTGTTTTATGAATGTGGCTACTTACTGGAATTAAATGGGAGGTCCAAACGGATAAATTACGCTAATGGTTATAGACAACCAGCTTGTTTCGGTGGGGGATTTGTCAATCAAGGGAACGGTGGCTACGAGGGTAGGTCTGGAGGCCAGGGCGAGCTCTAAGTAGCTTATTGAGAGAAACGAGTGTAGGTCTGGAGGCCATGGCGAGCTCTAAGTAGCTCATTTAGAGAGAGATATTGGAGATGTCAAGTGGATGCCCTAGGGTATGTTGTTAGGCTGTAGCTGAAGTTTTAATTGTTTTTTATAAATTTGTCTACTGATGCTTTATTGGTGTAAGATTTTAAAAAAAAAATCTTAAGGATTATATTAATTCTTGTGCCCTTATTAATGTTTGGATAGAGAAATGATTGTCAGTATTTTCTGTAGAAACAAAGGTGGATGCCCTCAATAGTGTTTGGATTATATTAATTCTTTTTATAAATTTGTGAAGTGAAATACATTTGAACAGTAAATGACTGACTTGAATCATTGTATGCCTTTGTTTCATTCTACATTTTACTCCCTGCTCCAAACCATGTAGAGATCCTTGTTGCAAAGTCTGTCGTCATTGATTCCACTTCTTATTTTATGGTATTCTCACATGTAAATTGTATCGAAGGCCACATACACTGTAATAGTAAACTGCACTTGTGAATTGTACATTTCAGTTCCTTTTTTTTTCAAATTAAAAACTTCATTCAATCTTAAAATGTTGAAAAAAGGCATGTAAAGTTGATTCCCTGCATGAATGAGATACTTTGATATTATTAGATCTATAGCAAATAATGTCTCTTTAAGGTGTAAAATGTAATTGCAGATGATTAGTGGAACTTTTAGGCTGTATTCTTTTTTGACTGTAAATTGTTCTCTCTCTCATCTTTATACTTGAGACTAACTTTATAACAAAGAGTAGAGTATGCCATACCTAATGTATTTGTGATGGAAGTTCTCCATCACTAACTAGGAATGGACCAAGCAGCAAAAGAGCAAAGCTAAATGCTGTAGGTTGGTGAGGTGGGCTTTGTGGGGACCCACTCAATGGCTCTTGAGATTTCAAGTGATTAACCATGGGCATGCATGCACATGGGCCGTTACAGTGTGGTGCCCCACCCAATTGGCAGTAGGTGTCATATCTCAATCAAACATAAACATTTTCCAATCTTTCTTCCCCTATTAATCAACATGAAAATGCACTGCAGTGTCATGCTAGCTTTACACTCATCAATTAATATATCAATTAGCTTATGGTTTGCATGGGGCATATTCTCCACTGAGAGCTTGCTTGCTTTTACTAATTTATTTGCTTGTTTAACACTTGTACAAGAAAGCAGCAACCCGTACTATATCATAACTTGTCTCTGTGATGCATATCATGATGCCAAATTTTGTTCTCTTCTTGTTATGTTGAATAATTTCTGTTCTTTGTTATTTGTAATATGTTGCAATGATTATAAATTAAATGTATGATACTCGTATTAGAATTACACTGTAAGGCATGACAATTGTGTAGCATCACGATTGAAAATTATTATTACTTCACAAACATACCTTATTATTCTATCATGGTTTAGCAAGAGTGTCAGTAATCAAGCTCCTGAGATACTACTGAAGTGTGCTGATACGGAATCCTGAAATATCTAAAAAGATCTTACAGAATGATGTGATAGTCCATGTAGATGTATCTGAAATGTGTTTGTGTTGAATGTAGCGTAGTCTATCTCGTAATGGTAATCCTATGAACCGAAAAGTAGAACCAATGAACTGAACTGGTTGGCTTTGATTTCAAACTGAATCTGATGAACCCAAAAGTACATTATGGGTGATGTATTTTAGTTCTACGATTTACATTCCTTAACATCTAGGACTCTGAGCTTGGTGTCGTGTAATAGCAAAGGAGGTTACTTACCACCAGGCTATGCCTATGATTGTCTCCTTCGACCAGTACTGATCATCATATTCATGTATAAGAGTCTTGCTAGCAAAGTTGTAGGCGCGTTCGTTATTTAGAGAGTATATGGTTACGTGGACATCAGTGCAACATGAAACAAGCTACATAATTATTTTTCCCATTTCCCCCATTTTCAGGATCTAGACTGTACACATAATTCAAATTATGGTGTTATTCATTTCTGAGACAAAATGATCAATGTTGATCCATAAAAGTCGAACTTGCCTTGTTGAATGTTCAGTGTTTGAACATTTTCAGAGTATCTGATTATATTTGTCTTACTCTTTGATGTTTATTTCTACATTATCAGATTTCATCATTTGAAGCTCGATTGTATAACTTCAATCATGTTCACTCAGTTTAAGTTTAACCAATTTCAAAACTGTTTGATTGATCATGTTAGTGTGGTTAATTGTAGCTTATTGTTACAGCATGGAGCTTAATTAGGATCACCATGTTAACTATACTGTACTGTTACCGATCTTTATTTGATTTGATTTTGTTTTATTTGTGAAACGTCTCTTTTGATATTATCTTTTGAAAGCGAAATAGATGCTTAGTGATCCTTTCCTCATCACAGGGAAGTTTTTCCAAACCACCATCAATTTTTTACCCTCTTTCGCTCGACATAATTGGGGTAACCATCAATCTTGCTGGCCCATGCACACCATTATTCCACTAAATTACAAAACATCGAGGAGAGAAAAGGAAGATAACCTACTCAAATAAACTCTCAATTGGTTATGTCTTGATAAAAATCTGAATCCACTGATTGCTGCTCCCAACTTCTTTGTGGAGTAGAAGCAGCAAGCAGTCTCTTTCTTCAGTACAATTGCGTATTTTACCACAAGTCCTTGGAGTCTATCAACCCTAGAACTTAGTACTGATGATGTTGAGACTGGAAACTGTGAAACTGTAGTAATCAATGCTCCAACTCTTGTCGAATACAAAAAGACTTTGTGATTCATTGAATCGACCAAATTTGAGCAAATACTGAGACCTGACCCAGTTCAACTATTAATCAGTTTTTGTCAAGTGTATCATCCAAGTCATTTTTGTAATCTTTATCTTGGACCTTTCACTCAAAAGAATATTCTAGTTGTGCAAGGCTGTCTCTGTAAACAAAGTCATTGGCCAACCAGCAACCAACTCCATTGTCGAGACAAATGCTTGAGATACAAGGAAAGCTCCATTCCCTTAAGATTATTATAGGAAGACATATACAGCTCCACCACAACCACCTCCAAAGCTGGAGAAAGATTTAAAACAGAGTTCAAAAGAATGAAAAGAGTTGTATTTTCAATTTCTTTGTTGAAAGATTTATATACACTCCCATCTCCCCGGCTCCCAAAGCTGGAGAGTATAAATAAAACAAAAGGACAATGTAATTCTATTTGAGCTTTGTTCTTCCTATTTGCATCTTTCTGCTTGTTTCTGGTCATCAAAACATTGATATAGTTTGGTATGTGTTTTATTTAAATTATTCGGTACTTTACACACTATAAACTTTGCTTTGACAAGGATCTTTAAAAGAGGAATTGGATGCTAAGCAGTTAACGCTTCTTTGTATAAGTTATGCATATATGTTCTTTTTCATCACATAGCGGCTTTCACATTCACGACCATCAAAAAAGGCGAAGAGAAGCCAAGGAAGAAGCTTGACTTGTTGGAGATATCAGCTCTATGATCATGCCACTGCTTCAGTAACCATTCATACTGTGTTACAAACTTACAGTTACACTAGTACGTAGTAATAATACAAGTGATTGATGTAGTTTTATACCATAGATAGTACTTGTAGAAGATTGCTTTGTCTTGATGCATTTTGTTCATACTTGCCAGATATTACATGTTAATACTAACAAACTGGGGGTCTAGATCTTGCCCACACACATGCTAATAATTTTCAAACTAAAGGCCAATGGATGTTGATGAGAAACTGTGAGGATTTGCATCCCACATCAAAACTTACCTTCTTTTATAACATTTTTAGTGCAAAAGAAGGAAAATATTCCACAAACAAGAAAAAGGGACATAAAAAGAACACAAAGAAGGAAGAAAGAGAAAATAAACAAAATCTAAAAGAGAGACTCCCTATCCTCAGCTTTCTCTTCTCTTATCATTTCCCCCCTCCCTTTGTGTCACCTTTATTCTCTTTCTTCTCTTATCCCATGATTAAATAAATACACTTGCTTGATCGTCATCATACATAACAATGATAATACAAATTGCACATCAAGGACAAAACACCAACTGTAGACTGTAGTAAAATTCACATTTACCCCCCCAAAATCCTTTTTGGATCTACTTATACTATTGAAATTTACATGTAACAACGGGCCACCAGATCTCTTCTACGATTTCTGCGCGCCGCCCTTCACCGGCGACTTGATTCCGTAGTACCCAACGTACCACCTGACGAACTTCCTTAGCCCGGTGGCGAGATCGGTGGTCGGTCGGTACCCAAAGTCGTGCGCGGCCAGGCTCACATTAGCATGTGTGTAAGGCACATCGCCATTTCTCGGCATCTTCACAACATTCTTCTTCGCCTTCACCCCCAACAATCCCTCCAATATCCCCACCAGTTTCCCCACCGGCACCGGCGACGTGTTCCCCAGATTGTACACTCTCAGCTGCGCCGGTCCCCTCTTCTTCCCCGCGCTCCCGGTGCTCTTCTCCGCGGAGTCCAGCGCCCCGATGCACCCCTTGACGACATCGTCAATGTAAGTGAAGTCGCGGGCGACTTCTTTCCCGTCTTGGGTCTGGAACACGGTGATGGGCTTGCCGTTGAGGATGTCCTTGGTGAAGGAGAAGTAGGCCATGTCGGGCCTGCCCCACGGCCCGTACACGGTGAAGAAGCGCAGGCCTGTGATGGACAGGCCGTAGATGTGGTTGTAGGTGTGGGCAATCTCCTCACCGGCCTTTTTAGTTGCCGCGTAGAGCGATGCGGGCTGGTCTGTGCGGTGGAGCTCCGAGAAGGGGTTCTCGGTGTTGAGCCCGTAGACGGAGGATGACGAGGCCCACACTATTGCTGGCTGCGGGTCTGCGGTTTTGGCCGCGATTTCAAAGAGGTTGACCAGTCCGGCGATGTTGGAAGCAACGTAGGATTGAGGGTTCTTCATGGCGTAGCGGACACCAGCCTGCTCAAATATACCAAGAAAAATTGGTTAGCATTTCTTGATTTCTTTTTGATTATATAGATAGATGTGATTCCACGATTGATTGGTACCTGAGCTGCAAGATGGAGGACGTGTGTGAAGGCCGCGACGTCGAAGAGCTTGGCGAGCAGCGGGGCATCATTGATATCGCCGTCCACCACAAGAATCCCGTGGCGGCCCAGCATCCCCTGCCGGTCCCTCTTGAGCGAGGGGTCGTAGTAGGAGTTGAAGTTATCAAGGCCGACCACGCCGTCCCCGCGCTTCTTGAGAGCAAGTGAGCAGTGCGTGCCGACGAACCCCGCTGCGCCCGTCACGAGGACCGACATTCCGCCGCCCCTGCGTGGGGCAGCGGAGTTCCTGACCTGCTTCTCCCAGGCGGCGCCGCTGTTCTTGGAGGAGGAGAGGAAGTCTCCGCCGGTGCCGTAGAGGGCGGAGGAGAGGAGGCTGCGGTGGGAGTTGTAGGTGGATTGGGTGTGGGAGAGGGGCAGGTAGGTGAGGGTGAAGAGGAAGATGAGGAGGAGGGCGGTGAGGAGAGTGGCTCTGAAGAGGAGCTTGGAGGATGCGGCGATGATCTTGGCGCTGTTGACACGGCGGATGTAGCTGTTGTATCTCTCGAGCTTAGTGGTCTTGCTGGTGTCTAGAGAGGAAGGAGCCATTGAGACTGAATTAGGGGGGGAAAGGGATGAGCTCTGGCTCTGATCTCTTTCCTGAAGAGTAGAGGAGGGAGAGAGCTTGGTTTTAAAGGGAGGGGGGGAGAGAGAGAGTGAGTCATCAGTAATGTGTAATGTATAGGTGTGGGCCCGGTTGTAACTTAGTTGGTGTTGGTTGGATGCCACTTTCTTTCTTTTTTTTTTTTTTTTTCATTTCATTTCTCTCTCCTCTGTCCTTAATTCTTCACTCTCTCTCTCTCTCATGGACCCAAGACTCGGTTACTAATGTTTGTTCCCGTATCCCTGCTTCTTCTGCTGCCTGCAGTAGTATCATCTATGTTTCATGAATCATGAATCATGGAAAGAAGGAGAGATTTTGTTTCACGTGTCAGTCACCTTCTTTGCACCGCCTCTGAAATTAGTCTCTCAATTCAAGGATGGAAAAAGTTGTGTTTTGTTTTGATCAGGTTAGTTAACACCATGTTGTTTTGGATCAGACTTTGATTTTCCTGTGCGCGCGCGCACACAGAAGAGATTTTAATCGGAGGTACCAGTGGTCAGTTTATTGCTAAAAAAAAACTCTTTTATTGACCTGTGTTTGGGATGGTGTGTGTAGCTTGTGCCTCCGTATATAATGTGGTCAATCAATGTAGCTCCTATTTGTTTGTAGAGAGTTCACAAACATGTTTTCATTACAGGACTACAATTTGAGGATTACTATGTAGGATACATAGAAAATGGGTCGGCACAAGGCAGCTGGGCGATGAGGATGGATTGATGAAGGTGAAGAAGCAGTTCGATGTTGTAGGTTGATGAGAGATGAGCCATTTTTAGGACTCGAGAGTCTGACCGAGAGACTAACATCAACACTATGGGTTGTGTAGTGCTCGTCCTCGGAAATACAATCACACTCCGGGTCACGTGCATCATGCGGTGGTGAGGTGAGTGAGTTTGTTCTTCTTCTTCTTTTTTGATCACTCAATATGTAAAAAGATAAAAAACCAAGTGTTAAAAAATGGTCTCTTATGAATGATTACTCATGATGATTTGTTAGGCCAAGTTGGAAGTTAAAATATATACACACGTATATTCAAAATAAAAAAATAATAAAAAAACGAAAAGGAGAACATGGGAGTCATGTAAGTAAACAAAATTGGTTTCTGAACAGAAAATAAAGTAATAAATGGAGTTAAAAAGTTTGGCACCATTCCAATCACAGCAAGTCAACGCAATGGGGCTTGTTAGCCATCCACATGCGCGTTTTTCATTCAACGCCAGCATGTTGAGTGTCGGTGATCGATTGACACATGGAAATTAATAATTGTAATAATTAAAAATAATAATAGTGAGGAAAACTCAGAGAGAGAGAGAGAGAGAGAGAGAGAGAGAGAGAATAAAATAAATGAATAAAGGAAGGAAGAAAAAGGGGGGAAAAGAAGAGAAGTTTCTTCTTCCTTCTTCTTCTGTGTTCTCTTGATTGGTTCTCACCTGCGGTGCTTACAGGGAGATACGAATGTCAGGCTTTTGGAGTCAGAAAAAGCAACACAGCAAGTGGTGGTAATAGTGAAAACAGGGGAGCAGAAACAGCAGCAGGTTTTTGTTTCTTTGAGTAATAAATCTTGAGAGCTGAGAGTGATTTCATCACAATTATTAGTCTATTAGTATTGTGTTTCATCTTGGTTGATGGACTTGGAATTCACATGCTTTTTGCCTGCAGCTTTATAATTAAAATACCAACCGTAGTAGTAGTAGTAGTAGTAGTAAAATAAGCACCATAATGAGATGATTGGGTTGCCATCCCATCCACTTTCCTACAACGCGGAGTCTGTGTATTCACATGACAACAGTTGTATTTCTGACACCAAGTAAATAACAACAGTCCAGTTTCAACAACAAGTTTTTTCTTTTCTTCTTTTTATTATTCTTTAAACGTTTTGATGATCAGAATCTAATAAATAGACTCTGGATTTTATTAGCATTATTTATACATACATTTATTATATTCCGCTCTTTACACTTTCATTTTTATTATTATTATTTTTTTTTTAAAATAAGCAAAGGTTGCAGCCGGGTTATGAATCTAGGACATCGCATGACGTTCACGGTTCATCTCACACTTTTTTCTTATGGGCTAGCTCGATTTTTTCACTAAAATTTAATAAATAGATTTATCTACTTATTAACTATTGCAATGTGTGTTTCTAAGTAAAATAGTTGCAGTTTACTCGAGAGGATGGATGGATGCAAATGCACTGCACATAAATAGACAGAGTAGCCGGAGGAGTGTTATGTTAGGTAATTTTTTTTTTTTATCAAATAAAGTACAAATGTCTGTCTAATAACAGATGTTAATGATTAAAAAAGGTGAATCCTATTGATTTCGATCAAAGTTTTGCAAACTCTGTCACTTTTCAGAGGACACAACAGAAGCCATTTTAGATTGAGTGATTAAATATTCCGAGATCATCAAAACCCTAGAGCTCGGTTAATCCTTTATAATATTTTGATACCGCAATTTCAGATAAAAACCAAAACCTATGATGACAATGGAGATGGATTCATCTTGCCTGTTTTTTTTTTTTTTTTTTTTAAAATTATTATTTATTTGTTCATAAGAGATGATTATCATTTCCATTTGGCTACTGAGAATAAAATGGGACAGGTATATATAATTAAATATGAAAGTAATTAATTCTCGTGATGATGCATCGCCATGAATGCCTTCACATGGAGAGGACGGGGACCAGTCTGGACTCTAGTATCAATCTCTAGTCATATTCGCACGCTCTACCCGTGGAATCTATTCATTTTTGCTTTTGCTTTGTTTATACTGGTATATATATGCTTTGCAAATATTATTCTTTTATGAAACATATATAAGAGTAAATAGCTGTTTGGTTCGATGAAAGTTGCAATTGTACCTCAAGGGTCTGAGATGGAGAGATGAATGAAGGCTCACTTCATTTCATTGCAGATTGAGCTATATAGTTAAATTGGTCACAGCTTTATCAAAACCAACCAATGAAAAAGACGTATAAGAGCTAATTTTTCCAGTTAGTTCAATACTTAATGGGATATATAACTAGGATTATATACTTCACTTTTTAATTTAATGTTAAATTATCCTAAGCGCTATAGTTGCTTTAGGCGCTTTTGAACAAGATTGTCATTCTTCTGCATTTACTCCAAATTGCGTGGAGAAATCAAATATGGCAACCGTGTGTGCATATAAGAGACAAAATGGTAGAAAAATGATTTGGTAGCAGTGGACTTGTTTGCTTTTATTTAATTTTTTATTCAAATTTCAGCCTACAAAATTCAATCTAAGAAGAATTTTAGCCTAGAAGAATGGAAATCGACCACAGAAATGAAGACAAAAACAAGAGAGGTGGGTGATGAAAAGCCCCTAGAAACGACTTTTACTACTTATTAGTAGCAGTATCTCAAACCCTTGGACACGTACAACTGTGCGGCATAATATTTACCCTAAACACTCGGCAAATCAACTCATGTGATGTGCTTGTCAACAAAACATGAGAAGATTATAACCTAATATTCAATTTCATCAACATGCAGTACTTTCTTCTTCGCGCATCATTGCCACCATCTTCACCCCTTCAATTATCCAAAATGTTGAGCTCCATATCATCATGTATTTTGACTCAAACTAATCTCAGATTTTCCCCCCATCCCTCTTGTTTCATACACCAGTCAATTATCGTTTAAAAAAAAAAAAAATTACTTCGAAGTACATTTTTTTAAGGATAGAGAAATCCAGACTTGGATTGTTTACTAAACAAATCAAAAAACCTAAGTGCAGTGTGAACTAACTAATCAAACACTTGAGAAAATGGATTGTTTCCTAGTCTTTATGTCAATCATTATAGAAGAAATTTTAGGGGCAGGTCTTTGATCCAAGTACAATGAGTGTAGCTTGTCAAAATCTAGACACTGGCCAGTTTGGCTAGATGTTAAATTTGCTTGACCTTGACCTAACCCAATAATTAAGCAAACTTACAATGTTACTTAAATTAAATGGACCCAAAAGTTCTCCAATCTCCACCACTGGAGCCAGTAGTGAGAAGAAGAGGAAGAGAGAGCAGTGATCTTATTGGATTGTGTGTATATGGCTCCTTTTTTCTCACATGGTGGTGGTACAAGTGGGTTGGAAAGAAATCAAGGAAGCTTGTTTTTATGTAACCAGAGGAGCGCATGGATGGGGGTCCATCAATCCCCTTGTATTCAGTACTAATTTTAGGGCTTATATTAATTTCACGTTCACATTGTGTCTCATTCTCTCTTCTCTCATCTAACGTCAAAACCATCACCTTATCTTCATTTTGCTGAAATTTTTTTTAGCTTGATGAGGCTTTTATTTTGTTTATATATATATATATAATATATATATATATATATATATATATAGGGGTTACTGTACCTCAGCCTGCAGGCTGAGAGAGTTTCTCAGCCGGCGGGACGTGGCTGAATATATGCCACACATCGGCCGCAGTGTGTTGGCGCCAAAAAAATCAAAAAAATCCCTCCTAAACAATCGTGAAACAAATTGATAAAAATACCCTTTTTTTAATTCTAAACTGGAATAAAGTCATGAACAAACAAAATTTCAGTTATAAAATTCGTAATTTTAATACATCGAAAAATATAATTAAAAAAAATTGGATCAATATAATGTAAAATAAGCAGAAGCATTGAAAATTTAAAAAACATGCCATGGTCGCAGACTTAATACAATATAACAACTGCGACACAGTCGCAGTCACTAGTCGCAATCATAGTATAACAAAACATTTTTATGCGACCTAATACAATATAATTTCAATTTTATATGACAACTGCGACACAGTCGCAATCACTAGTCGCAGTCGTTGTATAACAAAACTTCTTTATATAATAACAAAACTTCTTTATATAACGTCTGCGACCCTAGTCGCATTCTATCGTACAACAATGCGACCTCCTTCAGTACTGCGACCAAAGTCGCAATCTTCTTTCTCATGCCTTATGTAAAAGATTTTTAATATGCGACTAGGGTGGATTAGCCATGCAACCCTGAGATCAATTCGCGTATATCAAATCTTATAAAAATTACTATATTAATTACAATGAATTAAATGAAGTAATTAATATTCTTTCTACCGTGATACAACAATAGTCTAGAAAAAAGAGATGCACTAATGTTAATCTCGAGAAAGGAAAGATGTGCATCATACGTAATCTAAAGATATAGGCAAACAATTCTATAAAAAGTTAATTTGTACTTCATGTATTAAACCTCTGGAAAAAAAAGAACTCTTCGGATTCTCCCGCAACAAATCTTCAATTAAATATTTAATTTTTTTTACCACTTCTTACCATACTCAACCATCACCTGTAACAATTATTATTACTATTCATGTTCTTCCACAATATTGACCTTTATATAATGCTTGTTACTAATATATTATCTCATACCTAAAAACTATATTTTTGCTCTTCCTTTTCAATTTGATTTCAAAAACTTCCAAAAAAAAATTCATTCTTGAATCATGTCTTCCCCATCTTCTTTCTCTGAACACTTAGATTTCAACTTCAATCGTTCCCCCACCGGTCCTTTGTCTCAGGATATTCTAGTGAATCTGATACCAGTCTGGACTTCACTCCTTTTGACTATCTCACTACATCAAATAATGTATTAACTGATCCTCCTATTCATGATGATAATGAAGTTTTCATGTGGGTTAGTGAAGAAGACATTATTCCTCTGCCACTTGACGGAGACATGCTTGATGAAAGTATGTCCTCTGATGCTGTAGGCTCGCTTCCTAGTAACGGGTCAGACGAAGAGCTTGATAGAGACGATCCATTCTGGGAGTTCATCGGTGAAACAAAAAAACCTCAAAAACAGGAAGATGATGAGGAAATAAGTGATGAAGAGGAAGAGCAGAAGAATGAAGACGATGAATCTGCTTATGATGGTGATAATGACGAGGATTAGGATTTTCTGATCTTCTGATATTCAATTATATTTTGTCTTCTTTTAAAAGCTTTTAATTCTATTTTTTTGTAAGGTCTCTTTATTACTATATTAACTTATAAGCTCTTTTAATTACATATCCAAACTGCGACTGCTGCTTTTAAACACTGCGACCATAGTCGCAGTCCTACTACGGATGCAATAATTAAAATAATTCATACGTTATAGGCGGCTGAGACAAAAGATACGGTTAACTGCGACTATAGAATCAGTCCTTATTCAGACAACAGTCAAAAATAAAGAACAAAAAGAATATAAAATAATACGTAAACTGTGATTATACTATCGCTCTCGTTAAATACTGCGACCATAGTCGCGGTACTGCGATCATAGTCGCAGTCCATGGTCGCATAATATATGTAAAAACCAATTTAATTGTTCATAGGAGGATCGGACAAACATTCAGAAATTATACGAAGGACAGTATTTGATGACTAACGGTTGACAATTTATGGTCGCAGTTACTTAATCATTTATCAGTTCCCAATGCGACTATGGTCGCAATAATGTACTGTTTTGGAGTTCAAAGTAATTTAAAGTTATAGTGTATTAACTTTTAAATTGTTTTGGATAACTGAACAGTCACCTAGGAAGTATACAATTTTTGAGAAAAGGTAGAAAATAAGTTTGGGAGATATTCACGTGGTTTGAGAGCTTAAACCCTTTGGAATTCCGGGATTAAAAATACATAAAGGGTCATCAGCAAAGGATTAAAACATACTAAATTATTTTTGCTCAAACTCGTTACTCTCACTGTTCGGAAAATAGATTCAAAAAATGTCTTCTCCACCGTCTTCACCGGAAAGAAGCCACTCATCTAATGATGATTGGATGTATAATTCTGAAGATATGCCTCGCTACGGGTCAGAGGATGAGCTTGATACAGACGACCCGTTCTGGGAGTTCATTGATGAACCAAAATACAAACATGAAGAGGAAGAAAGCGAAGAGGAGATTGTCGCTGAAGAGGAGGAAGGGACGGAAAGCGATACGGAAGACGAAAGCAGTCATACTCTTGACGACGAATCTGATTACGATGGTGATGACGAGGATTAGAAGTTTAAAAATTGTATTTTATTTTTTTTTAAATATATGAATCTGTTTTCTAAGGTTAATTTTAAAATGAAGGTTGCGACTTTGATCGCAGTTGTTGGCCGAGTCTTAATAAAATACACTGCGACCTTGGTCGCAGTTGCTGGTCTTTAGTATTAATCAACAACAACACTGCGACCTTGGTCGCTATGCGTGTTAATATAAAGGAAACACCTACCTAACGTACTGCGACCTAAGTCGCAGTCATTGTACTGGACCCTAGATTGCAGATGCTGGCCCTCTTTATCAATAACAACATATGCGTGTTAATATAAAGGAAACACCTACCTAACGTACTGCGACCTAAGTCGCAGTCATTGTTGTAACGCCCCGATTCCACAGATACGGGGACGTCACTGCGACGTATATACGTAGGTCATAACTTGTCCCCACGTATATACGCTAAGCATAAAAGTACAATAAGGAACAGAGTACACGACAAAGCGTGGTATCCATACATATGCCAACACAAGAAGTACACATACAAAGTTATCACAGGATATTATAAAGTATTACACATGACGTGTGCATTACATCATAACCAAGTCTAAAAGAATATATACAATATGTATACAAAAAGCTCACGAGTAGGATGGAGATCCAGTGAGACAAAAGGAGAGAGTCTGGCACGAGGACCGGAGCTAATCTGCCTGCTCACTAAAGAAAGCCTGATCTTCGGTGGATGGCTCCACTTCGACCCAAGCCTCGGAATCTGAATATGCAAATCCAAGGGGTCAAGACATATAACAATGAACAATATATATGGCCAAATGGCTAGGATACATGAATAAAGAAAACTGGAACGGTCTAATGAATATAAACCAACAGGTAAGGAAAGCATATATAACTGAAGTCAGAAAGGAATGAATGCATAGCTCTAGTCTATTATTATTATTACTTGCTTTACTGTGATATCTAGCTATGTGACCCAGCGTCCCAGCGCACATAGATCCATATCCTAGTAACTCAAGGTTGTTATTGGAAACAGCGGGGGTATCGACGAACTATGTTTACAGTGGACCCCGTACATGCCCGGGATAACGGTCCAGGATTGTTCCGTTGCTTGGTGACGGAAGCCAGCCGCTAGGCTATTCAGGAGGGTCTTATGTATGCCCTTAGTCATGACTGATTCAGGAATAGGGAGCAAGCACTCCCCTCGGTCCCCTGGTGTACCGCAGGTTAGACCGGAATATGATTGTACAATATACCTACTACCACTGTAAACACGAACACGTATCGATATCCGCATATTTCCCCCGACCCATATGTAAGTTGGTGCTTTTTATGTAAAAGTCAAGTGTATCATGCTTAGTTTTAAGAGATGGCATGATAAGTGGTGATATTACTATTTAACATGTCATGAAACGAGTATATGCAATAATAAGTCATGAGATAACAAGAGATACATCCATCCAGTAATAGGTCATGTAGAGCCAGTATTGAAGCATGAACAAGCAAGATATAATACACATATAACAAGTATAAGAACCAAATTCAGAACAGAAATTAACTATGACACACAGTCAGAATTAGTCGACTAGGGGTAAGGGTTAGTCGACTAATAGGGGTCTCCAGTCGACTAACAGATATTTAAGTCGACTAAGTCTGTTGATACAGAAAGTTGGATTTCTGGTCCAGGGAGGATTAGTCGACTAGGAGGATTCAGGAGTCGACTAATAAGGATTTCCAGAGAGTTGAGATTTAGGTCCAGAAAAGATTAGTCGACTGATATTTGGGGTGAGTCGACTAATATTGTGTTTTCCAGAAAAGCTAAGTTTCAGCTAAGTGTTATAGTCGACTAGCTCCTAGGGTAAGTCGACTAATCGTGGGAAAAACAGTGACAGAACAGATTTTCTGGAAATTGTGTTTGATGGTTCAATTCATGGTTTTTGGTGACCTAGGTGTACAAGAGGTGTAGATACAAGTGTTCTAGGGCTAATTCAAGTCTTGGTGAGTGAAATACTCACTTGGAACCGTTTGATTGAAGCTTTGTGAGCTTGAAATGGTTGTTGACGACGAATAGCCCCCAAGTGACCCTTGGCGACGGAGAGAGCTACGATCCAAGCTCCAAAGAAGTGACTTGAGCTGGAGGTGAAGAGCTTGGGGAGTTCTTGGAGCTAGGGTTGTGGTTGAGGAAGAAGAGGGTTGGTGAGAGTTCTTCTCTCTAGTGTTGAAATGAGGAAGAAAAGGATTAAAGTGTAAAGGAAAATGTATTTATAGGATTGGAGATTTTGTAAAGGGGTTGGAATTAAGATAGAAGTGAGGGGTTTTCTTGCAAAAGAAGGGGGTGAGGTGTCCCTCACTTGGCCACTTGGCCAGCCATGGGAAGGAGAGAGAGTGAGTGGGGTTAGGTGAAGGGTGAGTGGGAATTGAGGTGGCACATGAGGTGGAAAATGGAATTTGCAATAATTGAAAAAATGCCCGAAATTCAAGTATCTCGGAATGATCTGAAAATTTTACCAAAAATCAAGAATAATATTTGAAGACTCATGGTGAAATTCGTTTGAAGAAATAATTTACAGTTTTAAAATTAAAAATCCCGGAATCAGTTATCTACCGACTCCGTTGGAATTTTCATAAATTCATAAAATTCTCAGAAAAAGTATTTAGATAGAAAATATGATTCTAAGAAATAATGTCTAAAGGATCTTCTAGAAATTCCTAACTGTTTACAAGATAAAAATCTGAGAATTGATCAGCGGCACTGGTCGACACCGGTTTTGAAAATATTTAATTAATTTCAGGAAAATTCCGAAAAATCATATAAAATCCAAAGTACAGGAAAATGACATTTGGAACTGAAATCGGTCGAATACAGGAAGTAATTCGGAAAAAAATACGATAGGGAAACTGAATACACAACTAAGTACGTATTCCGGGAACGGGTATTACAATCTACCCACCTTACAAAAATTTCGTCCTCGAAATTTCGTAAAGTGAAAGGGAACAGATAAATAAAGACAAGAAGGAAGATAACGGTAGATAAGAATAAGGATAAGAACAAGAATCGGAATAAGAAGGAAGAGTCTTACCAATCAAGTTGTGAAGAGATGAGGGTAACGCTCACGGATGACATCTTCTCGCTCCCACGTGGCCTCTCCTGGTGCATGCCTGTTCCAAGACACCAACACTAATGGTATAGCCTTGTTCTTCAATGTCTTGACACTTTTATCCACAATGGCCATCGGCTGCTCTTGATATGATAAATCCGGTTGTAGTTCCAGTTCGGAGTGATCCAGGATATGGCTATCATCTTTCACATACTTCCTCAACTGTGACACGTGGAAAACATTGTGAACTCCGTCCAAAGATGGCGGTAATGCCAATCTATAAGACACATCTCCCACTCGATCCAAAATCTCAAATGGGCCGATATATCTCGGACTAAGCTTTCCACGAGTACCGAACCGGATTACTCCCTTGGTAGGAGATATCTTCAGGAATACATGATCTCCTGTCTGGAATTCCAATGGCCTTCTCAGTGTGTCTGCCCAACTCTTCTGCCGACTCTGCGCTGCCCTGAGGTGATCTCTGATAATCCTGACCTTGTCTGTTGTCTGAATCAGAATCTCTGGCCCCAAAAGTCTTCTCTCACCGACTTCATCCCAACAAATCGGAGACCTACACTTCCTCCCATACAATGCTTCAAATGGTGCCATCTTGATACTTGCTTGATAACTGTTATTATAAGAAAACTCCGCCAAGTGAAGATGGTCTTCCCATGATCCCTGGAATTCAATCATGCAGGCCCTCAACATATCCTCAAGAATCTGGATAGTCCTCTCAGATTGTCCGTCTGTCTGAGGATGATATGATGTACTGAATTTCAGACGAGTCCCTAGACTTTCTTGGAGACTCTCCCAGAAATGAGATCTGAATCTGGTGTCTCGGTCTGATACAATACTAACAGGAACTCCATGTAGACGAACTATCTCCTTCAAGTACTTGTCTGCCAAGACCTCTGTTGACTGTCCCACCCTGAATGGTATAAAGTGAGCTGACTTGGTGAGACGGTCAATGATTACCCACACAGCATTATTACCTTTAGGACTTCGAGGTAATGCCGTGACAAAATCCATGGTGATGTGCTCCCACTTCCATTCGGGTATCGGTAAAGGTTGCAGAAGTCCAGCTGTCCGCTGATGCTCTATCTTTATCTGCTGGCATACCAGGCACTTGGTTACAAACTGAGCTATCTCCCTCTTCATAGCATTCCACCAAAACTGCTTCTTCAAGTCCTGATACATCTTGTTTCCCCCTGGGTGTATGGAATATGCTGAACTGTGAGCCTCTGCCAAAATCTTCTGCCGAACCTCTCCTTGGGGAACACAAAGTCTGCTACCAAAATATAAGGCACCATCCGGATGAATACTGATATCAGTCCTCAATCCAGCCTCTACCTGAGCTCGGAACTGCTGCAATCTGGGATCTTCCTTCTGAGCTTCCTTGATCTCATCTATTAATGTTGACTGAATCTGCAAAGCCATGAGCTGTCCTGCCTCCTCAGCTCCTCGAACCAACATCAAGTCCAATCTGATAATGTCCTGAATCAACTCCTTCTGCTGAGTGATTTGGACAAGCACCCTATTCTCTGGCATCCTGCTCAGTGCATCCGGTACTGTATTGACCTTGCCTGGATGGTATTGCAAGTCAATATCATAGTCCGCCATCAGCTCCAGCCACCGCCTCTGCCTCATGTTCAACTCCTTCTGTGAGAAAATATACTTGAGGCTCTTGTGATACGTGTATATCAACACCTTATCTCCCAGAAGATAATGCCTCCAAATCTTCAAAGCAAATATAACAGCTGCTAGCTCCAAGTCATGAGTTGGGTAGTTCCGCTCATGAGGCTTCAGTTGCCTAGATGCATATGCTATAACATGATCATGTTGCATAAGCACACACCCCAGGCCTTTCCCTGATGCATCACTGAATATGACCATCCCTCCTCTCCCTGAGGGAGTCTTCAAGATCGGAGCTGAAATGAGTCTCTGCTTCAACTGCTCAAATGCCAAAGCACATTCTTCTGTCCATATGTACCTCTCTCCTTTCCGGGTGAGCTTGGTCAACGGAGCTGCAATCCTAGAGAAATCCTGGACAAAGCGCCTGTAATATCCGGCTAGCCCAAGAAAACTCTTAATCTCAGTCACCGTCTCCGGAATAGGCCAATTCTTCACTGCTTGGACTTTGCTGGGATCCACCGAGATTCCTTCTGCTGAAACAATGTGCCCAAGGAAGGCTATACTGTCCAACCAGAAGTCACACTTGCTCCTCTTGGCATGAAGCTGCTCCTGCTGGAGGGTCTGCAACACAATCCTCAAGTGTTCTGCATGCTCCTTGTTGTTCTTGGAATAGATCAAGATGTCATCTATGAAGACAACAACGAACTGATCCAGGTAGGGCGAGAACACTCGGTTCATCAAATCCATGAAAACTGCAGGGGCATTGGTGACTCCGAAAGGCATAACTAGAAATTCATAGTGGCCATAACGGGTCCTGAATGCCGTCTTCGGGATATCCTCTGTCTTCATCCTTAGCTGATGGTACCCCGACTGCAAATCCAACTTAGAGAATACCCGGGCTCCATGAAGCTGATCAAACAAATCATCAATCCTTGGCAAGGGATACTTGTTCTTGATGGTAACCTTGTTCAATTCCCTGTAATCAATACAAAGTCTCTTACCACCATCCTTCTTGTTCGCCAATAGTACTGGAGCTCCCCATGGTGAAGCACTTGGCCGAATCAATCCCTTATCAGAGTACTCCTGCAGCTGCTTCTTCAGAATCTCTAGCTCCGTCGGTGCCATCCTGTACGGAGCCTTAGATATAGGAGCTGTCCCAGGCACAGTATCAATTGAGAACTCGATCACCCTTTTTGGTGGCAGTCCTGAGATCTCAACAAACACTCCTGGAAATTCATCCCACACCGGTACTCCTTTCTGAACCTCCGAAGTAGTCAACCGAGTCTTTCTCTTGGTAGACTTCACCTCACCACAAAATTGAAATTCCGGTTGACGGGGAATCCTGAAAATAATCTTCTTCTCCCTACAGTCAATGACTGCATGGTACTGACTGAGCCAGGTCATGCCTAAGATTACGTCGTACCCTTTAGTGTCTAGCACGAGCATATCTATGGCCAAGGTCTTATCACAAAGTTCCACTGGACAATCAGCACAAACCCTAGAAGACATGACTACTCCATTCCCGGTACTAATCTCCCATTTGTGGTCTAACACTTTAACAGGTATAGAATGCAATGCCACAAAATGATCTGAGATAAAACAATGCGAAGCACCGGAATCGAAGAGGGCTAAAACAGGTTGAGAATGCACTCTGATATTACCTGTTATCACCTCCTCAGAAGTCTCAGCCTCTTCTGCTGTAAGAGTGTAAGCCTGACCTCTACCACGCCCTGCTGCAGTCCTGGCTCCTCTCTGGACTGGGCGAGCAACATGCTGTGGCGGAAGGGGAAGAGCTCTCCTCATCACTGGTCCCTGATTCCTCTGCCCAAGTGGCCCTGGTAGCACTCTCTGTCCATTGGGTCCTGGAAGTGCTGGCAAAGTCTGGTTGGCTATCCCCAATCTCCTGTGCGGACAAGCCTCTATAGAATGATCTCGTGATCCACACACCAAACACAACCCATTTGCCCTCCGGCAATTCTGTCGGATATGCCCTAGCTTCTGACAATAACTGCAGAAAGAAACTGGTTGGGCCGTCTGGTAAGGAGCTGGTCTGAATTGCTGCCTCATCTGCACCTTCGCTGCTCTGAATGGGCCTCCTCTCCCCATTGGTGGAAACGGCCTCTTCATGGCCTGGTTCCTCATCTGATCCTCTCGCTTCTTCTCCAACCCACGCTCCACTTCTCGAGCTATGGTGAGAACCTCAGAATAAGTCTTCAGTTGCTGGGGCATCAAGAAGACCTGTATGTCCATCTGCAGGCCCTGCTGGAATCTGCTTGCCCGCTTCTCCTCGTCCGTTACCATGTACGGAGCAAAGCGGCTCAATCTAAGAAACTCTGCAGCATACTCGTCCACGGACTTGCTCCCTTGCTGAAGCCTGATAAACTGCTCTTCCATGTCCTTCTGAGCAGTAGCAGGGAAGAATCTGTTGTAGAAACTCTTGGAGAACGTGTCCCAGGTGACAGGTTTCTCCAATCTGGCCTCTTCAGCTAGCCACCAAGTTCTGGCTATGCCCTTCAGCTGAATCTTGGCGACCTCCACTTGATTCTCCTTCGGTACTCTGGCCGCATTCAACAAGTCTGCGGTATCTGTCAGCCATTGTTCAGCACCCAAGGGCTTCTCTTCTCCCGAGAAGATGGCTGGTTGCAGCCTCCTGAAGTCCGATACATTTCCCGGCCTCTGCTCCTTCGGTGCTGCCAATTCTTGCCTGAGGAGTTCAGTCTGCTGCTGCTGGTTTTCCATCATGGTCTGAATGACCTTCAAAATATCCACATTCTCCCCTGTGGGTCCATTCGATGCTTGCCCCGAGTGGTTACGGCCCGTCCTTCTCTCCATACCGATTGGTGAAAGATAACTGGAATTGGAAAAATGGAAGGAATTTAGGACACAAGGGATGGAATCAAGGAGGAATCAAGAAGGACTAGATAACTTTGTACATTGTAGTTGGCATCAGCAAATTATTAATTTGCTGCTTGATTGTACTTTAGGTGTGAGAGCCTAGGCTCTGATACCAACCTGTAACGCCCCGATTCCACAGATACGGGGACGTCACTGCGACGTATATACGTAGGTCATAACTTGTCCCCACGTATATACGCTAAGCATAAAAGTACAATAAGGAACAGAGTACACGACAAAGCGTGGTATCCATACATATGCCAACACACGAAGTACACATACAAAGTTATCACAGGATATTATAAAGTATTACACATGACGTGTGCATTACATCATAACCAAGTCCAAAAGAATATATACAATATGTATACAAAAAGCTCACGAGTAGGATGGAGATCCCGTGAGACAAAAGGAGAGAGTCTGGCACGAGGACCGGAGCTAATCTGCCTGCTCACTAAAGAAAGCCTGATCTTCGGTGGATGGCTCCACTTCGACCCAAGCCTCGGAATCTGAATATGCAAATCCAAGGGGTCAAGACATATAACAATGAACAATATATATGGCCAAATGGCTAGGATACATGAATAAAGAAAACTGGAACGGTCTAATGAATATAAACCAACAGGTAAGGAAAGCATATATAACTGAAGTCAGAAAGGAATGAATGCATAGCTCTAGTCTATTATTATTATTACTTGCTTTACTGTGATATCTAGCTATGTGACCCAGCGTCCCAGCGCACATAGATCCATATCCTAGTAACTCAAGGTTGTTATTGGAAACAGCGGGGGTATCGACGAACTATGTTTACAGTGGACCCCGTACATGCCCGGGATAACGGTCCAGGATTGTTCCGTTACTTGGTGACGGAAGCCAGCCGCTAGGCTATTCAGGAGGGTCTTATGTATGCCCTTAGTCATGACTGATTCAGGAATAGGGAGCAAGCACTCCCCTCGGTCCCCTGGTGTACCGCAGGTTAGACCGGAATATGATTGTACAATATACCTACTACCACTGTAAACACGAACACGTATCGATATCCGCATATTTCCCCCGACCCATATGTAAGTTGGTGCTTTTTATGTAAAAGTCAAGTGTATCATGCTTAGTTTTAAGAGATGGCATGATAAGTGGTGATATTACTATTTAACATGTCATGAAACGAGTATATGCAATAATAAGTCATGAGATAACAAGAGATACATCCATCCAGTAATAGGTCATGTAGAGCCAGTATTGAAGCATGAACAAGCAAGATATAATACACATATAACAAGTATAAGAACCAAATTCAGAACAGAAATTAACTATGACACACAGTCAGAATTAGTCGACTAGGGGTAAGGGTTAGTCGACTAATAGGGGTCTCCAGTCGACTAACAGATATTTAAGTCGACTAAGTCTGTTGATACAGAAAGTTGGATTTCTGGTCCAGGGAGGATTAGTCGACTAGGAGGATTCAGGAGTCGACTAATAAGGATTTCCAGAGAGTTGAGATTTAGGTCCAGAAAAGATTAGTCGACTGATATTTGGGGTGAGTCGACTAATATTGTGTTTTCCAGAAAAGCTAAGTTTCAGCTAAGTGTTATAGTCGACTAGCTCCTAGGGTAAGTCGACTAATCGTGGGAAAAACAGTGACAGAACAGATTTTCTGGAAATTGTGTTTGATGGTTCAATTCATGGTTTTTGGTGACCTAGGTGTACAAGAGGTGTAGATACAAGTGTTCTAGGGCTAATTCAAGTCTTGGTGAGTGAAATACTCACTTGGAACCGTTTGATTGAAGCTTTGTGAGCTTGAAAGGGTTGTTGACGACGAATAGCCCCCAAGTGACCCTTGGCGACGGAGAGAGCTACGATCCAAGCTCCAAAGAAGTGACTTGAGCTGGAGGTGAAGAGCTTGGGGAGTTCTTGGAGCTAGGGTTGTGGTTGAGGAAGAAGAGGGTTGGTGAGAGTTCTTCTCTCTAGTGTTGAAATGAGGAAGAAAAGGATTAAAGTGTAAAGGAAAATGTATTTATAGGATTGGAGATTTTGTAAAGGGGTTGGAATTAAGATAGAAGTGAGGGGTTTTCTTGCAAAAGAAGGGGGTGAGGTGTCCCTCACTTGGCCACTTGGCCAGCCATGGGAAGGAGAGAGAGTGAGTGGGGTTAGGTGAAGGGTGAGTGGGAATTGAGGTGGCACATGAGGTGGAAAATGGAATTTGCAATAATTGAAAAAATGCCCGAAATTCAAGTATCTCGGAATGATCTGAAAATTTTACCAAAAATCAAGAATAATATTTGAAGACTCATGGTGAAATTCGTTTGAAGAAATAATTTACAGTTTTAAAATTAAAAATCCCGGAATCAGTTATCTACTGACTCCGTTGGAATTTTCATAAATTCATAAAATTCTTAGAAAAAGTATTTAGATAGAAAATATGATTCTAAGAAATAATGTCTAAAGGATCTTCTAGAAATTCCTAACTGTTTACAAGATAAAAATCTGAGAATTGATCAGCGGCACTGGTCGACACCGGTTTTGAAAATATTTAATTAATTTCAGGAAAATTTCGGAAAATCATATAAAATCCAAAGTACAGGAAAATGACATTTGGAACTGAAATCGGTCGAATACAGGAAGTAATTCGGAAAAAATACGATAGGGAAACTGAATACACAACTAAGTACGTATTCCGGGAACGGGGTATTACAATTGTACTGCGACCCTAGATTGCAGATGTTGGCCCTCTTTATCAATAACAACATATGCGTGTTAATATAAAGGAAACACCTACCTAACGTACTGCGACCTAAGTCGCAGTCATTGTACTGCGACCCTAGATTGCAGATGCTGGCCCTCTTTATCAATAACAACATTGCGACCTTGGTCGCAATTAACCATGTACACTGCGACCAAAGTCTCTGTCTACATTATATACACAAAAAAATAAACTATATAGGAGAACCTAGATCTGACAAAGAGAGGTAAGAAAATAGGGGGAAAATAATTTATAATCAATAACCTAAATCATATAAAGAGCGGCAAAAAGAAAGGGGTAAAAAAATAATCATAAACAAGTCTGACGTGCGCTCCAAAAATTGCCTTTTGGGCAAAAAAATAATAAACAATAAGGAAAGTTAAAGAAAAAGTAGCTTTTCATAAGAGGTATTGGTAATTTAACTTCTTCCTATAAGCGGGCCGCAAGTTAGTGAGGTGACAAATTGAGCCACGTCATCGCAGGCTGAGAGAGTACTCTCAGCCCTGTTTACACTTAAAAAAGACAAGATTCTTATTGGTCCGAACAATGTCTAAACTTGTTGACATTTACAAAAGACAAGTGACAGACGAGCTGAAGACCAGTTTTCACCCATCTCTAAGGGACAAGGAAGCAACTTGGACTCCACTGATCCAGCAAGCAGACGGTGAACCCGGATTGTTTCTAAACAGACCTCAGCAGGTCTAAGGTGCTAACACTTAGCATCGCATGAGCCCAAAGGGATAGCCTCGTTTGAGAGGCTAATATCACTCGACTTCGCCTTGAAGCCATTCAAAGCCTCGCCAGGAAGCTAACTCGCAAACTTCGCCACAGAGGACTTCCAGCTCCGCCAAAGGGTTTCTTTCGGACTTCGCCAGAAACCGTCTCTAGCTCCGCTACGAGCTCAATGCGGGCAGCGCCACTATTAATCTGCTATGGTCAACCTTTGACCAATCAAATCTCCAGATGAGATCAGATCCAATCAGATCAAATCCAATTAAGATCAAATCAGAAATGAAATTGGCAGTTGATTGCCACAATCTCTTGACTCTTCTAAAACGAGTAAGAAGATCAGGGGAAATCCTCCAAAGATATGGAAAGGATCAAAACAGATCAAGAGGATCAACCGACCTGCCAATTCTAGCTCCGCAGAAGCTATCTTAGTCTCGCAGCAAGGCTACTTTCCAGATTTAAACAGATTTGATTCAATCTGTTTCCATATCTTCAAGGAACGATTATACCCTTGCTCTCCCTATAAATAGCCCGCCAGGGGTACAAGGAGACAGAGACACATACGGAGGCATATGCACACAAGAGGACTACACAAGCAGAGGCTTCTTCACGACGCACCGTGCGTTCTCGAATTCAGAGATCTTTTAGAGAATTGCTTTCTCTAACCAGGGTGTTGATACCCTAACATCGTCCTTCTTCTCAAGGAATCTCCGGAACCAGGCGAGAAGGAATTCCTCATAGAAGGCGGTTTTGAGAAGCATCAAGAGGGTTCTACCACCCTTCTGTTCTCTGATTCCCGAACCAGGCGAGAAGGGAATCTCATCGCTCGCATCATCAAAGGGACAAAGTGGTCGCGCGCTGACCAGACTCCTATCGGCACACTTCTCCAGAATCTCTGTGGAGATCTACTTGTAATCTTTTTAAGAATACTTGTAATTTTGCTCCTCAACCCTTTTTTGTAAGTTTTTCCCCCTTTGCAAACATAATGGAAAACAAGCCCGCGGACTGATATACATTTCTCACACACACACACACACACACACACACACACACACACACACACATATATATATATATATGAGAAAAATGTATATCAGCCTGCGGGCTGAGAGTACTCTCTCAGCCTGCAGTGACGTGGCTCAATTTGTCACTTCACTGATTTGCGGCACGCTTTTAGAAAGAAGTTAAATTACCAAATACCCCTTATGAAAAGCAACTCTTTCGGTAACCTTCATTATTGTTTATTATTATTTTTCCCCCTTTTTTGTCGCTCTTTATAGGTTTTAGGTTATTCTATATAAATTACTTTTCCCCCTATTTCCTTACCTCTTTTTGAAAGATCTAGTTTCTCCTTTTTCAGCCTGCGATAAACTTTTTTCTGAAAATATAAAATCTTTTCAGATCATTTTTTCTCCAAAATATTTAATGTCTACGTCTGAGCAGTCTACTGGCGATCTAAATATGAAAGATATTGCATCTGGTTCTAGTTTCTCTCAGAATATTGAAAATCTTGAAGGGTTGACATCTTTGCATGCCGATCAACAGGTTTTAATTGTTTCATTTTTTTAAAAACAATTTCTTAAATATTGAATTTTTCTCTTTAGTCTATGAGATACTGCGACCTATAACAAATGATTAAAAGTTTCAGAAATGCGACTGCGACTTAAGTCGCAGTCTTTGGCAAGGAGTAATATAGATTTCTTCACATACGGATAATTGCGACTTAAGTCGCAGTTTATAGTAAGGAGTAATATAGATTTCTTCACATACGGATAACTGCGACTTAGGTCGCAGTCTTCAATAAGGAGTATTATAGATTTCATGTCGTATGTGAAATCTTATTTTTATTTACTGCGACTTAGGTCGCAGTCTTTAGTAAGAAGTAATATAGATTTCTTCTTATACGGATAATTGCGACCTTGGTCGCAGTATTTGATAAGAAGTAATATAGTTTTCATCTCTTATGCGACCTTGGTCGCATTTATATAACTTATATTTTATAATACAGTGATATCTAAAAAATATTTATATTCATTTAATTCGTGTAATTGTTTTTTGTAGGATATGAATGCACATGGAGAAATGTCTGGAAGCTCAGATAAGTTTATAGGGAAACAGTTCCTGTCGGATATGGAAGCATACAATTTCTACAATTGTTTTGCAAGGAATAGAGGTTTTAGCGTGAGAAGAAAAGGTACAGATAAGTCACGGAAGCCTCCATATGAGATTATTTGCAGAAAATTTTGCTGCAATAAGGAAGGTCTGAAGAAGTTGTGTGACAAAAGACAAGAGGGGCTTACAGTGTATCGTCGAATTAACACTAGAGTAGCTTGTCCTGCTGAGATGCATATCCGTCTTCGTTTTTTTTAGACAAAAGACAATGGGTTATCACAAATTTGTTGATACTCATTCACATGAATTGTCAAGCCCGGATAAGGTACATCACCATTACTCTCACCAGAATCATCGTTCAAAAATTAGCAGAAGCATTATGAGCAATGTAACACCCCGCTCCCAGAATACGTACCTAGTTGCGTATTCGTATTTTCTGATCGTATTTTTCGATTTACTTCCTATATTTATTTTGTATTATGAATTATTTATATGATCGTTTTGTCTTGGATCCGGATTCGTGGACTCAGAGTCTGCTCTTCTCTGAACCAAGGACCCAATCCTAGTGTCTTACTCAATTTGATCTTTTCGGTATTCAGATTTGACCGATTTCAGTTTCAAACATCATTTTCCAATATTTTAGATTTTTTATGATTTTATGAAATTTTTCTGAATTAAATGGAAAATCTTCAAAACCGGTGTCGACCAGCACCGCTGACCGATTCCTGAATTTTTAATTTACAAATGGAGTCAAATTTTGAGAAACCGCTTTCCTATATTTACTTAGAATAATATTTACTATCTAAATTCATTTTTTGGGAATTTTCAGAATTTATCAGATTTCTGCCAGATTTGGTATCGACCGATATTGGCGGCCGATTTCAAGATTTTTAATTTAAAAAGTATAAAGAATTTCTTGAAACTAATTTCACCATGATTCTTAGAATAATATTCTTGATTTTTGAGAATTTTTGCGGGTCGTTCCGAGATACTTGATTTACGGACGATTTCGGTATTTTTCCGAAAGTTTTCCGCATCCGCAACTGAATCCCGGGAATCCACCACTCTAATTATTTTTCCTTTTTCTTCCAAGAAAATATCTTCTTTTTTCCATTTTCTTTTCCTTTTTCCTATTTTCTTTTTCTTCCTTTTCCTTCCACCAAATTCTACCAAATTCTCCATTCTTCCATTATCTTCTCCAACCTTCCACCAAAAATATCTCCTCCTCCAAAAATATCTTCTCCAAAAATATCCCAAAACACTCAAACACCTCTCCCATCACCATGGCCGGCCAAAGAGCCACCTCACCTCTCCATTTTTACAAAAAACCCCCTCCCTAAAATATTTTTACATCTCCTTCACAATTCCAAATCTTATATAAACCTTTCCTTCTCCTTTCCACTTCATTTTCTCTTCACCAACACCTTAACCACCACCAACTCCTCCTTCATCTCCACCACAATAACAACTACTACAACTTCTCCAACTTCCTACCTTCATCTTCTTCCTCCTCCATCTCCATTTAAAGCACCACAACTTCAACACACTCCACCAAAGCCTTCACCTTCTCCTTTACCTTTTTCAAAAACTATCACCACAACAAAACCTCTCCACAAAACCACCACCCCATCTTCTTCTCAAGGGCCGGCCACCTCCTTTGGATTGGGGCCGAGCTCTTCTTCGTCGGTAACATCTCCGGTGATTATTCCGGTAATCGTTTACGATTATTCCGGTAATCATTCTGGTGACGATTACAACGACAACACTAACGACACCACCACCATATTTTTATAACCTTTTTCATCACCATCATCTCTACTAATTTCACCACCATCTTCACTTCCACCATCAAGTTCACCATCACAACACCACCTTCATCTCCACTACTTCCTTTACTTTCTTTTATTACTCCACCAAAATCCATCTTCTTTACCAAATACCACCACCACCAACAAAATCATCTTCCCTTTCCTCTCCTCCTCCCTCTCCTTGGGGCCGGCCACTCCCTAGGCCACCACCAAGGGGTGGCGCACCACCCTAGGGCCGGCGGCCACCCAAAGGCCAAGCCCCCCTTTCCTTTGCTCGCTTGGTATTTTTCCTCTCCCGGGGAATCGGACGCGCAAAGTTTCAAAAGTGGCGTTTTAGGCGAGTGACTTTCCTCGCCAAGAAATGGACTTGTATTAAATACTGGTGTGTGTGATTGTACGGGTGTGTGTGTTGTAATCTGTGGACATGTCTTCACTTGAACTGGACTGATATACTGTCATGCTTGTAATAGGATAGAATAACTCGTGCGAGCGTTCTCAGCCTCCGGGTCATTAAGCCTCCGGTCTCTCACTATCTCGAAAGAGAAGTGAGTTGAGACCGTCAGGTTTCTCAGACAGCCTCCGGTCTCTCACTATCTCGAAAGGAAGTGAGTTGAGACCGTCAGGTTTCTCAACACCGCCTCCGGGCCATTAAGCCTCCGGTCTCTCACTATCTCGAAAGGGAAGTGAGTTGAGACCGTCAGGTTTCTCAGACAGCCTCCGGTCTCTCACTATCTCGAAAGGAAGTGAGTTGAGACCATCAGGTTTCTCAGCACCGCCTCCGGGCCTTCAGCCTCCGGTCTCTCACTATCTTGAAAGAGAGGTGATTGGGACCGTCAGGTCTCTCAGCTCCGCCTGGTTATCATGATCAGCTTTCAGTGCTTTACCACTAGATTCATCTAGGCAAGGTGTTGCCGGATTTGCTACTCGCACTTTATGTCGAGTCATCCCGGTAATCTTGCCAGACGCTCTAGTGTTAAACACTGATTGCTGTCTGTGCCTCCAGCTTGCTCAGCTCCACTTGATTATGCTCTGCTATGACTCTCTAGCTTGCCATATACATACTTGTTATGCTAACACTTGACATACTATTACTTGGCATATGTCAGCTACATGCTGTTACTTAACTCCTGACTGGATTAGTTATCACTTGATATATTATCACCTGACACCTGCCACGCTACTACTTATCACCTACCTCCTGTTATATTGGTACTTGACTTGTGATTATCACATTTACGGGAATCTTGCCTTGTTATCCTGTATTATGTACAGTGACCTGTTATCCTGTATTATGTACAGTGACCTGTTATCCTGTAATATACAGTGACCTGTACTCCTGAATTCCTGATCATGTCCTGCTCTTCCCGTAAATTGATAATGACATAATAAATTACAATAAGTCAACTTGCACCCGGTTCGGGAGAAACTGATGAGTCCTGAATAATCATGTTTATGGTGGTCTTATCAAGCCGCGCGTGGCCACATACTTGAGGGATCACCTGGCGGCCACCAGGGATTCCGTGGGGTGTGCTGGCACCCCTACTCCTGAATATTCCTGCCGAGTATGCACACGCCCTAGGCCTATTTCTATGGGATCTGCGATACTCTATTCCTGTTCGGGCGTCCATAAGTCCCGGTACCTAGCGGTACGTTCCGGCTCAGCACCGGATACTCCTGGACCGTTGTCCCGGGCATGTACGGGGCCCATTCTAACATGATTCATCAAACTTTATCAGTTTCCAAATAACTTGCTTTATAAGTTGTAAGTAGAAGTATGTGGAATAGGACGCATACTAAAACCTACAACTTAGACAGCCTAATTATAATAAAAGGCTAATATATGCAAATTGTTGTGTTGTTTTGTAACTCGGGCTGTACGCGTTCAGGTTACGGTAACATGAGGTAAAGGTATATAGATGAGGGTTTCCTTATTTGGATTATTCCTTCGAGGTATCAATCTCATGGAGCCGAGACCTAAACCTGTACAATTGGATTTACTCGTAATCGGTTTTTATTCAGTTTTATCGGTTTTATGTTAGCTTAGGAGATAACTAGTATTGCCCTATCTACTTTACTTCTTGTCTTGTTACCTTCTCTTATCTTATCATACCATGAGTACTTCCTGCTTGATATCACTTGTTTTATATCTACTTGCTCCTACATGCTTATCTTTGCCCGCCATCTGGCTTTCGCCTCACCACTCGCCTGGGGAGTTCTGACTCCTCTGGATCCTCATGTCCAGGTCCTGGAGCTTGGTGCTTGGACCGAAGGAGATCTTCTTGCTGAGGACCAAACTTACTTTTGTGGAGCAGACAAATCAACTGTAGCTCCAGTCCCATCCTTGCTCCCCCTTGTTGGTTCGCGGCTTCTCCAGTTATCTCGTGAGCGCCCTTTTGTACTGTTCATACATGTACATATCTTAGTATTCTCGCATTTGCGCCTATCTGTGATGTAATATTCCAGTAATATTTGTCACCTCTGGTGATAACCTTGTAATTGTACTCATATGTTGGAATGTATAATGCACCACTTGCTTCCGTACTCTGATTCTTGCCTGTACTGATGCTTAGCGTATATACGTGAGGGTATTTCTGACCTGCGTATATACGTCATAGTGACGTCTCCGTATCCACAGGATCGGGGCGTTACAAGCAATCTGGTTGATGTTGGAATGCGGCCTTCAAATATTTCCCGCGTTGTGAATGCAATGAGCCAGGGTGAAGGCTGTGAAGAAGTGAGCCCTCAATAAGTTATTGATTTCACTCGTCAACGTAGAAATAACTGCGGTCATTAGTTTATTGCTATTATCAAATATTTTCAAGAGAAAGCCGAGACCGATCCAGAATTTTTCTTTTCAAGTGAAGTCGATAACGCGGGCACACTTAGAAGCATTTTTTGGGCTGATGGAAGAGCTATTTTCTCGTATCTGAGGTTCTTTGATGTGATCGTTTTTGACACAACATACAGAACTAATCACTTGAGCTTGCTATTTGCTCCATTCACTGGAGTAAATCATCACCGGCAGTCAATTTTGTTCGGCTGTGCATTGCTTGCTGATGAGCAGAGGGATACTTTTGTTTGGTTATTCCAAAAATGGCTCAAGTGCATGCATGGAGTTGAACCGAAGCTGATTATTACTGATCAGGATGCGCAGATTGGTGACGCCATCAAGATTGTTTTCCCCACTTCTCGGCACCGTTACTGTTTCTGGCATGTGCGAAAACATATTGCCGAGCAACAAATCCCAATGTCAAACAACTTGCACCCGGACGACACTGCGACCAGTGTCGCATAAGACTACAGTGCAATCATACACTGCGACCAATGTTTGTAAAAAGCATATTTTCTTTTATAAACTGCGACCACGGTCGCAGTCATACTTTGCAAACATAAACTTGGACCAGGGACGACACTGCGACCAATGTCGCATAAGACTACAGTGCAATCAAAGACAGCTGCGACCACAAGACCGCACTGCGACCAAGGTCGCATAAGATTACAATGCAATAAGAAAAACTGCTACCCGGGTTAACACTGCGACCTAGGTCGCACAAAACTACAGTGCAATCAGAAACACTGCGACCCGGTTCGACACTGCGACCTAGGTCGCATAAGACTACAGTGCAATCAGATACAACTGCGACCCAAGTATGATAAAACAAATGACGTTAAATACACTGCGACCTTGGTCGCAAGAGACGGCAACTCATATTTAACAATTGCGACACCATGTCGTCAGTATGTAAGAAAAAAAAGTAAGTTTCATATACTGCGACCAACGTCGCATTCGGCTACAAGGAAAGGTCCTTTCAAAAAAAAAAAAACCAAAGTCGCACAAATCTAAAACTATAATTTTATCAACTGCGACAGAGGTCGCATGCAGTGTATGCACATCAATTTTTCGAAAATACTGCGACATAGTAAAAATAGAAGGAAATACAAAAAATTTTGAAAAAAATAGGACCTTTTTCCACGGATGATTCCAAAATCTCTTTCTTAACTGCGACCATGGTTCCAAGATTTAAAAAAAAAAAAAAAAATGCGACCTCGGAAATAAATCTGAAAAAATTTAAAACTATTAAAATACACAAACGCTAAATTTTTTTGAAAATATCATTTTTTGTAGTACCTTTTCCACGGATGATTTCTTAGGCGCCATCAGTTGCAAATATATTTTTTAAAAAAAGGATTAAATTTGTGAAAGAAAATAACTATTTTGGATCAGAATCGCCGGTTGAAATTTTAGAGCTGTATATTTTTTTTTGAAAGCCAACTTTTTTACATAAGGTAGAAAGTTGTGAGGGAGGGTATTTTCGGAAACTACAATGTTGAGGTGACTGGCATTAAATTGGGCGGGATTTTTCAAGATTTGTCCGCCAAAATTGATGACAGATGTGGGGCGGTGATTTTGCCACGTCCGCCGGCTGAGAGAACTCTCTCAGCCTGCCGGCTGAGGTATATATATATATATATATATATATATATATATATATATATATATATATATATATATATATATATATATATATATATATTCTCACGTGAAGACCATAACTTGGGAAACTTCCATGCTTTTTCCAACTCCTTAAGATTTATGTACTTGTATCAGACCGTTCCAGCTGTCCTGGGATTCCTTGTGTTCATTAATCACTTTTCTTTTTGGGTTAAATGTGTTCATGAACCATTATCATACAGGGAAAATGTGCTCATACACACTTCATATTGCATTTATTTTTCTTTTCTTTTTCTATTTCCAGAATTTTCCTTCGCGTTCTATTTCTTACTTGTCCCTTGACATTTCATCTGTTACCTCTGTAAAAATAAAATTAAAAAAAAAATGATTGAAGCCTTTTCATATTCAGAAAGGTTGTAAAAGCTGAAGCAAAATACCATCCCTTGGATCTCCTTCGGAAACGATGAGTGTTCGGCGAAGAATTGCCCAATTTCTAATATTGCTCATCTTCAGCATAAACTGCATCCACCCCCGCCCCAACCCCCCCCACAAAAAAAAAATTTGTTCTTATTTATGAGTCACACACGGTCCCATGAGCAGATCTGTTTCTCTTCAACTGTCATGTCTGAGGTTGAGATTTCCATTTCATACTGCTATCTCACAAAGCAGGCAACATGAAGCATTCATTAAAAGCACCTCACCGTTCAAACTTTAAAACATCTGACATTCTGCCATTCACATCTTCTCTTTCTTCCCTCTTTGTACCCATCTGAGCTCGCTGCAGAGTTCTATCACTTCCTTTGTGTTCCTTGTATTTCTTCCAGAATTTATATTAATTTAGTTTAGTCCCCTTTTCTTTACTCTGTTTCTTTAATCTTCATGTTAGTACTGCAACTAAAAAGCCTCAAGTAGACAATAAATGTTAAAGAAAAGGTTTTTTTTTTTTCATATCGACAGCAGAAATCTTCACTAATTTCATTTCATCCTGAAATCTTCATATTTTCATGTTGCCATCTCAAATTATTTAAGTTGGTATAAAATCACGCGGTCCATTAATAACTCCGCGTATAGATTAGCAAATACTAGGGATATTCTTTGATTTGGGTCGAATCTATTTAAGTAAATATGATCAAATTGCCCTTATCTTCATCCTCTTCAACTTCTTCTTCTTCAAGGCCCTCATCAGACCCATGAGATCTACCACCATCTTTTCACCTCTATACTGAGAGGGGAACACCAGACTCTAAAATATCCTAGCACGAGTGAGAAAAAATATCGGGTGTAGAAAGAGGAGCTTGGTCTTTTATGGTTGTTGGGTGGCATAGCAAGAGGCGTTGGTGGCTATAGAAGTTGCCATTGCTTTTTCCATTTCTTAGTTCCCGCCAGAGACAGAGAGAGAGAGAGTAGAGTAGTGAGTTGGGGGGAGAGAAGACCTGCTCATCAAGTCATCCGCGGTAATTTAGTCTATTGACCGTCTCTCTGTTACATTACATAAAATGATTAATTGTTTGTGATTTTGTTCAAATTAAAAGAATTTAAATGCTGTTATGAAACTACGAAGTTTTCAGAAATGAATACAAAATTAAGAAAAATTCAGGTATCGATACAATAAAAAAACCTCAAAAAAAAAAAAAAAAAAAAAAAAAGATTCAGAGTCCAGAGGGTGAATGAAGAAGACTCCCTTGGTTAAATATATTTGAGAATAATTAAAAAGAGGAACAACAGCGGACCGGCCATGATTTGACTTCTGTTAATTATAATATTAGTTTATTTGATTTGATTTTCTATTAGAGTCATTAATCATAGAACTAATTTTGATTATTGATTGATCACAGATCTTGATAACATTGTGAAGGATTTGTTTCTTTGTTTGCACTTAATTAATGTATGGCGCATCTTGGAGACACATATATATCTATTTGTTGTTGTATATCTAAACAATCAGAAAAGAAAGAATGTCAACTTGGTTCGTATGCTCATATTTCATGGCTTGACCACCGAAAGGAACAAAGAAAACATGATAAATTTAACGAGCAATTTATTTTTCTTTTTCTGAGAGATTGCTACCTTGGTTCGTATGTTATATTTTCTTAAGAGCATTTCTAAGGATCTGTTTGGAGATCTCTTGTTTAAGAGGGTGGATGAAACTAAGGGACCATTAAGGAGTGATTGATGATACTTTCTTAAATGTCTCATTCTCTAATGATACTTTCTTAAATGATCTCCGAAGGAGGTTTGCGGGAGGAGGGGGAGGGGGTTTCTCTGGTGAGGGGAGTAGAAAAAGAAGAAGGAGAATGAAAGGATACTTTGACTATTTTTAAAAAAAATTTAAGACGCTTTTATTAATTTTAGGAGTGCCTTAATTCATGAAGGGAATTTATCATTTTTAGGAGTGGCAATAACCGTTCCCCGCTTGAGCGCGACCCAATCCAGTGAAAACACAGTGCTCGCTCCCACTAACTAAAAATCCTAACATTTTCCCTTTATTTACCAACTCTTACCCCGCTCTCTCCATCAAGAATCCTCTGTAAATCAAGCGTCCGAGGCAAGCTAGGTTTGCCAAATTCTCCCCCCTTACTATCTTAAAAAAAAAATAAGTGTCTCTCCAAAGGACACGCCAGACACAGAGGGAGGAGAGGGGGGGGGGGGAGTAAAGAATCTAAATTTAGATTTGTTTTGTTAACTTTACTCAAGGAAGTACACCGGCAGCTGATCCCACGATTAACATATCTCATTTTGCTGCTTTTGCTTTCATGTGACTGTCGGTGCCTCTCTCTCTCCTCTCTCTCTCTCTGTCTGTCTGTCTGTCTGTCTGTGTGGAATTCATTGGATTCTCTTTTAGGGGCGGATGGAGTGGACGCAAACAGGAATCCGTGGGCCTTAATATGCCCCCGAAAAAGCCCAAAACTTCTCACTCTGTGGGCCCACCATGTCAACAAACTCCTTCGTGTAGGCCCCACGCACAAAGGGAAACTGCACACGCCACTCAACTCAAAACAAAACTGTGAGAGATCATATCATCCGCAATTTAGCACAAGATGATAAACATTCTGACAAGGTTCACATCTGCGGGGGGGCCTTCAATAATTTGTAACAAATATGCAACGAAGATAAACAACCCCTTTAAACATTGGATGCTTGCTTCTGTGATAATTTACATACAAGTTAACAAAATTGACCAACTTTCAACTTCTCACGATTCAAATACCACTTGAAAGCTATTGCCTTGAGCCCAGGTCTAAAAGTCACACTTAAACCACATTTGCTACCTTACGCAGTTCCAAATATTGTGCAGAGTCACCTGTCAGAACAAGCTTCAGAAAGTCTGGAGTCAGGATTGTGTGTACAATGTATTTGTGAACCTAAACTCTTCCCTAGGTCAGTTGAAGGTAATGAAGATCATCATCAATCAAATATCTCTTGGGCTTAAATAATGCTGTGTTGACTGCAACAAGCAACAAAAGGACATTAGTCTCTTTCCACTGAGGTAACTCTCAAAACCTAAGAATGAAATAGATGCAGCCTAATTGCTATTGCTTGGCAGTACTGAGAGATTTCATTTTCATGAGATGGAACCCAAAGGACATTTGTAAGGTACCTTCATAGTTCATACGCTTCTTCTCTCAAAGAAAAAAAAAAAAGGTCCATGTGTTTGTGGCCTGGTAACTGCCTATAAAGCTCTTAAGTGGTAAATCACCTAAACAAAGATATAAATTGTTATTTTTCATTAATGGAAACCGTGTTAATTTTTTTTTTTCCACACGCTTTGCAGGAGTGCATTTCAGCTCCTATGTTTTCTTAAACCATAGTACACTGGATTTCACGGGAATCCCACTTGGGCATTGAGTATTATTGAATAAATGCGTTAAAACCTGAAATACATGCACGTTGGTTTAGCTCATATTAGGCTGGGTTTGTGCCAAATAAGGTCAACTTTACCCACTTGATCCTCCCAACACCCTCTGAGAAAAAAAAAAGCTACTTTCTTTTTCACTCCAATTGAAGAAGTTGCATGCTTTTAAAGGACATGAAATGGCTTACTGTTCATCCTTTGTCACTCGATAATATCTTTCGGCATGCTGATGCTGACCAATAAGTTGTGCAAAGCGCTCATCATGAGTGATCACAATCAACTGGAAGTTCTCCTTGTTGGGAATATGAAGAATATATGTGAATCTTTGAATTGAATTACGGCGAGATCCGTTGATCGAATCAATTGGATGATGGTTGGAGTGTGTTCTCCTTCCATTGGGGATGAACGTGGTATATTCACATGTTCAATTCTGACTTCGAATGAATGAGATATTCAAGTCTAAAGATTACCTAATTCAAAGCTAAAATGGGACTAAAGGTAGCTAAAGTCATTTAGTCCCACATTGACAATGAGATGGAAGTTTGTAGTGTTTAAATAGAGAAAACTGGGAACAAAGAGCGTGCCCTTTGGGTAATTGGAGTTTTCGCGCGCGATTGGGAGGAAACCATGCCCGCACATGCGCGCGCGGCGGCGGGGTCTGGGTTTGGGTTCCCTACCCAGCCTATCCGAACCGCTCTGCTATCCGGATCCAAACCGCCCCGCCTACGGCTATCTGAAAACCGTCGCAGCGGTTGCGACTGTTGCGGACCAAATGCCCCTCCCGGAGCGCTATAAATAGCACTCCGTTTTCTCATTCTAGGACACACCAGCAACGAAAAGCACTCCGTTTTCTCATTCTAGGACACACCAGCAACGAAAAATTGTCTTTGTCCCGTTGCTTCAACAATCCTTCATTCTAGGACACACCAGCAACGAAAATTTGTCTTTGTCCCGCTGCTTCAACAATCCTGTGAAGGTCTTTGTCCCGCTGCTTCAACAAACAATCCTGTGAAGGTACTGCTTAATGACGGTTCGACCGTACGGTGATTTGGTAGTGCTATCCAAATACCGTGAAGGAGTGTTATATCTTGAGAGACCAGCGTCCAGTAACCCGTTAGCACCGGTGCGGGGGACGTAATTGTCTTAAGGAGATTCGCTTTAAGCGTACCTCACTCCAAGTACTGTATAAGTGAATTAATTTCTTTATACAGGGTATATACTGATACTCAGTATATTGAGACTAATTTATACCAGTCTAATGGTGTTTAACCAAGGAAGGAAATTGAAAGGTGGTTCTTAAATTAAGGAACGTTCTATTGAACGGAAAACCTCCCACCTGATATTTACCGACCTGGCCAATTAGATTGTTGATATTTCAGTGATATTGATTGGTTGTCAAATTGATTCCAGAAACCAACACTCCTGGCCCTTCCTATCTTTCATAATTCTGACATAGTTTACAAAAAATAATAACTAAATAAATGTAATAAGCTGCAGTTTACGCTCGAGCAAATACAGTTATTCATAGTTAGTAAGACTTAGGCAATATCCCAGAGCTTGACCTCAAAAGAGCTGCAGCAAGATTTTCCACATTTGGCCCATCCAAGTTTGTGGTTGGTTCATCGAGTGCTAGTATACCACAGTTGAGGCAGAAAGTTTCTGCCAGTGCAAATCGTATGATAAGAGAGGCAAGAACCAGAACAAAAGCAGTACAGAGTTATCAAAATCATAAAATATTACCCATCTTCAATGAATTTAAGTATACACTTAACCTTTCCAAGCTAGTCTTATTGGACTGCTGTCACTCAATCAACATGAGATAGAAGTCCAAATAGACAGATTATTCCCTACCTTCTGACCAGCACTGCACCTCCCTCTCATTTCCAGCTCGGCATCGCCAGTTTGCATTAGCACCTGTGGAGTGAAAAATCTCAGTCTCATACAGGAATCATAGTAAAGGAGCAAGTCTGCTTTATAACTTACGCGGTAGCTGTAGGACCGAGTTCCAGCACCTTCTGAATCAGAATGAATACTTGTATAGTCAATGTCTGGCCTCTGTATGTTTGTTGCCACAGTTCCCTGATGATCTTATTTCTTTCCTCCATCTTCATACTGTGGAAGCACATCAGTGCTCTAGTAATAGAACAACAGATCAGTTTCACAAAGTGACAACTTGATAGCCAGTTTGCGTTAATAGAGTAGACAGAATGACTATGATCCTTAGAACCAATGTCTGGTAACAAAACTATCATGATGGCTACTCTGTAACACTGATTCATATAACAAAACCTCAAAGCTATGACCTTTGTGACGCAAGTTTCATGTAAGTTGAGAAAAGTTCGTTTTTTTTTTTGAAAAATCATGAGGAGGACTAAAAAAGTGATGAACATCTATGTAGCACGGACACTGGTGTCGGACACGACACGGATACGGGACACGACAAAATCTTAAAAAAAAGATGTGGAGACACGGCAAGAAATATTTTATTATTATAATTATATATAGGTAAATTTTCTCTCTGTTCTTGATTTTTCAATTTTCTCTCATACTTGTAAAGAGGTGCATTGTCTTCAACTTTTTCAACGGTACTTTTTGAAGTAGACATTTGTACACGACTCTACCCATGTAAGTAGAATAATAAATAATCAACTTGTCAAAACACAATCAAATATGTATGAAAAATAAAATAAAATCTAAATAATTTACAACTATAACTTCTATAAAGTAACAAAAAAAAAAAAATCTAAAAAAATCTAACCTAATTCATGATGTGTGTAAATTCTATTAGCATATTTGTTTATATCAGAACGATATTTTTTTTCATGTTTAGTTAAGTAACATGTGACTTTTAGATACCTAATACATGATCTTTAAAGGTGTTGGACATGGAACCAACACGTGATTTTATAGTTGTTTAAAATGAGACACGGCATCGGAGTGTCCAATACGTGTTGGGCAAGTGTCAGTGTCCGATACGTATCCGATACGGATACGACACTCACTTTGAAGTGTTCGTACTTCATGGATGAACATTTCTAAGCTGTAAAGCTTAAGATCTTTTGCGGTACTATAAACATGAGAATATCTAGTCAAAGAAAATCTCCTTATATAAATATTTTTGAAGCCACACATAAGTTTCTCCTGTATACAAGGAACACACCAAGTTTAGCATCAATAGTCAATCAACAAAAGATGGAGATCCATGAGACAGGGAAAGAGGGAAAGGATGGATTGTCATAAAAAAAAAACACAACGTTAACATAAATAATAGCACGTTAAGTACTTACTTGTCAAGTGCATTGTAGTATCTGTCCAGGTCCTTGTTTGCCATTTCAATTGTCTACAACCAAAGTTTTTAGAGGACATTTGATTATAATAAGTTTAAGACTATGAACTCAATTCAAGTTTAGAATCATTTACCTTGAGTTGGATAAGCTGATTGAAGTATTGCTTGTCAATGTCAGTGTATTGTGCCAGTTTAAGCTCAAGCTTGTGCTTTGATATGTTACTTTGATGGACGGAAAGAGTTCCATGACACATGTTCAGCTACACTTTATTCAAGTAACGTTAGATACGCAGTTGTCCCGTCTCTCAGTAGATAGGTTGGAGAAGAAAGAGGGGCAAAAAAAAAAAAAAAAAGGTTGTAAGGAATATCCGTCTGATTACTTTGACATGGACCATATAGTTGTATGAAATGGGAGAAAGAACTCTTCTCCTGTTAATAGAAGGAAAAAGGAAACGGACATTTCTCCTATCACATATGTTTGCACAAGAAGTTTTGCTGAGGTTTTGCACAATTCTTTTCTCTTGTTCTCCATTCAAGAATGACAAGTAACTGGTGTTCTCTTCTTCTTGGCTGGTTTAGCAGTTGTCCTCATTGACTCATCAAGGGGCCTTCAGTATCATAGTGTCCATAAGAGTCTTGTTTGTTGATTTTAGTTGTCAGGGGTTTATATGTTCAGCTAATCAGCTTTAGCTGTCTGTCATTTTGAACTCACTGGTTCTCTTCAGTTTTGGGCTCTTTTGGTGTTATATGTTTAGCCCCTTTTGGTTTTATTTTGATTCTGTCATTCTGAGGGAGAAACTTTGTAATCCTGTGAGGCTTTGATTAGTGCTGAGTTTTGACTCAAACCGAAACCTATCCGTTTTGGATTTACCTGGATTCAATTTTTGTTTGAGATGGAGCCAACTTCTATTTTGAGAACTCACACACTAAGGGGAATCCTATTGGATGGAGTGAAAGAAAAAGGAAAAAAAGAAAAAAGAACATCTTAAATGACTAGGGTTTCTATTTTGTATAGGACTTTGGCCCAAATCAATAAATAAGCGTCAATTCTTTCCCTCATTGAATTTTTCTCTTCTCCATCTCTTTTGTATTTTCCCTATTTGTGAGAGTTTAGGGTCTGAGAGATTTTGTATTGGGTTTAGGGTTTTATTTTAAGAGTTCTTCACAGCTTGTACTCACAGTATAGTGGATACTCCTTTAAATATGGATGCAGACCATTCGTGCCAAATCACATATATTTGTGTGTTCTCTTTATTTTCTCAATATTTGCTGGGCTGCTTCCATTTTGTGATCTTCCTGGAATTAGAGCCATTGAGTTGATTGATCAAGACATCTTGTAGCATCAAGATATCTGAAGACAAGTTTGATATTGAGAATTTCAATGGTGAATTCAATTTTAGTCATTGGTAGATCAGGATGAAACCCATGTTAACAAAGCAAAAATTGAAGAAGCCACTTTTAGGGAAGGAGAAACCAACCAATATGAAAGATGAAGGCTGGGAGGGGGGAAGAACAAGAAACAAATCAATATGAAAGATGATAACTAGGACGAGCTAGATGAGAGATCCCTAAGTACAGTTGTATAGTTGATGAAGTTTTGGATAGGTTTTCCTCTGAGAAAACAACCGCTTCGTTATGTAACAAACTTTAGGAGCATTATCTCAAGAAATCTTTGACATATTGCTTGATTTTGGAACAGTGTCTCTTTCTTCTCCGTATGCGAGAAGGAAGGTACACATGTTAAGTCCCATATCAATGTATTGAATTCTGTGATTTATTTCAGCAATTAATCAGTTAAATAAAAAAGAAGTTGACATTAATGATGAAGGTCACGCCTTTTTTTTGTTGTTGTGTTCGATAGAGAAGCCATAATCTACGGGGACAAACAATCAATTAGTGCCAAAGAAGTTAAGAAGCGCTTGCTTAATAAAGAAAAGATTGGCAAAGAATTGACATGCGAGTCTAATGATGGGCAATCTAGTCAATGTTTCTTCGCCAAGGAGAAAGTCTAGCAATAATTCCAAAAATAAAATGTTAGTTCGCAATTATTGTAGACATCAAACCTGATTGTCATATCAGTTCCAATAGAAAGTTGTTCTCCATATCCACTCAAGGTGGAGTTGCTTTGATGGATAATTATGCACTATACTGTTGGAGCAGTGGGCTTCTAATGCAAGAGATGACAAGTATAAAGAGAAAGACAGATAGCAATATAAAATGAAAGAGACAAAGAGAACAGCACACCAGTATTTAACGTGTTTCGGTCAATGTGACCTACGTCCACGGAAAAGACAGTAAGAGGAATCCACTAATCAAAAGGAGAGAATACAAGAGATTCCAACTCAAATCTCACTCACCCAAGTCCAATAAAACCCAACTCACTAGAACTTAACAAAAGGAAGATGAATGGTAAGAGAAAGGAGAGAACAATACAATATTTGACAACTCTCTCTTCTCACTTCCTTGCACCTTCAAATCTCATGCAATGTGGTGCCTATTTATAGGCAAAACCTTCAAACCCCTTCATCATTTCACCCTACACATACATCAAAATCATAGGGCGGCTATGATCTTCATAGGGTGGCTAAGATCTTCATAGGGTGGTTAAGATCTTCATAGGGCGGCTATTGATGGCTCTAGGGTGGCTAGAGATTATGATTTAACTTATTCATTAAAGACATATCAACAAATCTCCACCTTGTCTTGAATGAATAACAAATCTCTCCACTTTAACTTGAATTGTATCAAGCGTCCTTTGGATTCTTACTGTCTTCTCTAGCCTCGACGGGCTCAACTTTCACCACTTTGAATACCAAGCAAATCGAGACAGTACTCGAACTTATGCGAAGGTACAGGCTTTGTCATCATATCTGCTGGATTATCTGCAGTACCAATTTCTTAACTTTGATGACTTCAATTTCTCGAATAAAGTGATACCTGACATCAATGTGTTTGGTTCTCTCATGATACATCTGGTGCTTCGTCAGATGTATAGCACTCTGGCTGTCACAAAACACCGTAGTTACTCCTTGGTGTAAGCCGAGATCTTCAACCAAGCCTCTTAACCAAATAGCTTCTTTCACTGCCTCTGTAACTGCCATATATTCTGCCTCCGTAGTAGACAAAGCAACTGTCGACTGTAAAGTCGCCTTCCAACTAATGGCACTACCTGAAAGAGTGAAAGCATAACCTGTCAGAGATCTTCTTCTATCCAAATCACCCGCAAAATCTGAATCCGAATATCCTGCAATTTACAATCAGAATTAGTTCCCTGTCAAAATACAGACCAATATTAGTAGATCCTTTTAAATATCGCAAAATCCATTTCACTGCCTGCCAATGGCCTTTTCCTGGCCTGTCCATATATCGACTTACGACACTGACTGCATGTGAAATGTCCGGTCGAGTGCACACCATAGCATACATAATGCTTCCAACTGCACTGGCATAGGGAACATGAGACATGTACATCTCTTCTTCATCACTTTGAGGAGACAAATCTGCTGAGAGTTGAAAATGAGCAGCAAGTGGAGTTTTCACAGGTTTGGCATCAAGCATACCAAATCTCTCTAACACCTTCTCGATGTATTTCTTCTGAGATAGGAATAATTTTCCTTCTTGCCTGTTCCTGTGAATTTCCATTCCCAAAATCTTCTTCGCTGCTCCCAAATCTTTCATCTCAAACTCTTGTTTGAGTAGAGCTTTCAACTTATCAACTTCAGATATGTCTTTAGCTGCAATCAACATGTCATCAACATATAAAAGCAAATATACAAAAGAACCATCATTAAGCTTCCGATGATAAACACAACTATCATATTTACTCCTAGAGTAGCCATGCTCAATCATGAAAGTATCAAACTTCAAATACCATTGCCTAGGTGACTGCTTCAAACCATAAAGAGATTTCTTTAACCTGCACACATGGTCTTCTTTGCCTTCAATAACAAATCCTTCTGGTTGATGCATAAAGATTTGCTCTTCAAGCTCGCCATGAAGAAAGGCTGTTTTCATATCAAGTTGCTCGAGCTCTAAATCGAACCAAGCAACCATAGCTAGCAACACACGAATAGAGGTGTGCTTCACAACTGGAGAGAATACATCATTGAAGTCGACACCCTCTGTTGACTGTAACCTTTGGCTACCAAGCGTGCTTTGTATCTTATAGACTCAGCACCAGAAATTCCTTCTTTCTTCTTAAAGACCCATTTGCAGCCAATAATTTTCTGTCCCCTGGGCGGCTTCACTAACTCCCATGTTTGGTTCTTATGAAGAGATTCCATCTCTTCAGCCATAGCAACAGTCCATTCTGCAGCTTCATCAGAACTGATAGCCTCATTGTAGGTAGAAGGCTCTGAAATCTCAATAGATTCTGCCACACTTAGAGCATAAGCGACCATATCTGCATAGGCGTATCGCTTAGGTGGACGGATCTGCCTTCTTGCTCTCCCGGTGGCAATACTGTAATGTTGCTCTTGCAGGTATCATCTCCCGAAGTTGAACCTTGAGCATCACTGACTAGTTCAACGCGAGTGCTCTCCTGCACTCCTTCTGTAACTTTACTCTCAAGCTCCACCTGCTTGTTTGCCTCCTCTCTTGAACCTGTAATATCAATAACAGACTCCTTTCTCGGTTGAAGCATGTAATTTTCATCAAAAGTAACATCCCTACTAATAATAAATTTAGGTGACTTAGGATCAGGAAACCACAACCTGTATCCCTTCACCCCAGTAGCATAACCAAGAAATATAGCTTTCTTTGCCCTAGGTTCAAGCTTACCATCATTTACATGAAAATAAGCAGGGCAACCAAATACTCGTAAATGAGAGTAATTAGCAGGGGTACCAGACCATACCTCTTCAGGAGTCTTAAAATCAATAGCTGTAGAGGGAGACCGATTTACCAAATAGCAAGCTGTATTTACTGCCTCGGCCCAGAAGCATTTTGACAAATCAGCATTAGAGAGCATACACCGAGCTCTCTCCAGCAGTGTCCTATTCATCCTTTCTGCAACTCCATTCTGTTGTGGTGTGTACCGAACTGTACGATGCCGCACAATTCCTTCAATTTTGCAGAATTGATCAAACTCCATGGAACAGAACTCCATTCCATTGTCTGTCCTGAGGCGCTTCACCTTCTTTCCTGTTTACTTTTCGATCATAGCCTTCCACTGCTTGAAGGTAGCAAACACATCGCTCTTATGCTTGAAAGGATACACCCAAACTTTTCTGGAATAATCATCAATAAAGTTAGAAGTAACTAGCTCAACCTTTTGATAGAACCTGAGAGGGACCCCAAACATCTGAATGGATGTAGTCTAAGGTATTTTTAGTCCTGTGAACACCTATACCAAAAGAAACTCTGTGTTGCTTGCCAAAAACACAATGTTCACAAAAGTCAAGCTTTCCTATTTTCTGGCCACAAAGCAAACCTTGCTTACTCAACATATGTAGTCCTTTCTCACTCATATGCCCTAACCGCATATGCCACAAACGAGTGGTATCTAAGTCTGGGTCTTCTGACATTGACACAACGACATCACCTGTCACCATGCTACCTTGAAGGATATAAATGGTATCCATCTTCTTTCCTTTCATCACAACAAGAGAGCCTTTGCTAACTCTCAAAACTCCACCTTCAGCTAAAAACTTATAGCCGTTGGAGTCAAGGGTGCCCAAAGAAATTAAATTTTTCTTCAAATCCGGCACATGCCGAACATTACTCAACGTCCTTACAATACCGTCATGCATTCTAATCTTGATTGACCCAATACCAATTGTCTTGCAGGGCATGTTATTTCCCATTAAAACATTACCACCATCAATTGGTTGGTAAGTCACAAACCAGTCTCTGTGAAGACATATGTGATAAGAACAACCTGAATCAAGAACCCACTAATCTCGTGAACGGGCATCAAGGACGGTAACTGAAAGAACCTCATGTGATGTGGAGGCTTTTTCTGCAACACTAACAACCGATGATTTCTCATCTTGAGATTTTCTCCTTACATCTTCTTTTTCTTTGAGCTTAAAACAATCTTTTTTATAGCGTCCAAACTTATGACAATAGTGACACTCAATATTTTTTCTTGACCTAGATTTAGATCTAGATTTTCCTCGAGATTTTTCTCGACCCTTCTCTGTACGACCACGGACGAACAAGCCTTCAGCTTGATCCTCACTTCCTACGACTGACACCTTTTGTCTTAACTCCTTAGAATGTAAAGCTGATTTGACATCTTCTAAAGAGAGTGTATCTCTACCATAGAGCATACTATTAACAAAATTTTCAAAGGAAGGAGGTAATGAGCATAATAAGATGAGGGCCTGATCTTCTTCATCTATTCTAACATCAATATTTTTTAAATCCATGAGAATTTTATTGAGCTCATCTAAGTGGTCTTTAATTGACGTACCTTCCTTCATGCGAAGGGTGAAGAGGCGCTGCTTCAAGTAGAGCTTGTTGGTCAGGGACTTTGTCATATACAAGCTCTCTAATTTGAGCCACAAACCGGCGGCGGTATCTTCATCGGCAACCTCCCGCAAAACTTCGTCGGCTAAATAAAGTTGTATGGCACTATACGCCTTCATCTCGAGCTCTTCTTTTTCGTCCTCAGACATGAATTCCGGCAACTTGCCCTTACCAGATAAGACTTTCAACAAGCCTTGTTGCACCAAGAGAGCCCGCATTTTGACTCTCCACAAACTGAAGCTATTTCTCCCATCGAATTTCTCTACTTTGTACTTTGCCGAAGCCATCAGGAAACCCGCAAGAAGATAACACTAGCTCTGATACCAGTTTGTTGGAGCAGTGGGCTTCTAATGCAAGAGATGGCAAGTATAGAGAGAAAGACAGATAGCAATATAAAATGAAAGAGACAAAGAGAACAGCACACCAGTATTTAACGTGGTTCGGTCAATGTGACTTACGTCCACGGAGAAGACAGTAAGAGGAATCCACTAATCAAAAGGAGAGAATACAAGAGATTCCAACTCAAATCTCACTCACCCAAGCCCAATAAAACCCAACTCACTAGAGCTTAATAAAAGGAAGATGAATGGCAAGAGAAAGGAGAGAACAATACAATATTTGACAACTCTCTCTTCTCACTTCCTTGCACCTTCAAATCTCATGCAATGTGGTGCCTATTTATAGGCAAAACCTTCAAACCCCTTCATCATTTCACCCTACACATACATCAAAATCATAGGACGGTTATGATCTTCATAGGGTGGCTAAGATCTTCATAGGGCGGCTATTGATGGCTTTAGGGTGGCTAGAGATTATGATTTAGCTTATTCATTAAAGACATATCAACATATACAAATTAATTGGCCAAGGAAAGCAACCGTAGAATCGATTACGAAGTGAGAAACAATTGCATTAAAGTTTTTAAAGATGCCCATATCAACTTCAAGACCAAATCAGTTGTCAAGTTGTATGTGTTCCAGAGTTTGCCAGATACCTGAGAATTTATCGAGTCCAGGGTTCAATACACATCAAGATACGACAATGTCAAGTGCAGAGTCTAGCTCAGATGTTATGATAGTATCTGGTTATCTGGGTTAATGGCGCCAATGCAGTTGTGAGACTATATTCTTATTCCAATTCCAATCGAATTTGTAGGATCGTTGAGTGTTGATAATAATAATCTTTAGGGAAAAAGAAAAAAAAGAAAGAAAATTTGGGCATTTGACGTAACTACTCCGACTTATATTGTACTGTTGGGGCGTACACCTTACTGAAAAGGGGGGAAACAAAGGATCTCCTCCAATACTAGAGACATGCTCACAGTTTGACAAAACAAAACAATGAACTCACGTATATACGCATTTCAAAATAGAGCGATATTTACATCAGTGTTCATCGTGGGAAGAACATCAGCGCTATCCCTTCTGTACATTATGATATCTGGGACTAGTAGGTAATGGCGAACACGACCCTTTCTTCCTTCACTTGTGATCTCATGACAATGCGAGAGCGTCACTTTGGTGGGTTTAGACGCTCGAGTCTGCTACAAAATATAGTAGTTGATGGTGGCTTTACAATATCTGCGGTGTGTCAAGCATAACCAAGTCAAACTGTGACAAAGAGGAGGTACATGTAGAAGGTGATACTCAGTGAACCTATTCGGCAGATAATCCAGCCCTTTGGCGGCGCATTCGAGCTCCCCACGAAAGGTTCTCTTCTGAATCCTTGTTCATGCTCCTCCTCTTCAACTCGGCTACCTGGTCCTGCCAGCGGATCTTCCATTGAGACCTCTCCTCCGGTTCCTAATCAAAACAAGAGTCAGCACACTGGTCGACTGAGATATAGGAATGATAATAAAGAGCTAAGAAACAACAAAAATGTTGTGAGCACTGAATTGTGATTTGAGTCTAATAACTTTAACAAGTATGTAAGAAATCAATATCTCAGATATCAAAACAAACTAGATACAGCTAGAAGTCAACTAAACCCAGATTTTTTGATAACACTAATAACAAGTCCGGAAGGAGAAATCTAAAAGATTTAGGAGAAACATGGAGGTGTATACAAGACTTGGAATTCAGAGATATAAGCTAAAAGTCTTGTGGAAGACCTTTGAAAATGCACATTTAACTTAATAATGGAACCAGCTTGAAGTCCTACAAAAGGTTCTCATAGACAAATAGGTTATATTCAATAAGACAGCAGAAATTTCTGAACAAGATAGGTAAGAGTTCAAGTCAAAGCTGGTCAGCATACACTTGGAATGGATTATGTCAACATACTGGATATAATTTATCATTGGAAAGTTGAGGAAGGAGCACAAATATATTGAACTCGTAATTAGATTTGAACAAGGAAGAAGGCATTGTAGACTGTCTAAAAATCACCAACGACAAGTCCTCAAACGCGGACCTCACTCTAATGCGAAGGTCGTGTTTCACTCCAACGTGAACCTCGTGTCTAATAGTAAACGTGGACCTGAGTTTGTCTAGCGTTCCCCTTTAAAACGCGGAGCTCAACCAAGCCTGCGTTCCAGTTCAAACGCGGATCTCAACCAGAGTCGTGTTCCAACTCAAACGCGGACCTCAGACAACCCGCATCTTAACTCAAACGTGAGCCTGCGAGCTCCGCGTTTCAACTACTGAACAGAGCTCATGAGGGTCGTGTTTCTATTGTAACTGCCCCATTACTAGGTCAATTAACACCCACGTAATGTGAAAAGTTAATCCCCATCATGAAGGATCCTAGGAGACATTTACCCCTAAATACCCCTATAAATAGCGATGAAAGCTATTGAACAAGGAGGCTGCTTCTTTCTTTTTTAAAAGGAGAAAAACAGTAACAAAGTTTAGAAACTTTGGTCATTCAAAGGAGAGAGAACAAATTGTGAAGAACTCTAACACTTACCGTGTCCAAAGTTATCTTACATCCTTAAAACGATTCAAGAGAAGCTTGTCGTTCAGCCGGTCAACGGAGAACAAGATTCGCTCTTCATCGCCACACGAAGAACCCAACCTTAAACAAAAGGGAGATTTAAATATCCTCCCTTCTTTTGTAATTTTCTTTACAATTAATATTTATTTTACTCGCATTTTTCCGACCAAAGAGACATTAGCACACAGTCAACAAGATGAATCCAATACATCTTCGCACGTAAGAAGTCAACAAGATGAGTCTAATACATATTTGCACATAAGAAACCTTGAAATGTTCAGACTCTCAAATAGAGCAAAATTCTCAATTTATTCAAGAAGCATCAGAGATCAATTCTCACTGAATCTGAGAAAGCTCGAGTCTAGATCAAAACAGTCTATGAATGGTAATAAAATAAAACCCATAATTTGGTAGTATGGGAAAGTTTATACCAATACTTGATGAACTAACAAAACAACAAAGATCCATATACAATTACCCAAACCTCACCGAGTAGTATACAACTCAAACAAAAATGCAGACATCCCATAAACACAACTAAATGACAACTGGGAAAGCCCAAAACCTTGAAACTCAATCAGAAAAACTAACCTAGCAAATAGTAGTGTTGTAAAAAGCTCCTAGGGACTCCATAATTATATCAGATGTCACAAATAAAATTTTCATTTCACTATGTCATTACCAAAGCACTACTACATACAGGAAACTCATTAATATCCTCAAATCCCAGTATCCGACAAGGATACATGAAACCTGTATTGCTAATGAAAAAAGGAAAAAGAAAAGATTGAAATAAAATCAATAACTTCTGATAAAGTTCAGATCAACGGTATCCTTTATAGAGCGAGTATAGAGGGATAACCCAAAAGACAAATAAACAAACATATTATCCAGGAAACACATCAAAAATAACAAAACACAACACACACAAATAAGCACTTAAACCAGTCCTAAATATGAATAAAGCTCAAAGTTGTTTTAGTTATAACCCATCTCAGAACAGATAACACTTAAAAGCATGAACACAGTCGGATGCAAGCACCAAAAAGGTGACATCTATATGTTAACCATCTCGACATACTGATTAAAATCAAGCCTGAAAATTGCCCAAGCTAATAATCTCTTCAGGATAAAGATCAAGAGAACCAAAATGCATTGGGTAGAACATAACTCAGTTTATCGAGTACACTCTGGTGCAATTTCACAGCAGTTCGCACCAAAAATTTCAAATCTAAAGATAGCTCAAGTTCATCATTAAGAAGATCAAGTGTTTCAAAATTTCTCAACAAAAGCAAGATTCAGATAAAAGAGTACAACTTCTTCACAGCACTTCCTATTAGAAATTGATAATAATTATTAACAAATTGAAGAGAACCCACAAAAATCATAACCGACCCAGATCACAATAGACATAATTAATTAAACTTAAAAATTGCTAAATTTGATAGATAGACCTCACCTCATCAAATCTCCTCCTTGTCGAGAAGGCAAGATGCAATCCTCGAGCCAAATCCCTGTCATAAATGGCTCTCAGTCTGGGATCAGAGAGGGTCTCATACGCCTCCTGCACCTCAATGAACCTCCTCGTGTACTCCTCAGTTCGATCGGGAGGTGAGACATCAGGGTGGTACTTCCTCGCCAACTGCTTGTACGCCTTCTTAATCTCATCGAAGCTCCCTTCTTCCGAAATCCCAAGAAGCTCATAAAAGCTGCTCCCACTCTTCTCTCCAATGAACCCACCTTCTTCCACTGCCGCCCTCGCTCTGAAAGAAGACGAGCAGCGAACCGCGGGGAATTTCAAGGTGAAAGGTTTCTTCTTTGTTGAGGAAGAAGTGGGTGGCTGCTTTGGGGGGTGATGAAAGGGGGTGTTGGTGGGATTGGGAACAATTCCACAGCTCATCTTTTCTCTGAGTTGAGCAGATGGTGGTTAGAGTTTTCTCTGGTACTTTTAGGAAAGATGGGATTTTGATTGCTGGGGATCTCTCTCTACCTCCTAATTTTTGTGTCTTTGAGAGAAAGATGGGATTTTGATCGCTGGGATCTCTCTCTACCTCCTAATTTTTGTGTTTTTGAGAGAAAGATGGGATTTTGATGGAAGTAAAAACTGTGGATGTGGATGAGAACATCTCTGCCTAACGGCTTTCAAAAAGGAAAGATTAAGATTTTGATGGGTCAAGAGAACTGGGTCTTAATATGTTGGCTGGACTGGCCCCTCTCTCTCTCTCTCTCTCTCTCTCCCCCCCTCCCCCCTCTATTATGAGATATTTCTCACAGAGTCTTGGAGCGTGGGATTTCATTTTCTATATTTAAGTCGATGTCAACATTTCCAATTCTATGCATTTATTGTAGCCCAAATCCAATTTCACACAGCTGGCAGCTAGCGACCACGCTTGCAAACTCCGAATGGATCTAGACTTCAAACGCCGAAATCTGAGTGAATTTGAATAATAGGAGGTGGTTTTAGGTTCAAGGCGCTTGAAGAGTAGTCAGTTCGGAGCATTGAGACGCATGAGATTAAGCGAGGAGCAAAAAAGAAAGAAACAAAATACGAAAGAAAAATACGGGAATAGCAACGTAGTCATCAGTGTTGTTGTGTGTTGCCCTCACCACTGGAATAGGTTGAAAAGAGTGAGGGCTACAGCTAGAGAAAGGTCTTGGAAGTATGAACAGATAAGCAATGGGGTTTTGTGGGGGGACAAAAAAAAAGGAAGTGGTTTTAGGTTCAAGGCGCTTGAAGAGTAGTCAGTTCGGAGCATTGAGACGCATGAGATTTCACCGATGGTTCAAAATTTTCTGAGCGAGAAGCAAAAAAGAAAGAAAGAAAATTTGAAAGAAAAAAAATACGGGAATAGCAACGTAGTCATCAGTGTTGTTGTGTGTGCCCTCACCACTGGTATAGGGTTGAAAAGAGTGAGGGCTACAGCTAGATAAAGGCCTTGGAAGTATGAACAGATAAGCAATGGGGAAAAGAGTGAGGGCTACAGCTAGAGAAAGGTCTTGGAAGTATGAACAGACAAGCAATGGGGTTTTGTGATGGCTACAGCAGAACTATTTCTTTCTATCCAAACAAACTCAAAGGAGAGGATAGGATCGAATTAATGGCTGGCAGGCTAACCACATGCTTAGCCTTGCCCTTGACCCTTGCCCCTTCCTTCTCTTCAATATCTCTACTGATTCAGTGCAAACGCAATGCTTCACCACCACTTGCATCGCCTAAACATGTCCAGCACTGCACTAATAACAGGAACTTTCACATATAGGGTGGTGTCCTCCTCAGACTCCAGCAAATGGAGTATGCTTTCAAAATGATACCAATGTGATAATTCTCCTTCCTTCTGAAAACAGACTTGGAAATGTTGTGCTCGACAGACAACAACCCTTAGAGGATCCAACCAGATCTCAATCACCAAAACAATGAAATCACAAACACGAAGAACACAATCGCAAACAACCAAGATCTAACGAGGTTCGGCCAACTTGCCTACGTCCTCGGGGCAATCAAAGGAGAGATTTTTACTTAGGGAAGATGATTACAATGGCTCTTAGCCTCTCTCAATACAAGAGAGCTCTTAGCCTTCTAATTTCGCAGGTTCTTCTACAAGATTTCCCTACAAGATTACTACTTAGAAAACCCTAGCAGCCCTTAAATACAACAGGTTTCCGAACTGCAGATTTCAGCCCAAACCCGACTGTCGGTCGACCGAACCGGTCGACCGACCCTTCTACCGGTCGACCGGTCCGGTCGACCGATTCCAACAGAGAGTTGGGCCTTGTCAGTCAGGCTCCTGCGGTCGACCGGTCCGGTCGACCGCCTAGACCTGTGCACGTTGTGCACGTCCGGTCGACCGGCCCGGTCGACCGGAGAACCTGTTTTGCTGCTGCTGCTGCTTGTTTTCTGTTGCTGTTTCTTCCGTCGTCTCTTGTCGCCGACTTCCTGACAATCCCTTGACGGTCCGGGTCATCTTCCTCAGTACAAATCTCCCTCTTTCCAACAATTCTCCACCTCGGCGAAGATTCCAAAATCTGAGCCGACATCCAACGAACCCCAGTCTATCACCTGGCGAAATCGACACACGATCTCGGTGAAATCGACACACGATCTCGGCTTGCGCGCACCGGTCGAAATCGACACACGATCTCGGCGAAATCGACACACGATCTCGGCTTGGAATCTTTGGCTCAACTATCCACTGAAAAAAACATCGTAGATGCCTTCCCTGCACTTCACCTTAGGAGAATTTTTCATACCTGCCGATCACCATACTGTGGCTTCTACTCCGCAACTTCATGACCTCATGAAGACTTCCTTATGAGCCAACACTGACTCTCCACTGACTAGCTCTATCTAGTCTACCTGTCTTCCTCTGACGGTCCAACCAAGTCTGCGTAGAGCCAACCAAACATCATCGGCTTCAACTGGATGCACACCCCTCCTTATGCAAGCTCAACATCTCCTCTCCGGAAGATAAAACTGTTCTTCGAGATCACACCACTCCACCTCAATGTGAAGTCCAACTGGCCACACCACTTCACCGCTACATGAAGTCTCTTCACCTCTCCGTGAAGTCTCTTCAACTCTACGTGAAGCTCCATTGACCACACTTCTTCACCTCTATGTGAAGGTCCAAACAACTTCTCGAGAACCCAACCCTAGCTTCATAAGAGTTGCATCACCAATGGCTGCGCCTTTACGGCTGCCTACGTACCTTTGCCCAAAAGGATCAAGCCAACCGTAGTTCTTTCAACTGAGCTTCATCAAGCTCGAATAATGTTACCTGTTCCTGCAGCAGTGAACCTGTTAGACTGAGTCATATGAACCTTCCCCTGACCATCATGGAGAGCAACGGCCTTCAACTTGAGCTTGTCGCGTCCACAAGCTTGAGATTCATCCTTCTTTGACCACGAACGTGGTCTCTCCTTGGTTCCAATAGCTGCACACACCTTGACATCCTCTGCAATGTCTTCAACCTGTTCAGCATCACTCTTGTTATCATGATCTCCACCCGGTGTCACTTCCGATGAAGTCTCCTTTGATGCCGAACTACCTGGAGATGATGGAGTAGCATCGACCTCCACCGCTGCGATCCTCCCTTGGTCTTCGTCCTCTCCACCTGCTGAGAGACGATGGACTTCAACCCTGAAGCCTCTCCAAATGTGACATTCCTGCTCATCACGATCCTTTTGTCCTGGGATCCCACAACCTGTAGCTGTTCTCCTTGATGTCCAAATAGACAAACCTCCTTGCTTGCGGATTCACCTTGCCATTCTTGACACTGAAGTAAGCCGGACTTCCAAATTCCCGCAGCATACCGTGATCTTGAGCTTTTCCCGACCAATGTTCCAATGGAGCTTTACCTCCTATCGCAGTCGTTTGATTCTTGAGATGGCTAGCATACTCAATCGCCTCAGTCCAAAACGACCTGTCCAATTCTGCATTAGACAATAGTTTCCGAACCTCCTCCAGTAAGGAACGGACCAACTCCTTAGCCAACTCATCAGTACCTGTTGAGAAGTGTGTAGCAATTCCTGTGTTCTGTCCAAACTGTAGGAATTGGTCAATGTCTTTCCCAACATTGCCAATATGAAGCTCCTTTACCTTCCTACCTATCTGCCTCTCCATTCTTCCGCTCCACTTCCTCAACACATCTAGGGCTTCACCCCTTTGTCTCATCGGATATATCCAAACCTGCCTAGATGAACAATCAATTACCGAGACAAAGTACCTGTGACCTCCAAGCGATGCCGTCTTAGCAGGTCCCCATACATTCACGTGAACACGATCAAGAAGACCTTCATTGTGGTGAGAACTGGTGCTAAAACTCACCTTCTTCTTGTCCAGAACCCTGTGTCCACCTTCTGACTTGCAGGTAGCAGCACCTTCTTCTGATTTCATCTTTGCAGGAGCTCGCAAAGATTCTTCTTCTTGTCCGGCTTTTTCCTGCTGAATCCCCAGGCCAACCTCATCTTTTGTACTCGAAGTCTCCACCTGATCTGAAATAGTACTACCCTTCAAGTAGTATAAATTTCCTCGGCGGACGCCCTTCATTACAACCATCGAGCCCTTGATCATCTTGAGATCGCCATCTCGAACCGATATCATCATGCCCGATGCTTCCAAAGTTCCCAAAGAGATTAAATTTCTCTTCATCTGAGGTACATACCTCACACCTGTCAACTCCCAAACCATCCCATCAAACATCCTGATTGGGATTGTACCAACACCCTCCATGCTACATGAGTGATCATCACCCATCACAACTGAGCAACCTTCCAGCTTCTCAAAACTGGTGAACCAGCTCCTGTTTGGACATGCATGGTATGTTGTTCCTGAATCCATAATCCACTCATCTTTGTATGAGTTACTAACACTGGGAGAACTGACTGAAAAAGAGAATCCTGATGAGTCCGAATCTGCTCCATCTGTCTGTGAACTACTCCTCTGAGTCTTCGTCACCTTCGATAGATTTGCTTCAGCATTCGACTCCTTCTTCTTTCCCTTAAACTTTGGGCAATCTACCTTCCAGTGCTCAATTTCTCTACAGAAAATGCACTGATTCCTTTTGAGGTCTTTGAATCCCGGCCTGGATTTCGATCTTCCACCCATCTCTCTACCCTTCCTTGATGAATTTCTGCCTCTCACCTCCAATGCCTCCGCCACTGAGCTTGACTGACCAGAATGTCTCTCATTCTTCCTTGTCTCATAGCTCATCAATGCGGACGACACCTCATCATAGACTAAAGTTTGTCTACCATTGATAAACGTCATGGTGAATGTCTCATACTCCTCCGGTGGGAGCGAGTTCAGGAGAATGACAGCCTTGTCTTCCTCTTCTACCTTGACATCCACGTTTATCAGATCTGTGAGAAGCTTCGTATACCGGTTTATGTGCTCATTCACTGTGCTCCCCCTCTGCATCCTGAACAAATACAGCTTACTCTTAAGCTGCAGCCGTGATTCCACACTCTTGGTCAGGTACTTCTTTTCTAGGGTTTTCCACAGTTTCTTTGCCGACGCCTCATGTTGCACAAGGTACTTGATATCCTGTGCCAAGCATGAACGAATCAAGCCACATGCCGATCTATTCATCTTTGCCCATTCCTCCTCGGTAGTAGTGTTCTTCTTCCTCTCCAATAGGAGTGTGTCCTCGAGGTTCTGTGCATTCAATGCATCCATAACCTCACACCTCCACATCCCGAAATTGTTAGTTCCATTGAACTTAACAACATCAATCCTGGAGTTGTTCATTGTTTTAACAGACTTAGATTCCTCTGCCATTGAGATCCTTTCCTTGACCCTCTAACTATGCGGAAGATCAAATACTTGCAAAATAGATCTATTTCTGAGATAAAAAAGTGATTTTTACCTCTACCTTGAAACCCTAGCTTGAGTTTCTCACCAGATCTATTCCACTCCTGATTCAACGAGCCCTCCCTGCGTCCACCTGAGATCGACACACGATCTCCTTGAACACCAATGCCTCTGACCTGAGATCGACACACGATCTCCACCTGATCAGTTCTGGAGCCCTTCGAATCTTCAGAGTATCCCAAGCGTAACCTGGAGCTCTGATACCACTTGTTGTGCTCGACAGACAACAACCCTTAGAGGATCCAACCAGATCTCAATCACCAAAACAATGAAATCACAAACACGAAGAACACAATCGCAAACAACCAAGATCTAACGAGGCTCGGCCAACTTGCCTACGTCCTCGGGGCAATCAAAGGAGAGATTTTTACTTAGGGAAGATGATTACAATGGCTCTTAGCCTCTCTCAATACAAGAGAGCTCTTAGCCTTCTAATTCGCAGGTTCTTCTACAAGATTTCCCTACAAGATTACTACTTAGAAAACCCTAGCAGCCCTTAAATACAACAGGTTTCGAACTGCAGATTTCAGCCCAACCCGACTGTCGGTCGACCGAACCGGTCGACCGACCCTTCTACCGGTCGACCGGTCCGGTCGACCGATTCCAACAGAGAGTTGGGCCTTGTCAGTCAGGCTCCTGCGATCGACCGGTCCGGTCGACCGCCTAGACCTGTGCACGTTGTGCACGTCCGGTCGACCGGCCCGGTCGACCGGAGAACCTGTTGCTGCTGCTGCTTGTTTTCTGTTGCTGTTTCTTCCGTCGTCTCTTGTCGCCGACTTCCTCGACAATCCCTTGACGGTCCGGGTCATCTTCCTCAGTACAAATCTCCCTCTTTCCAACAGGAAATACATAAACCATATCAACACGCACACTTTCAATGCTTCTTCACTTCTTCTTATTGTTAGTATTTAGAGTGTCTCATATTCATTGGAGAAGAATTCAGGTTTTTTACAGTTTCCTAATACGAATCTGTCTCATATTTTAGTTTGAATACGGATTTCCTATTTCTCTAAGGAGGTGCTGATTTGAGTTTGTATTAGACTAGGATCATCTCAGGTGCCTATATAAACCCCTCAAGGGTAGCCTTTTGAAAGTGTGTCAAAAATTCAAGAGAAATTTTTTAGAATTCTACCATTGAGAGTTGTGAGAGAGATCTCATTGTAACTCTTGTATTTTCTTCAAAATATATTTTTTCCCTCCTCCCCATGAACATAGGCACGTTGTCGAACCACGTTAAATCTTGTGTTTTTTAATTGTTTGGTGATTACTTGTTAGTGGTAGATCTTCTACGTTTCCGTTTTCAAGTCTTCAACTTGGTGTTCTTATATTGTTTGATCGGTGACAGATCATCAACACTTATCCCCTCAATTTATTTTAACTTCAATTTTTTTCACTCAACCACATTTCTCTATCAAGGTTAGCAAGCAACGCATCCTTCTCAGTCCATGTTTTTTTTTCAATTCTACTCCTAAGATTCAAACATTATTAAGCAATCTTCCTCATTATCATGTCCAAATTTTCATGCCAAATCTGACAGCAACTCTATCTGGGACCAACAAGTATTTGATAAGTTCTTCAATGCAATCAAATTCAGTAAAGTCCACATCAGAATATGATCCTTGTGGGCACTGAACGATACAACCAACCACCGTGACATGTAACAGCAGCAAGGCGCCATGCCAATAATACAAATCTTTAAAGTTTGTTGTCAATTGCGTAGAATTAGATGCAAAGCTAAAGAAAACATGCTAGGCAAAGAAACGTGATCCTCAATTCACTTTCACTACCTTAATGTGTAAATCCTGGTTCAAACAAATTTCTCAGGCTCGATACTTTTAGAGTGACATAACCAAAAAAAAAAAATTTAAATGAAGTCAACCAGATAGTGGATAGCCACAACAAAAATCTGTAGATGATGAGTAACCTGTAGATGAATATATGTGATGATAATATAGATCAAATGGTTGTCCAATAAAATATTGACTCTTGATAAATGCATGCGATGAAAATATGTGCAGTATTTTCCTAAAAGCAATCAAACACATTTCAATGGATAATACAAGAAGTTGAATCAAGGCAAAAGACCCTGGGGCTGGGCATTCATCCTAGGATGCAAAAGGATTAAGCATAGTTTGAACCCATGAAGAAACCACCACAATGGCTCGACTCAAAACATCTATTTCTTGGAAATGCAAGTGGCATCAGGGTTCAGAAATACATCAGTTGGGTTTCATCAATTACAATGGAAGGCATCTACATCGGGAACAATTTGTCAAGAAAAAGAAGTACATGAAGCAATTTACTAGAAAGAAGCAATGATAGATGAAGCCAATAACTTCTCAATCATGAATCACTCAAAAACATGACCCCTTCAGCCAACAAGACAATAAACACTACAAACAGAAATGGGAAAAACTGGACTCAAAACTGTAATCTAAACTGCTAGAGTTGAGGATTACAAATTTTAATAAAAACAATGGCCATTTCCAAAATTAACGAAACTACATTCCAAAATGCTTCTCACTAAATATATAAAAATAATGTATTCTTTTAGCAAAGTGATTATATTCCAGTAAGGATAATGAAGCTGTTCTCAACTCCTTCCCATTCAGTGGCAACATCATACTTCATATAGCAAAGTAAAAACAAAAAGAATGACCAGACATATAAGGCTGAGACTGAAATTCGTTGAAGGCCCTATCTGGCGCAAGAATTGTAAATGTCTCTGCGGCATGGCCTTCTTATCCAAGTGCCCCAGCAGGTCCTACTTAAAAAGGGGTAAGGGAAAAAAAAAGGTAGAAGGAAAAAAAAAAAAAGAAAAGAAGAAGAAAGAAGAAAAAGAAAAGTAGAGAGACACTTGTTAAGGCAATCATTGCTTAATTCATTTCAAAGAAACAAGATGAAGAAATGAATAACTCAAGACAGCTACCAGACAGAACAGCAATCACTCTAAAGCTAATCAGCACTGGAACATCAGGACCATGTAAGAATTATACTGAAATACATGCATGAGTTCATATTGAATAGTGCAGATTTGGTCCCGGAGAAGTTTAATAGTTGCAGTAATGATGTCCAACAATTTTTCAGGTCAAGCAACCACATTAAAAAAAACACAGCAAATCCCATGGTTCTAGCCAGTGAATACTGGGGTAAATATTTAATAGAATCTGCCAGTCGAATTTGTCTGATTGGCACACAAATAATAACCTCTATGTTACCTGCTGCAATCAAAAGTCACCTATGAATTAAACGAGGTCACTACCAATCTGGCTAGGTTGGGAATGGTGAGCCACATGAACTCAAAGTTCCATCAGTTCCCGTCACCCGCAGCTTACCTACCCAAAATGACAACTAAATGGAGGGAATATGCCTGCTCAGTTCTGCATACCTTCCTCCATTAGAGAAGATTGTTGTGAACTCACTCCAAGGATGGCCCAGCAGCCGCTTACTTCAGACACCTGCACATGTTTTTCATATTACAATGACCATCACACTAGAAAGCTATTTTGCAGTAGAGGAAACACCTAACAATGGATGCAAACAAAGCCATTTATTATCAGCCAACACCGATAACGTTGGAAGTAGAATGAGAAAAGAAGCCTTATCAAATGAATAAACACCGCCTATCCTGGAAATCCCTGCACCGAAAGAAATGTCTCGTCCTTCGTGTTGGATATGAATGCTCTAGACGACCAACAACAGATCTTAATATGCTGATCACTTTGGGCTCTCAAACATGATCCTGTTACCCAAATAAACAGGAAAAAAAACAAGAAGAGGGAGGGAAGGGGGGGGGGGGGGGGGGGGGGGGGGGGGGGTGGGCGTGGAGAAGAAGAAGAAGAAGAAGAAAAAAACAAAGGAGAAGAATCGGAATTACCATCCATACAAATGCAAGCACACTTACATAAAAGAGCAAAAGAAACCCTACACATGTTTTAAAAAGGAAAAATAAAAAGATACTTGTAACTTTGCAAAGTGATGCACCTCATCAAAGGGAACGCCCCAACCGTCCCTCGAAATTCAATCAATTTAGTTAACAGCATAGTCCCTGCATTTATCAGAAACTAAATCACCGGTTCCAATAGACCAGACAACATTATGGCTTCAGGTAGCCATTTAAACAGTGAAGAGGAAATATCTGGAAACTGGCCATAAAAATAACTGAATTGCACCTAATAGTCCAATTAAAGGTCTCACTACCTAATATAGAGGTATAACATGAACAATTTCGTTAGCCCAGTTCATTACAGTCATCAAACAATATAAATCTATATTTGGAGAGGGTTCACAACCCTTGAGGATCCCAAACATACTCCAAGAGAGGTCTTTCTGGACCCACAGGGGCAAACATGTGTAGATCTCACCACTAAACACTGCATCAATGCCAACTTGCCAGAAGAATTATAAAGAACATCAAACAATTCAAATTATATAAAGCAAACTGATCAATTTTTAACACTCAGGAACTGTAAGATAGAATTAGATGTACTGTCAAGCCTGTGATGCCAACTCAAGTTCCTCTCGCGAAAACCACATCTTCATTTCCTGCAAATAGAACTCTTAGATCAGCAACAAACCTAATTAATCAATATTATGGTTGGCAGCAGTTGGAGCCCTGGGATCTGAGTTATATGCCGGAATTGAACTTCTAAAGAGCAGAAGAATGTTCAGACAAGTTACTCCCTCCTCCAGCATCCACCTACATCACCAAAATCTGGATCCTCAAAGCCGGAGGAGTAGGTCTTCAGTTCACCCTCTGGTCTGGAAGTGTCCTGCCTTCTTTCGACCTCCATATTAAGATCCGCAACATCCACTTTCAAAACCTGATCCGTCAAGCCTGCAAAATTAGCATCCAAATCTACATTATTTTACTTCAGTCATGGTAAAGACAATTTTGCTCCATGATGGACTTCAGTCTGGAGTTTCCCTTACCATTTGGCATTGGATGCTTCTCCTGTATGCAGACGGTATTCTCAGCCTCTCTTTCCTGCAGTTCAAGTTCCCCATCAGTGTTCAAATCCTTATTCTGTTTCTGCAACAGATATTCTGGAGTTACCAACTGCGATGAATAAGCACTAGTGTCATTTTTCTGCACTCCTGATTCATAGCCAATGTGATAATACTTCCTATCAACATCTTCCTTTGGTATCAAATCATGATCACTATCTGCTGAATTGTGATTTATTTCATGATTATCATGATTAAGCTTACTGCACTCATTTTTCAACATTTCTTCCTTTTTCAGATCTCCTGGACTCAGACTACTAGCATACAAAGTTGACGAATATGAATTAAAAAGTTCAACCTTCAATGTTTTCTCAAATTTATATTCAGCACCCTTCATATTCTTGATTGTGTCTACTGTTTTCTGTGGCCTGTTGCTGTTAAAGTTCGTTGAACCTTGATCATGTTTAGCCATTTCAGCAATTTCTCCAAGCAGACCATCACCATCAGGATCTGCCGCATCTTGACTGATGTGATTTTTATGATCAACTAATTTGTAGCTTTCCAGATTTTCTGTCTTGACTTTTGATGCCTCAAGTTCACCATGAGCATCCGTGCTCATCGTAGATATTTCATGATCTTGTGGCATTGAACTTCTCTTGCTACCACCCTCAAGATCTAGTTCAATGGACAAACAATCAATTTCTCAGATTCACCCTTCGTGGGATCACTCTTTCTACATTCTCCAGAGCCTTTTGAATCCCTCCAAGCTTCATCCTCAAGCGAATATGACCTTGACCAATCTGTCTTAATCTTTGAAGAATTGACTGTCCTATGCTGTCCTTCATCTGAAGATCTAGATTCATTGACTATGATATCAACCCGCTGAGAATTTTTGTAGTCTTCTTCTGACTTTTCTTGTCTGCGATGACTTTTGGAATCCCTAGAAGATTTTTCTTCTGCATGCCTTGAACTCCGGTGGGATCTTGACCTTGAATGATGAGAGGACCTCCTATCATCTCTAGAGCGAGAAGATCCACCAGTTACCGAGCCTCTTCCCTTCGTACCAGATTCAGTTATTTCATGTTTTTTATATCCTGAGCTTGACCTATCATGTTTTCTGGATTCTCTATTTTCACCATGGATATCATCATCCTCGTCATTGCCACTGTTATGGTAATTTCTCTTATGCACAAACCCTTTTTCTTCAACAGTCTCCAAGTCTTCCTTGGTACCATTTTGATCCTTAACAACAGAATCAGATTTCTCATCATTTTGCACATCAAGTTTTGACTTCTTATGATGATTACTACCTCTCTCAAGCTTCAAGCTTCCTTCCTCAGGTACAGAGCTCCTCTTATGACTGACTACAGACAAGTCCATGGTCCTATCATCTGTGGCTTCTCTTGAACTTTTTGCATCGTTACCTGATTTTCTGGATTCATGCTTTGACTTTTCAGAATCTTTTACCTCTTCTTTACTACTAACATGGTGCTTTCTCTCAGCAGAGGACTTCTCAGAAACTTTTACATCTTCTTTACTACTAGAATGGCACTTCCTCTCTCCAGATGACTTTTCAGAATCTTTTATATGCTCTTTACTACTAGAATGGGGCTTCCTCTCTGCAGATCTTGACCTGGAGTGTCTACAGCGATGGGAAGCAGCAGTCCTGTAGTCATGTGTCGGAGAAGATCTGCTTCCTTTATGATGCCTTGGTGACCTTGAATCCGCTCGAGACGACCTCCTTGTTTGGGGGCTTGAGCTCTCTCGGCGGTGCTTTGGTGATATGGATCCAGCTCGTACTGGTCTTCTTGAGCGAGGACTTGCACTTCTACTCTTGTTCCTTCTTGAACTAGAAGAGTAATAATCACGAGATCTTTCGCTCTCTCGCCTTCCGAACCTGCTATAACTATCCCTATCATCTCTGTGTGATTTTCTTTCAGCGCCCCGACCGGAATGGTGATATCTTATTGGTGACCGTGACCTTCTATCTCTGAAGAATCTAATCGATGGAGAAATAGAACGAGACCTCCTGCTTCTCCGATACTTAATAGGCGATCTTGATCTAGATCTAGATTTATGACGAGGAGGAGATGGCGACCTACCAAAAACAAAGATAATATTAGGTATAATTCTTTTTAGTAAAATGGGAGACACAAAAAATAATAAGACAGATCAAGCAATCAAGGGTCCAAATTGAATAACACGATAAACAAAGCAATGATGTTTCTAAGCAAGTATGCTTCTGATTCTTAGGCAAGCGACAGCAATTCACTCCCTGACAACATATTCAAAGAGTATAGAATATGAAGTACAATACCTAGATTTCCTGTTGGTTTCCTTTGTGTCCTTATCATCGCTTACTAAGCCGTCTGCTTTCAACTTCTTGCTTATTTCAGCAGCTCTGGCTGCCGCCATCTCTGTTGCAGACTTCATTGTCGCTGCTCGAGAAGCAGCCTGCTGGGAGGCCATTGTTTGTTGCATGAGCAAAGCTTGTTGAAACTGCATCTGTTGTAGAGCAACTGCTTGCTGCAGTGCCAATGGCAGAGAGTTGTTGGTCATAGAAGTTTTCGATGGAAGAGATTTTGCCATCTCAACATTAAGTGGTCGGCCCCCAACATCCATGTTGTTCAGGGCCAGGGCTGCAGTAGCTTCTTCTGGCTTCGAGTATTCTATATAAGCAAAGTGCTTTGAATCTGTGATGGTACAATCAACGACAGTACCACAGTAGGCAAAAAGTTGTTTAAGGTGATCCGCTGAAAGAAGTGGGCTCAGATTGCTAACTTGCAGTGTTCTTTTCAAGGCATCAGCCTTCCCAGCCTTGTCCAGAGAGCCTAATCATGAAAACACAAATCAGCATATGTAGTAACATTTTTGAAAAAAAAGGTAATTCTGCATGTCTAACACATATATTAAAGTACAAGATGTAGAAGATGGAAAGACAAATGCACTAAAGGAACACAATTAGAATTGAGATTCAATGTTCTCTAGTTAAGAACCATAACAATTAAACTCCACTCTACATGTGTTTACTTTTTCAGTTCACAGACAAGACAAACTGGCAATGCCACACAAATTGGTAACAACAACAATGCAACAAGACCTTTATCACAAATATTTAGGGCCGAGGCTGGCACACATTAATGAATCCATTAATTTAATTTATGCCTGATACATTGGTAATGTGAGACTGGAAAATAATCAATAGGGCAATTGTTTACTGTTGGAAAGGAGATTGAGTAGGTCCACGACAAACAAGACAGTGGCAGATTTAGCACTTTGAGGTAGAATCTTTACCTCTTGTTGCCATTGAAAAAATTCAAGTCAAATTCAAGTCATTGTATATGAGACAAGGAAACAACTATGCATGGGAGAGTTGACTAGTGTCGTCGTGTGACTTCAGTTTCCAACTTTCCATATAAAAAATCAGCAAGCCATGGTATCACCACGTATAACATCTCATAAACAAATCAAAGTATGTTGAGTGTATACAAATTAAGTCTTGTTATTTTAGAACTTATAAGGATGCTTCAAGGCATGCTATGAGGAAAGGAAGAAATATACAGCACACATCTACCATATTCACATTGATGCAACCATACAACCAATAAAAAAAATAAGGCCGCTAGTCATTATTGCCATGTGGTCTAGACTTAATTCTTATTTATCTTCGGTCTCTTAGCCTTCTGAAATCTGATGGCCTTCATTTTCTCTATCATTTCCTGTTGATGTAGTGTATCCAGCCTTACTATAAACACGTATGGCTGGCTTGGATGTGGGTAAAGCAAAAAAACCTAATCACAGTGGAAAGGGCACATTTAGGCGTATAATATTCACATGCAACAGATTCTAGATGATGCAATGGCCTCAAAGGAAGCAGCAGTAATAAATACACAGATTCTAGATCACACAAAGCGCCTCAAAGGAAACAACAGTAAATAAATACAGTTCTACATAAACTGTTGTTTGACATCTCATTTTATAAGTTATATTAATAGGTAAAAACACAAAAAGTTACAATCTTCAAGTTTCCCTTCATACCCACAAATAACTTCTTTTGGATTATTGAAAGTTGCATTCCATTTATGCCTCTCTTCATAGTCTTCAAGTCATTTAAAAGACTATCTTCTTTAACCCATTTGGCACCAAATTACACTCCATGTTCTACAATATCGAACCTTGATGTGATGATAACTTCCATTGTTTTCTTCTCACACATGCTAGTAGTTGTTCTAGATGTTGAAGCGTGTATATTGCCAGAAGCAATTCAACCTTGGCAAGGACCCACGATTCCTCTCAATGACATGGGAAGCAGGTAGAGAAAACAGGAAAATCATGCATACACTAAGCCCCCGATGACTCAATTTAGAGCGGGAAATTGGGCCGAGCATGTCCTGGGTTACACTGAGTGGGCCTGGTTAGAGCTGGGATTGGGTCAAACTTTTATAATGCTTAGTCAGACTCTGCTCTAGGTCTTTGGCCCGATTGTTAACACTGAATTAGCTTATAATTATAAATTTATGACCCTATCTAGTCTTTGAGAGATTATATAACAAACAAAACACACTCTTCTTTTCCGTGTTGCCATATTGGCGTGGATTATTTTACCATGTCCATGATATTGAAATAGAGCCTGTTAAGATATCAAATCTCTTGCAGTCTCACATTGGCAGAGAACTATGATATCTCCCTATATTGCCACAAGAATGAAATAAAATACAAGTTTGGTTAAATAGCAAGAATGTTTTCTCCTTAGCATGATTTGTATTCTATCAATAATTTGATGTTTGCTTTTTTATGTATTCTTCACTTGGTTAATATTTAAAAGCATATATTGTGATGGATAAAATCTCGGAAGACTTTTCCCCCCACAAGCAAATGAGTGAGCATGCAAGGATCAAAAGCACAGATAATACAGAGGATTTACGTGAAAACCCGAAGCAGGAAAAATCACAGAGCAGCGAGAGTTCACTATTTAAAAAGAATTACACTGGTAGTATACTGTATTGTGATTACAAGTGTTCAAGGGTTACACTTGTTCTTCCCCTTCTTGTGGAAAAAAGGGATATAAAAATCTGGTTAATGGTGTAGTGGATGTGAATATTATGGATGGTTGTAACTGTAAGATTTGAATGTGCAGGATCTCCGTAACCGTCATGACTAGTGGCGATCTCATACAAGAAAATCTGCATCTATCTATAACCACATGCTTCATTCTAGGAGCGTAATCAACTCCCATGTGTAGATATGAATTTGTTTTAATGGAATAGTTATCAATTTTCCATAGTACCCCTCTGTCGCGACACACATGTTGTGATCTCGAGGAAGTCCGAAAAAATGTCCACTACACATATCCCCTGACTCTTTCGCTTCCCGGAGCTTGTAGATGGGAAGCCGAAGGAGTGAAATCGGCTACCATTTTTCTGGTCTCATCATTGTTTCATCGTCTTCAGGCTAGCATGGAACTGAGTGGGTCCACAATGGGGGCAGGTTAATCCCACTAGGAGCACAAAGTGTTATGTTACGAAGCCCAATTGCCTTGACGATTTCTTTGCCCTACACAGAGTTATTACGCGGGTCGACTTGCACGGTCAGGTCGTCGCGGGTTAGAAGGGGCAAAGAGACCAAGTCCGTAGATTGAGTTTAAATCCTGAGGTGATGCACAGTATGTATGCAGAGTAGCATTCAGTCCATCCAGAGCTAAATGAGACCAAGTCCGGGATAGGGCAAGTTAGCCATCCGAAGTGTGATCGAGTCCGCGATGGGGCAAATTAATCCATTCAGAGATGAGTGAGACCAAATCCGGGATGGGGCAAGTTAGCCATCCGGAGCGAGATCGAATCCACAATGGGGCAAGTTAGCCATCCGGAGCAAAATTAGACCAAATCTGAGATGTGGCAAGTTGGCCATCTGGAGCGAGATCAAGTCCGCGATGGGGCAAGTTAGCCATCTGGAGCGAGATCAAGTCCGTGATGGGGCAAGTTAGCCATCCAGAGCGAGATCGAGTCTGCGATGGGGGCAAATTAATCCATACGGGGCTGAATGAGGGCGAAAGTGTATGCCCTGTGACGTTTACAGTAAAAAGAAAAAATGAAAGCTTCATTCGATGGTTAACAGCTTACATTCAACAATATGCGTCGAGTCTTTCTGCGTTCAATCGACTATCTTGTACTGGATATCCTTCCGTTATCCTACTTCTGAAGTTGCTCCGGCAGTGAGGATGAATTCTTTGAGGTATTCCTGACGAACAAGATCTTCAAGATGCTTCTTGAGGGCACAATACTAAATAGTGTGGTGCCCCCAACTGTCGTGGTAGGAACAATACTTCTCCGCTCGAGAACGGGCTGGATCATGTTGGAGTAGCTTCGAGAGATTCACCCGGGGTTGGCCCTCAATGGCGTTGAAGACTTGATCGATAGGAAGCTTCAGTGGGGATCCTGAAAACTCAGAGTTGGCTCTGTGAGGTGTTCGGGCTCATCAGCTCGTGGGTGTCATATGCCCCCGGCTATGTCCTTAAGGCTTGTGTGAAGCCTCAGTTTCATATTTGGTGGAGCAGTCCGTTGTATTCCTTTTTTCTTCGTCCAGTTGTATATATTTTTGGGCTCGAGACAAAATGTCCTTCATGTTGATGCTATCATGCTTCACCAAATGTTTGCAGAAGAAATGATTAATCTCCAGTCCGGCAAGGAAGGCAGTCACGACGACATCGTCCTTGCAGGTATAAACCAAGGCCATCTGGCTCTGAAAATGACTGATGTAGGGCTTGAGAGAGTTTCTCCTAGCTTCATCCTAACCGTAAGGAGATGGTTGCGATTCTTCTTGAACACTTGCCGCGAGGCGTATTGGTTGAAGAATGCATCACTGACCTCCTTGAAGCTCCGAAGAGATCATGAAGGAAGCGAGTAGAACCAATCCAAGGCCACACCCTTAAGACTGGACGGAAACACTCGACACATGAGGAAGTCATCTAGGAGTGCACTGCTATCATGACATGATAAGTTCGGAGGTGCTGGACGGGGTCGGTCACTCCGGTGTAGCAATCGAAGCTCGGTATCATGAACTTCTTCGGGAACCGGTAGGATGTGATCTCCGAAAGAAAAGATTCGGAGATTCACGGGATGGAGGATCCTGGGCCACTACGAGGTTGCGACGTGTCTTCGTGGATCCGCTTCTGCACCATCTCCATGAGATCCTCGATGAGAGGCGTCTTCACGGGCTTAGGAGGCTCGCTCTCATCAAGTGTGTTCTTTGCGACATAGGGATGCAGATCTCTGATGCCTCCGGTTGTCCCCATGTAGGCAGTATCTGTCGCACGTAGTGGTGAAGTATGAGATTCCTCCATGTCGGAGCTCTTCGTCTGGGCCCTTTTGAGGATTTTGATCTGAGTGAAGAGTTGGGACACGGGTAGCGACGTCTTCCTCCAGAGCAACTTTTTCACGCTCGCGAATCGCCTCCGCCTCTTGCTCTAGCCGCTTATAGACGGATCCACATATGGAGGAGTTGTCCCTCAGCGAGCAGCCGAGATTCGTGATCGTTGACTGCTCACTCAGAAGCAGTTGCCGAGGACGAGGGCTCCTCATTGACGCGCTCAGGAACAGCGCCAGGATTTGAGAGATGGAGATCAGCAGCACGACCCGTGTCCCCGTTAATTATCTTCTTGTCTTTGGAGGCGGTGGTTGAGCCAGCAATCTGTGAGGTGACCTTATGAGGGATCATTGTCGCTTACGAGGCTTTTTGAGGAAGGAAAATAAATCGCCGGTCATAAAGGCGTGAAGATTCGAATCGACCCCTGAAGCAACTAGACGACAATTGGCAGCCAGAAGCGATACTTTCCATTAATTCTAAGAATCGGCGGTGATGTAAAGAGATACACCGGACGATCCCCTGACTGCAAGTACCAAAGATAAAGGCAAAAAAAGCCTTCTAACAGATTCTACTCACACTTCTCTACGGACTCCGACAAGTGCGAAAGCGAAGATGGCATATGTAGTCGTCAAAATTTGACCCCTACCAAAATCACGACACGTGTCCTAAAGCAAGTTTATAAACCAATCCTCTGTAACCCGACCTGAAGTCTTCGACACTATCCCTTCGAAGACTTCCCACATTTATGACTCCAAAGCCACAGCCTCTCGAAGGCACTCCGACTCCAGTTCAAGAGTTCCTACGTGGTAGCAGCTCCTTCCATCCAGCGACAGATCGAGATGAATCCCGCAGATTGCGAAGACGGTTAAGCGCCCTTATCCCCCTACTCAATTAGGACTCTGTAAAGATCCTGCAGCTCATTAAACAGTTGGGGATAATAATGGATAATCCTCCAGCACGTCAATCCCAACTACCAAGATTCAACCCAGACGATTACGGAGATTAGGAGATTCAAACCAATCAGTTGAGATCCGTATCTATCCGCATCCGCTCCACCGCCTCTGTCAGGTATAAACACACCTCCTCCAAAAGAGCACTAGTAGTTTCCCTCTGCCAGTCCACCACCACAACACACTGACAATTTCGCTTTGTCTGATCCTTCCTCCTTTCCACCTACCGATTCTCACGCCTGAAAGTTTTAGGCCGACACCACACCGATGCTCCTGACCTGAAAGGTGTTTTTTCTCTATGTGCTCTGACAGGTCCGATCAGGTGCGTCCATCGCTTGTGACAGAGTTTTATCCATTACACTATTCCATCCTAGCATTAGGAGGTAGCACAACATGTTGTAAACAAAATTACCCTTCATCAATTCTGAAAGCGAGCAAGACACCGACACCAATAACTAACTAAACTAAGTTAAGCAATCAACACTACACTACAAGGCATTGAAACATGGAGTATAAAAGTCATGTTATTTAACAAGAAATTAAACCTGTTGAATCCCCTGCTGCCGACTGTGCTTGTGCCTGGGCCTGGGCCTGCATCTGTGCAGCCTGCCTTGCTGCCACGATGGCCTGAGCCGCCGCCATTGCTGCGGCAGATGGCGCCATTGGCTGCTGACTCAGACTCCCCATTGTTGTCGTCCCTGCCAAAGCAGTAATCAGCATATTATGTGGTGGGTGGCTAAATTTGCAGTCTGTCTTAACACAACTCCCATTCAAGTACTCCCTACAAATCTCACCCAATGTTGCTCCAGCCATCCCAGGCAGCACAACACCTCCCGAAGCGCCAGGAAGCATTCCAGGAATCATCCCAAGAAGGCCCGGGAACGCTCCTGAGACAGAACCCGAGTAGTTTGGCATGTTGGGCATCGTTTGATTGACCATGTTTGGGTACGGGCTGACAGTGGGGGTCAAGCCAGTGGTCCCCATGGCCGCTCCTGCGCTGAAGAACACCGGGAACGGGCTGCCCATGATCGGCCTCCCGTTGCACTCCACGTGCACCATGTAATTCCCTCTCTTGGGAACGGCATAGGTCACAGCGTAGGTCCCATCGTTCTGATCCTTCACGATGCCCTCTTGATCGGTCCCGCCGACTCCAACCCCAGGTGAGACCTTGACCTTCACGTTCGCCCCGCCCGTCAAGATCTTCCGACCATCAGAGTCCTTGGAGACAACGGTGAAGGTGGAGGGGGCGCCCGCGGTGCCTCCCGCGATCCCCGCGCCAGCGGCGAGGCACTTGGAGGGGTCGACGGGGCCCGCGGGCCTGGCGGAGAGGCGGGCGTCGCGGTCATCGTCGTCGTCACTGTCGGAGTTACCGGCGGCGGTGTGGTCGGCGTTGGAGTTCTCTAGGGCTTTGAAGGTGGCGTCGAAGGCGGCCTTCGCGGCGGCGGTTTTCTCGGCCTCGCTCTTGATCCGGGCCTCCTCCGCTTGCTTCATCCATATGGGTTTGGCCGCTGTGGCTGCCCGATCCGCCATTGATCCTCAATAATTGCAAAACCCTAGAACAAAATAAAAGAGAAAAGATAATCAATTTTAGGGGGTTTGAAAAGGGAAAAATTAGGGTTTTGAGTCTGATGACGAACCTAACAATTAGGTAAAGGGTTTGAATTGTTTGTCGATGGACGCTGGATGGATGAAGATTGAAGTTATTCGAGAGAGCGGATGGATACCTGAGGCGGAGGAGAAAGAGATGACCTCCAGTTTATTATTATTTTAAGTATTTACAGTACGACTCGGATGGAGATATTTTATTTCCTAAAGTATTTATGGGCTTCCTGTTTTAGTTTTGGGCTGCATTTAAGCCTTTGTAACGTGGCCCACAGGCCGGCCCGGACAATTATCGTTCCACATCCCAACTAGTCATGATTGTCTGTTATTTTTGACTGGGGACAAGTCTATTTCTCACTTCTTTATATCTTCATGGACTCCTTTCTTTATTTTAATATTTTTTATTTTTTTATTTTTTTTATTTTTTTTTATTTTTTTATTTTTTTTTACTTATACTTTTGTTTGTTTCAGTGTTATAATGAGACTTCACGAGAGTGCAGTCTTCAAATAATAGAGTCGTTAGTTTTACAAACAGTGTTTTCAATGATGGGGCTGTTTGGTTGCAAGGAAGTGGACGGAAGTAAGGAAATAGGGAAGTATAATTGCTCACTTTCCTATCTATTCAAACACCGGAAAAGAAAAATAAGAAAACCTTTTTCCTTTTCTCTTTTCTCTGTTACACAATCATTTCCTCACTTCCAGAGTGCTACAGTTAATTTTGCGGTCATGTAAATCTCATTTGTAATAAGTTGTAGCACAAAACAGTTAATTTTTTGATCATGTAAATTCACTTGCATTCTAATTACAGTCCATTTTTTATTTTTCTTAATTAATTTTTAGTTTAATATTATTTTACGATCAACTTTGTGGTCAACTTTTCCACTTTCACTTTCACATTACCATCCAAACACGGAAAAGACAAAACATTTTTCAAATCACACTTCCCAACAATATCCAGGCACTGGAAAACTTACTAACCAATTCCCAAGTTCCAAAGGGAAATATTACCACTTTCTCAATTCCTCACTTCCTCGCTTCCACCCTTAACCAAACAGGCCCGATATTGATATGGATGGGAGAGATAGATGTAATTGGCATTTTCATTAATAAATAATTATTTTATTGCTCTTTAAAATATTTTACTTTATTGGTGGAATTTAAAATGCTAAATAATAAAATACTATTTGATTTAATTGAAATATGATATGATCCAGGTGGCACTTCAGTGCCTCCTTTCATATTTTTATCAATGCAGTGACATTAATTAATTTATTTAAGACGTGTTTGAATTTTAAAAAAAAAAAGGAGAAAATGAAAAGGTGAGAAAACTCATTTAGACTATTTATAATCAAATATAAATAGATTGCTGTAAAAATTGAAGCTCAAAAAGATTTCTCGGTATTGCACTGGGGGATGAAGGACTCATCATCGTAGGCTATTTGAAGAGAGGTTGTATTCACTTACTAATAACTTTTTATCAAACAACTCATGTAAAGGCTGCTAAATTACCTTATCCCCTAATTAGGAACTCGAGTAAAGAAGCTTAGCATCTTTTGTCCGCAGACAATTTAAGCTTATTGTTTTCAATTTAATAATGTTTTTTTTTACTGTCAGCATTATCATCATTAGGATTATCATAATCATGTGATTTAGTTACGACTTGCGAGTGTTTAGTCGGCACGTGCAACGCACGGACCCTCTGAGCTAGTCATACTTAAAATTCTGATATTTCCCCTTCTTCTTTTTCTCCTAATTCAAATCAAATTCAAGAGAAATTTTTGAATTTAGAGCAACATGGAATTGAATCTAAGAACTCTTACTCATAATCAAACTCCAATTTTCTCTTCTCCATTTAAATCCCATATAATTCTCATAATGCAGAAGTTGTTTTCAATTTAATAAAGGTGCTGTGTTGTTGTACATTTTCATCCTATTAAATTGTTCTTCTCTAAGACTTTGTTGCTGTGAATAATGTCTTTTACCTCTATTTTAAAGCTCAGCAAGAGCCTTACAATTTGGTGGTCATACACAACTAGACAATCTTTGTTAAAGCTAGTTCTGAACTCTTTAAAGAAATATTCAAGCTAGTACTAGGGTGCGGCAAGTCCAATATTATCCTTTTGATTGATTTTATGTATTGCAGCTTGTTGAAACTCGGGGATCAATCCTATTTCAAGCTGGAATGTTCTGGTTTCCTGCTGTCTTGCTTGCAGAACTAGCTCAAACATTCATCTTGGCCGATTTCTGTTATTACTATGTCAGAAGGTGAGCTCTCTTTGACTTCATCACAATCTTCAACAACTCGTCTTGTTTCTTCGCCAACTATATCATCAATGAATTCCTCACGTCTTTTATTCTTTTGCAGCTGTATGTCTGGCCAACTGTTAGTGAAGCTGCCTGTGTGACCCAAGCACAAATGTTGAACAAGTCATTAATTGTTTTCTATGTCCAAAATGCTGGGATTTTTCCAAACATTCAGTTAACTATACCAATGAATGATACAATTGAAGTATTTCAATGCTCATTTTGTGAAAATCCGATCAAAATGATTGACGAGCATTGCCTTCTTCTTTGAAATGCATCTTTTGGCTGTCAAAGAGTGTATGATCCGTATGCAGGCAAGTTATCCGCCATTACTATGGTTGGTAGCACCTCTTGGCTCACAGTAAGTTTTCGTCGACATTGCAGCTGACAGTGTTAGATCTAGCCTATTGTATCTAACAAATGGAAGATTCCATTCATTCCCTCAAGTTCCATTAAGACTGTTAATGAGTAATTATATAAATGTGAGATTAATTCTCTTCAGAAATGATTATGGTTCGTTCATGTAAATCTTCTATAAGATAGAAATGCAGTAGCATTGATAGAAATGCAGTAGCATTGAACTAGGCCTCGTTTGGCAAAGTGGAGTGCCTCTCTATGTGGAGTCACATTACACTGATTCTTTACTGAATCGCAATAGACATCATTGGATTTGAATGATGATGAGGACACCAAGGCTCCCCCTTGGCGATCCAAGTCACAATGACATGGAATGCCTGTAACATATTGCATCAAGTTGAGGCAATATCAATATATCATACTGTGTGTAATCGACTACTCGGCACCGCACAATTGTGCACCACCACCACCACCACCACCGGGGGGGGCGCGACCTGCGAGGCCCAGACAGGGACCATAAACCGTAGTCCCACCGGAACCGGCACCATGGGGAGGATGGTAGAGGTTACTTGAGGAATCAACATTGTCCTCAAATCAGGAAACAATGTTTTCTCCCAGGATGCACAATCCACATACCACAAAACTTTAAAAACTTGGAAGAACTTCTGAGAAGTACATCTCTTCTTTCTGCCTGTAGTCTCGGATTCTTCAAATTAAATTTCTATGAGAAATAAGACAGTAAAACATACAGATCAATAAATGAAAGAATACATGAATCACTGAAACAACAAACTATTTCATAACTACTCAACTGGAGCTTGGCAACTCTAAGACAGCATGAGATAAATAAAAACATAGGCTCAGCTGAAACAGGCATTTCAGAGCATTTGTATGTTGCAAACGGCACAATTATAAGAACACATTATCTGATCCTTTGAATTCATCAATCAATCATAGAAAAACTTTAAAAACTCGATTTACTCAGGCTATGTTTTGTATCCATCAAAGTAAGATAGATAGAATTGTCTGACAATAACAAATACAAAACTAACTTAAGTGCTATGAATGGTAAAGAAAAATCACCTACCTACTGATGAAGGGGATCAATGCTGTGAACAATATTGTGTTCTACAAAAGATGAATAAAGTTACACTGTGTAATATCGCCACACATGAAAAAAAATTAAGGTTGGGGGGAGGGGAAAAAAGGAAGAGAGCTTACAAACTTATGACCGCTTCCATGCCTCCTGCCTTGAAACAAAGAGGAGTGTGTTTGGCACGTATACAATCTCAAATGCCTGATGAATGGTAATTTCTGAAGCAAAATCCTACGACTACATTATACTATCACTTCTTTATTCACTGTTCTAAGCAGGAGCAGGCACATGCGGGGCGACACTCTTAGGGGATGAATTGCCAGTTGAGGATCCAGAACGGCCTCCGC